>JAWNOX010000192.1:8790000-9277500 GCA_035045555.1 Drosophila fulvimacula | reverse complement strand
AGAAAAGCAAAAGATTTGCCACGCTTGGGAAAAAGGCTGCTGCTGCGGCTGCGGCTGCTAGCTAAACAGTTAAGCGGGAAAAACCGGCTTCCCACAGTCAGAGCCAAAGTCAAAGCCAAAGCCAAAGTCAAAGCCCAAAGCCAAAGCCAAAGCCAAAGTCATAGACGAACCACTTGCTCACTATTACCTCTACTCCGACTCCGACTACGACTCCGACTACGACTACGACTACGACTACGACTAACTCTGCTTCTGGCTGTTGCTTCTACTTGTTTTCTTTTTGTTTTACTAGAAGTGGTGGGGAAATGGGGCTGGAGGAAGCCAGCGACGACAGCGAAACAGTAGCTGCTGCTGCGCTGCCTCTGCAGCAAAAAAAAAAACAAAAAAAAAAAATTATTATAAACATGTTGCGCTCGAATGACTCGCACAAGCAATTAAAGGAGAACCGGTTCGGAACCGAACCATGAACCAAAACGGCGCAGCAACAACAAAACATCAAACAAAAACAAATTGCATTTAACATTTCTTAATAAAAAGAAAAGAAAACGTTAGCTGCAGAGGGGCTTATCCATGGCAGCGACTTCAGATACATTCTAGCTAGGTGTACCTATGCCTGTCGATACACAGCTCGTGTCTGCATGTGTAATACATTGTAATTGTACCTTGAGAAAAGTGTGAGATACGTTATCTAATATTGCTATCTTGTTGCATTAATAGTTTGAGATACTTTTGCAGCTCACGAGATACATTTGGAATAAGTTGAGATACTTCAGGGTTACCTAATATAGAGTGGATTCTATGTAAGAATACTTTTCAGATACTTTTTGACTGAGATTAAAGGAGATACCCATATTGAGATACTTTTGCAGCTCACGAGATACATTTGGAATAAGTTGAGATACTTCAGGGTTACCTAATATAGAGTGGTTTCTATATAAGAATAATATTCAGATAGTTTTAGATATTTTCGGATACTTTTTGACTGAGACTAAAGGATATATACTCATATTGAGATACTTTTTTAGCTCTTGAGATAAATTGGGAATAAGTTAGATACTTTAGGGTTACCTAATATAGAATGGTTTCTACATAAGAATACTATTCAGATACTTTTTTGTCAACTTTCAGATACTTTTAGACCGAGACTAATGGATATATACTCATATTGAGATACTATTTTAGCACGTGAGATACATTGGGAATAAGTTAGATACTTTAGGGTTACCTAATATAGAATGGTTTCTACATAAGAATACTATTCAGATACTTTTTTGTCAACTTTCAGATACTTTTAAACCGAGACTAATGGATATATACTCATATTGAGATACTTTCAACCCAATATGAATTGCTTCTTTAACTGAGGTAGACACAGACATGCTTAGCTTCAGATGCTTTTGTATTCTAACCCAGTAGGAATTGCTTCTGCAATCATCTGTAGCTACTTATATATCTATGCACCTTGTATTTGTATCTAGAAGAGAGTGGCAGATACATTAGTCAACAGCTAATTATTTCTAATTATTTCCTGATGAGATTGAGATACTTTTGTATCTTAGGTCTGCAGATCTAAATATGCCTAAGAGGCTGTGACGATCAGCTTGGGATATATTTTGTTCAAATGTCGGATACATTGTATCTAATATGTTTAATTTATATTTTTTGCTATAAAAGATGCACAGAAATTTCGAAATTTCGAAATTTAAAAATTCGCTTGGCTGCTGGCTAGCTGCCACAGATTAGCTTAGATAAGCAGATTTGAGATACTTTGTAACTATGACACATAGTTGTGGTAGACTCATTTTTGATACATATATTATTATAGCTATTATAGGTCTATAGATCTAAGCCTACAATCTTAATAGATGCTTCAGATGTGGATACTTTGTATGGCTCTATGAAGATATATGAATGTCTCTATGAATCTTTAGATATTTGTTATCTGTTAGATAAGATAATAATTTCTAGCTAAAGAGAGAGAGAGAGAGAGAGAGAGAGAGCGAGAGCGTTAAGATACATTTGTATCTGAAACAAAGTGAGACTTGCTGAGTAATTTGTAGATACTTATAGAGGCTTATATCTATACCTCTACTTATAGAGGTTTCTATCTATATATATATATATATATATATATACGATGTATTATGCATTACAAAGGATAGTATCTGCTGCTTTGTATCTATGACACTTCCAGATACGTATAACTAAAGATACGTATATAGAAGACTGAAGGTAGATGACAAATGCTGTAGTAGCATTTTCAGATACTTTGTATATTTTTGATGAATAAAAGATACTTTTGAGCTAACTTGAAGATACATGTATTATATAGATATATATATATATTCAACATGCTTCCATGTAATAGATAGGCTATACTTGCAGATACTTTTATACCATGTAATAGATAGGCTATCAATACTTGCAGATACTTTTTATCTTTCTAATGTATAAAAGATACTTTTGAGCTAACTTGAAGGTACATGTATTATATAGATATATATACTCAAGATACTCTCCGGTCTGTATATACTGGATAACAGCAGACTCTAGATAGGTTAGCAGTACTGACAGATACTTTTTATGTTAGTATTGGATAAAAGATACTTTTGAGCACGGCTAAGGCACGCAGAGTGTAGATTTGCAGATAATCTGCTGATCTTAGATACTTTGCGGCTCTGGCAGGCATTCGGGCAGACTCGTGGTACACCCAGCATATAAAGCATGGATGGTATTTGGTGCACAAGTTGAACAGAAAATAAAAAACAGGCCACTGCGGCACGCACGGTGCAATGTGCACAGTCCATTTGTAGCTGTATCTATGTAGCTGGCGTGGCTGTGTGTATCTTTAGCTCTATCTCTATCTCTATCTCGAATCTCTGTAGCTGTGGCTGTAGCTATAGCTGTATCTGTATCTGCATCGGTATCTGGCCACTGGGCGCTCCAACAAAAGAGACAGTGTTCCGTCCGTATAAATAGTGCCATCGTTGCGCTATTTTTGTCGAAATATTCCGTACGCTTGCGCTCTCATTCATGCAGCTTCCCTGCGCGCCGCCCCACAGCTCCACCTGCTTTTGCTTTGAAATTTATTTATTTATTTGTATTTTTATTTTTATTTTTATTTAGTTTGTCTTGTTTTATTCTCTGTTTATTCTTTTTTTATTTTATTTTATTTTATTTTATTTTGTTTTTTTTTTTTTTGTCACTTTGTCAGGCTGGGCAAATGCTTGGCTTTTGGCTTTCTAGCTGTATCTTTAGCTGTCTATATATATGTTATATGGATCTGTATATATCTGTGTCTGTGTCTGTGTCTGTGTGTGCGTGTGTTTATTAATATAGACAACGCTTGTCGTTCACATTTTGTTTTTCAGGTGCATTTTGAGGTGTCGTGACAGAAAATTCTTGCCT
The DNA here is from genome assembly GCA_035045555.1 of Drosophila fulvimacula. Lineage (NCBI taxonomy): Eukaryota > Metazoa > Arthropoda > Insecta > Diptera > Drosophilidae > Drosophila > Drosophila fulvimacula. The sequence continues at coordinate 9,274,092 of JAWNOX010000192.1, read as the reverse complement.
CAAATTATGCGCACTAAAAATAATTGACAAAAAAAATTGAAAAAAAAAACAAACACAAAATTTTCAAATATTTTTAAAAATATTGAAAATTTCTAGAAAAAAGTTATGAATAGAAAAAATTGAGAACAGTAAATAGAACATTGGGGAAACATTATAGGAGAAAGAAAAAAGCAAAGTTTTTTAAGGAAAAAAAAAAATGTCAAAAACTTGTTCTATATTTTTGCTATATTTCTTTCTAATATTTGTTGTCTTTTTTGTGCTATATTTTATGACATCTTTCTATGATTATTTTTAAAATTTTTTAGGCAGAAAAATTACAAAAAATTACTGACTAAAATTTTTGTTTTAAGTTTTTGTTCATGTCTTCATTTTTTTTTTTTGGAAGTTTGTTTTTCATTTATTTTTTTTTTTATATTTTATTTAACTTTTTCAAACTTTTCTCTAATTTGTTTCTATTTTTTTAATTTTTTTTTTCTTCTTTTCTAATTTTTTCAACAGCTGCCAATTCCAATGAATTTAGCTAGGCTAAAGACAAGACAAGACAAGACAAGCTATGTCTCTCTCACCCTCACCCTTTCCCTCTCCCTCTCCCTCTCTCTCTCGCTCCGCCACTGCTGCCTGTTGCCCCATACCCTTTCACACTTACGCGCTGTTTATTGCCGCTGCTGCCACTGGCGCTGCCTTTGCTGCTGCTGCTGCTGCTGCTGCTGCTGTTTCCTCTTCTTTTAGCCGCTTTGACCAAAGTTGGTTAAACACTCGCGTTTCGACTGCAACCGTTCACCGCATTACAACAACAACAACAACAATAATAATAATAATAGTCGTAATAAAAACAACAACAACAACCGTTGTTGTTGTGGTAAAAAAAAAACGGAAAAAAACTCAACTGCACACAAAAACAACAACAACAACAACAACGAGTTGCTGAGCAAGAGGAAGAGCTAGTTGCAGAAGATTCATAAATAACAACAACAACAACAATAACAACAAAACTTGTCTTTTGTTGCCTTCTTTGGTTATGTGTTGCTTCTGCTTCTCTTGTGTTTTGTTTTCTTTTTTTTTTTACAATTGATTTGCTTGCATTAAATTTTGTTGTAATTTTAAAAAAAAAAATTTTATATTTTGCACTTTGAGAATTTTGTGTTCTCTAGCCTCTCTCGCCTCACGCCTCGTCTGTGTGTCGCGTCGTCTCGGCTCGTCTCGTCTCGTCTCGTCTTGTCTGGTCTCGTCGTGGTTTTGTTACTTTTTTTTTTGGTTTTGTGATCGGGAACACAAGTCGCACAAGTGATCGATGCCGCCTCTGAGTTTGTACTGAAATGGCCAACAGACGATGACGATGGCAGCTGTTGACGGCGACGTTGGCAGCGACGCTGGCAGCGCTGATGGCAATGGCCAAACCGACGGCTGATTCCCGTTCCTGGCCAGAAGCGCGCATCACATCACGCACGCGGCACACGGCACTAAAAGAGAGCGGCAGCAGCACCAGCACCAACACACACACACACACATACACACAGAGAGAGCGACAGAGCGTGAGAGCGCGCGCGCGCATAGCGGTGAGCGCCAAAGCTAACGGCGAGTGAACGAAGAGCAGCAGAAGGAAGAGCGAGAGCGAGAGCGAGAGCGCGCATAGACAATGGGCTGATCGCACACGTGGGCCGTGGGCCGTGGGTCGTGGGCCGTGGGCCGTGGGCCGTGGGCCGTGGGCCTGCACATTTGTAGTATTTTTTTTTTCGCTTTTTTCTCTCATTTCTTTTTCATTCTTCTTTTTGTGGCTGTCCATCAAAAAGGGCTCAACTGAGGTCTAGGCATACCCTGTGATTAATTAGCAAATTAAGCTGGGCCGTCGTATTAGTGAGAGGGCAATGACCTCAGCATGGCATATGGAAATGATGTGCCTACTGGAAGTCTCATTTGATATAATGATTAACTCAACTCTTCAGCTAATTGGAACTGAAGGAATTTTATAAATAAACCTAATATCTTTGGAAAAAACCATTGATAGTTGAGTTCTCGATTGATTTGCTCCCAATTTCAGCATTCGTTGGGTATACAGGGCATTATTCATAGTTCTAATTCCTATTTGAGTCTAAGCCTCAACATTCATTTCACAAATTGTATTAGTATTAGTGTATTGGTATATTCTAGTAAAGATCATTGACAATACAGGGTATTGAATAGTCTCGACTAGTCTCGACAGCTGCTTCGTTTTTGACCTGAATTTTATTTTAAGCAAAGCTACAAAGTAGCTTAGGTGACAAAAAAATAATTATACAGGGTATATAGTAGTCCTGATTATCAGAAATAAAGGGTGTTTTAAAGTCTACACTAGACCTCATTCTAATTTGTGGCAAAGGTACAAATTCCCATTCATAAATTTTGTAAAACATTATTTTACAGGGTATTTTGTAGTCGTATATAAAAACATACAAAGTATTTCAATGTCATTTGAGCCTGAGTTTCCAATAATATTGTATACATTTTGTATACAGGGTATTTTCTAGTCTAGACTATACACAATAGTGGATATTTTTTTAGCCTAGCTGCTTAGGTTTCGCCGTCAGTCCTACCTGGGGCTTTCATAGATTTCAGTTAAAAGTTATAGACAGGGTATTTCATAGTCTAGAATAGCATCGAGCATTGCTTGCCCCCATGGAGAGGGTGTGGTGGTTGCTCGCTGACTTACCGCTTGGCTGCTGCTGCTGCTGCTGCTGTTGATGTTGCCCCGCGACAGATGTTGCTGTCGCTGACCCGCCGGCAACATTGTCTCGACGCCCTGCATGATGACGCTCGCGCCCAGGAATTTATTGAGCAGAGCACGTGCCTCGCGATCCTCGGCGCTGTCGCCTGGCTCCACCACTGCATGAAGAAGAGGCAGATGCTGATCAGTCACTTGCAACTGGTTGCATCAATTGCTGAGGCACTCACCATTGTCGGCATTGCGCATGCGCTCGAGGACATCGTCGACGCTGCTCACGGCTCGATCCTCGCCGCTGGTGTTGAGGAAGGAGCGTGTGCTGGAGCTGGTGCGCGTGGAGCTGCTGGTTTGATGCTGACGCATCTGTGGTGCCTCCAGCTCGATGACGCTGCACACATCATTCGATTCGCTGTCCTCGGTCTCCTCGTCGACCAGCATCGATTCCTTCTGTATGAAACGTTCGCTTAGCTCCTTGATCGAGCCACGTCGCTTGCCCTCCGGCGGCTCAATGGCTGCGGGAATGCCCTGCATGTCGATGAGCTTCACCTCGCGCTCCAGCTTGGTCTGTCCATCCGGCTTGGTGGTGTCCAGCTGCTGCTGTAGCGTCACCAACTCATCCGGGTTGCTCGAATAGATCAGCTCCTTGCGCTCATGACGTGGAGGCGATTTGTCGTCCGAATAGAACTGCTCCTCGATGACATAGCCTGTGACTTCTGTGGAAGGGAAAAGAAGAGGAGGCTTAGTATTGCCATGCAACCACCGAACCACTCAACCACTTACCTTGCTTTGTCTCACATGGCTCCATCGGCGGCTGTGTCTTCTTCTTGAGCGCCCTAATGCCAAAGAGAGGCAGTCCATTCTCATCGGTTGGGCCGACGCCATAGCTGGACGTGATGGAGTCCTCCTCGCGTCGCTTGCTGCTGCTGCTAGTGGTGGTGGTGCTGCTGCTGGTGATGTTGCTGCTGCGCATCATGCGACTGCTGCTGCTCGTGGTGCTGGTGTTGGAGCCCTTCCGCGGCGTGGGCGAGGCTGAGCCAGAGGCCCGCAATACTTTGCTGCGATCCGCCCAAATGGGGCTTGACTTCTCGTTAGGATTGATCTTGCCCTGCTTGGTGGTGCGTGTGCTGGTTGTCGTTGTCGTTGTGGACTTGCCCGTTGGACTGCGACGACGCGTTTGCACTGGGCTAGCGCTGCGCTCACGTGGCTTCACCGGTGGCTTGCCACTGTCCAGCTGCTCGGTGCGACGACTTGTCGTTGTGGTGCTGGTGGTGGTGGTGCTGCTCTTCAGCTCCGGGCTCTGGCTACGTTCGCGTGGTTGCTCCGGCATGCGTCGCACTGGCATCGGACTGCGACTGGGCGTCGAGCTTTGACTTCTCGGCTGCAGTTGCTCCGGCTGCCGCTTGGTTGTAATGGTGGTTGTGGTGGTGGTGGTGCTGCTGCCGCCGTTCGCATTAATCATGTTCTTCTTGATCAAACGTATCTGGGCGCGTATGCGGCGACGCAGCTCATAGCTGCTCACCGTCTCCAGCAACTGTTCCAGCGTCTGCAGATCAAAGATCTCCTCAATTTCTAGCTCCTCGGTATTGGTGGTGCGCACCACCTCGGGCCGCGAGCCGCGTTTTGGCACATCAAACTTAACAGCCGCATTCGGATTACGCGGCTCCAGCATTGTCTCATCCTCCACCGAGGACTTACGGGAATAATGCGTCTTATTTATCTCCAGAGAATCGCGACGAATGTGCTCCAGGGAACTCTTCGTGTGATCCATGTAGGAGGGACGACGTCCGTTCGGCTCAGTTGCGCCACTGGTGTTGGTGGGACTGGGGGAATGCTTCTCGAATATGTTGCGACGTGAGGCGACGGTGCGTCCGGGCGATGTTTGATGGGTGGGGCGGCTGCGGTCTAAAAGTGGTTCAACGTGTGGTTCAGTGTCAGGGGAGCTGGCAATGGGAGCTTGGTTAGTTGGGCTATGGGTTCGATTTATTGTTGTTGTTGTATGCTTGGTGGTGCTGTGCTCAGTGCTCGCTTTAACTACGGTGGATTTCGAATTGGTGGTGCTGTCGGGCTTGGTGGTGGTGGCGGTGCGTCGTTGTGGCGACATTTGGCGTGGACTGCCACTGTGGCTGTGCCTGGGACTGTGGTTGAGGTCATCCACATCATGTGGCAACCACTCCTCACCACGCTTGGTGGTGCTGGTGGTGCGATGCGTGTCTATTTCGGTCTCTGTAGTATAATCGTTGCTCGGGCTTGGCTTGGAGCGTGGCGACTCGAGCGAGGGCTTGCTTGGAGCAGCGGTGCTGCGTGTGGTTGTCTTTGTGGTGGTTGTGGTGGTGCGTCTGCCAGGCGATGCTGCCTGTGGACTGATTGGCTCGTATTCCTCAACATCTACATCAAGATCACTGTGCACCCACTGCTCGCCACGCTTGGTGGTGGTTTTTGTGCTAGTGGTGCTTGTGGTGCGACGTGTGCCTGTCTCGGACTCCTTAGGGTAATCGCTGCTGGGTTTGGTGCGTGGTGACTCGAATGACGGCTTACGTGGTCCAGTGGAGTTGCGTGGAGTTGATTTCGTTACGTTGGTGGTGCTGGTGGTTGGAGTGTTGCGTCTGCCAGGCGATGCTGCCTTTGGGTTGACTGGCTCGTATTCCTCAACTTCGACATCAAGATCACTGTGTACCCACTGCTCACCACGCTTGGTGGTTGTTCTGGTGCTAGTGGTGCTGGTGGCTCGACGTGTGTCTGGCTCTGTCTCCTTAGGATAATCGTTATTCGGTTTGCTGCGTGGCGACTCCAATGAAGGTTTACGTGGTGCAATGGAACTGCGGAGAGTTGACTTCGTTATGTTAGTGGTGCTGATGGTAGTTGGACGTCTGCCCGGCGTTGTCGGCTGTGGACTGGCGCTGTGGCTTGGTGGAGCGGGTCCCACCTCTTCTACATCAACATCCACATCACTGACCACCCACTGCTGTTGTGTGATGTGCTCCCTGCGTTTGGTGGTGCTGGTGGTACTACGCTCTGTATCGCTCGGCTTACCGCGTGGCTGCTCCAAAGAGGGTTTGCGTGGTGCAGCAATGCTGCGTATTGGTGAACGTGCGCCCGGACTCGAAGCTGGAACATTCTGACTGCGATACGACTTACGCTCCTCCGTTATGAGTGTTGTGCTTGGACTGGAAGTTCCGCGTGGTTTGCTGCTCCCGTTCGGCGCGACTGGCCTGCGCTGATTGAAGACCGAAGGACGATTGAGAATGTCCTTTTGGCGCTTCAGCTCAATGGCTGTCGTGTGATGCTTCGACATGGGCAGTAGCTCATCGCTCGACTCTAACGGCTCATCCGGCTCCGCATCGGAGGGCTGCTCCGGCTCCGACTCCTGATCAAGCTCCGGCTCGCTCTGGCGCGAGATGTGGCGCTCGATGTTGGCCACCAGTCGAGGCGACTTCTGTGGTGCACTAGGCGCCAACTTCTCGGCGGTGTCAATGAACTTGTGCACCTTCTGCGACACGCTCAATGTGCAGTCGTCCTGACGCAGCTCCTCATCGATGTCCTCGAAGTTGGGACGTTCAATTTCGCGCGTGGGCGTGGTCAACGGCTGCTTGGTTATGTTCTCGGCCGTCTTCAAAAAACGATCCACCTTCTCATCAATGCTCAGCAAGCATTCGTCGCTGGCCGAGACCTTGGCATGCTCATCGAACTGGCGGCTGAAGGGTGTCGAGGACTTGGGCTGTTTCACCTGCTCGGCGGTGTGCGTGAACTTGGACACCTTCTCGTGCACACTCAACAGGCACTCGTCGACATCGATGCCAGGCTGACCATTGCTTGGAGTCGTGGTTGTATAATCCAGGCTCTTGGGCGCCTCCACAGTGGGGTTGTCATGGATGTCCGCCTCGATGCCATTGGGGTTGCGCAGCTCAGAGATCTGACAGCCCACATAGGCATTGGCCTCCTCCTCGAAGATGGGTATATTCGTGACAGTGGGTTTCTTCCGCGGCTCGTCGTCCGGCTCCTGCACAGTGTCCGGATACCGCGGCTTGCCCGTTTCCAGCTCAGCAGGTACCGGAGTCGGTACAATGCGATCTGGTGATGGTTCCCTGGAGCTCTTCGCATGCTGTATATCAATGATGACATTCTCCATGTCCTCGCTGTTGATCAACTGCTCGCTGAGATTGATGGTGCGTGTGGTGAAGCATTTGCTCGGACGATTGCGATCGGCACTAGGCCTCTGAGCGGAGCTGGGATTCAGGCTGCTCATCTCAGGTTGTGTCGGCTTCGGTTTGCCATTGACCACCTTAATGACATTCTCGCTTGTGGAGCGGGTCACCTTGTCCTTGTCGCGACGCGTTACACGCGGCACTGGCGCTGATTCCTTGCGCTCCGTCACCGGCAACTTGCGTATTGGGCTTGCCACCACTTTGGGCGTCGATTTGCGCTCGGTTTTCGGGGATGGCGTCTTGGGCGCTGTATGATCGATGATGATCTCAGTGTGCACTGAAATGTTGCTCGAGCGGCGGCGCTCGCTGGGAATACGCGTGGGGCTCGTATCCGGCGAGGAGGACTCTCCATCCACGTCGTCTGTTTGGGGCTTCTGTTTGCGTGGCGAAGAACGTAAGCGATCCTTGATGGTTGGTGAGCTGGCATCACTCTGCTTTCTATCCTTGCGAATAGTTGTGCTTGTTGTGGACGTTGTGGTGCGTGTCTCATCCACCAGGCTATCTCGCTTGATTGGCTCACGTCTGGGCAGCGACTCCTTGCGTGGACTCTTGACTGTCTTGGGCTGAGTGTCCTTGACGCTTGGCTTGTTGGTGGTGCTAGTGGTGGTGATCTTAGTGGTGCGCGAATTGCGTCGCTCGGTTTCGATTTTGCTGGCCGAGGGTTTCCTGGAGTCGGGCTGCTTCGGCTTTGCTTCCTCCGGCTCGCTGTCGTTGGGTTGTTTCTTCGTCTTGGGTCCCGGAGCGGGTCCAGTGGATCGTTGAGTCTTGCTGGTCTTCTCCAACACAGTTTTGCCATTGCAATCGATAATCTTTTCGGTCACAAAGTGCTTTGTTTCCGTTTGCGGCAAAGGCTCCTTACGTGTGGGCGACGGCGACTTGGAGCCACGCTTTGTTATCACCACAGTTGCCTTCTCGCTGATGTACTCTGCATCATCCTTGGGTTGTTTGGGCTGTGTGCCAGGTGCAGAGCGCGGCTCCTTATCGTCCTTTGGTCGTCGTAGAGATCCGTCTGGCTTGCCAGCTGCCGGTTGTGGTTTCCTATCATCCTTTGGCTGCTTTGCAGTGGGTTCATCAACAGGATAGGGCGAATACTCTTTGCGTGTGGGCGATGGTGACTTGGCGGGACGCTTCGTCATAATTATGGTCGTGTTATCGCTCACTTTGATGAAGTCAACGTCCTTGGAATAATAGGTAGGTGGCTTAAATTCATCCGTTGCCGGACGCGTTGGTTCTTTAGCCTTAGGCTGGTTAGGTACCTCAGGCTCTTCAATATCCTCCGGATAAGGCGAGGGCTCTTTGCGTGTCTTAGCAGACGGGGCCTTTGACGTACGCTTCGTTGTGATAGTTGAGGTTTCTTCGTCAAAATCAATAAACTCTGCATCATCCTTGGGATGCTTATCATTAGGTTTTCCACGGACTTTTGGACGTGGCTCATCCTCGTCCTCTGTATCCGGCAAAGGCTCTTGGCTCGTAGTACTGATGGTTACTTCTTCCTCTACATTGAAGTACTCCACGTCGTCCTTAGGCCATCGACCTGTGGTAGGACGTGACGGTGTTTTTTCCTTGGGCTGTTTATTGGTTTTCGATCTTGGCTCTTCCTCATCCTCTGAGCTAGGCAAAGGCGCTTTGCGATCAAGTGTTGGAGACTTGGTTGAGTGCTTCGTTATGATTGTTGACTCTTCATCAATATTTATAAGCTCGGTTTCGTCCTTGGGATTTCTCGTCGACGATGGACGTTGTGGTTTTTCGTCCTTGGGTTGTTTGCCACCCTTTGGACGTGGCTCAACCTCATCCTTGGGAAGGGGTTCGACCTCATCCTTGGGCCATTTACCAGGTGTGGGACGTGGTTCCACCTCATCCTTGGGCCAATTACCAGATGTGGAACGGGGTTCCTCCTCATCCTTTGGCTTAGGACCTTTAGGAGACTTAGGCGAACGCTTCGTTGTTATAATCGTAGTTTCTTCCTCCACATTGATGAACTCAGCGTCATCTTTAGGGCTTGGATGCTGTGGCCTCTTATGATCTGGTTGAACAACAAGTTCCACTTCATCCTTAGGCTTACGGCCTCCGGCAGGACGTGGTGCATCCACATCCACAGGCTTGGGCTTCTGTTGCCCAGTAGTTTTCTCTGTGCTAACCACAGTTTCGATTTCCGATGTCTCCGTGATGTTCACCGTCTCTGGCTCTGACAATGGCTCTTCGACCTTGATGACAGGCTGGGTGCGTATGACATAAGTTTCAGTCACACGTCTGGGCTTATCATCCTCGTCGTCATCATCGGGACAGTCCTCGATCTTAAACTCAAAAGTCTCAGTCTCCTTGACTACCGTCTCTGTTTCCTGTTGATCCGTGTCATCATCGTCATCGTCGGGCTTGGACACGAAGTTGCCCTGCGTATCACCATCCTCTTCCATGCCCAAGATCTTGCGACAACGATCTTCAAAGGTCTCACGACGTGTCAGACCCTTTTTGCGATAGGTGGGCTTCTGATCTTCCTCCGGCTCTGGACTCTTTGATATGAAGCCCCCATCAGGTCTTTCGGGAGAGTCTCGTGTAGGTGGCTTATAGCTAGGTCTATCGATCATATCTTTGTCCTGGGGCCTGGAGCTTTGGGGCAGAGTTTCATCAGACTTATCCTCCGGCTTGCGCGGTTGGTGCTGACGTTCGTTAGTTATAAATTCGTCATTAAAATTTTTCGTTGTATTGGTTACTCGTTGGGTCACAGTGCTCTTGAAGAACTCGTCCTCGGGAAACTGTGTGGGCTGCTGCTTATCGTCGGGGATCGGTTTTCCATCTCTGGGCTTAGCTGGAGCTGAGCCAGGCCATTGTCTATCAGGAGATTGACGTGGCTTCTCAGTGGGCTCATCGCCTTTAGGCTTTGTCGAGCTAGGCAATTGCTTCTCCGGACTACCATAGCGAGGCGTTTCCTTTGGACTCTGACGAGGGAATTCCTTAGTCACAGTTTCCGGCAATTGGTTGTCAGAACGCGAATCCCTAACTACCTCAGCGGGTAATTGATTATCGGGACTCCGGCGTGGCGAGTCCTTAGGTCTAGCTGGCATTTGCTTTTCGGGGCTAGCTGGACGAGACGTTGGCCTAGAGGCAGATTCTTTCGGCATTGAGGGCACCGAAGCTGGGAGCTGAGGCTGCTTCTCGGGACTAATCGAACGTGGCCTAGCACCTGGCTGCTTCTCGGGGCTAGCGGCGCGTGGCACCTGCTTCGCTTTCGAGGGCAACTGCTTCTCAGGACTCTGTCGAGGCGATTCTTTGGGCCTCGACGGCAACGTGGCCGGTAGCTCCCTGGGCTTATCGCCAGCTTTGACAGGACGCTGCCTGACCTCCAAACTGCTCTCATCGATGATAATTTGATCATCGATGCGAGTGATGCGCTCCGGCGAGTAGGCACGCTCCACATCCGTCTCGAATGTGGTCTCTCGCTGCAAGGTACGTCGTTCGATGCTCGGCGACTTCGAGCTGCGCCTAGCTACAGTTGGCACATCCTCATCATCGTCGTCATCTGGGATGCTGGGTCTGGGTGCATAGGGACTTCGCTTGGCTGCTGCGGGGAATTGGGGGGTTTGTGGTTGTTTTTCTTTTTGGACTCATACAAGGCATACAAGCTAACACGTGCCACGCTCAACGACCGGCTGAGTTCGTGGGCGTGGTGCGATATATGGTGCTCAGAACGCTACGTTATTAGAGAGACAGAGGTTGTTAGTGACGACTACAGCAACAGCTACAGCAAGGATCAACTGCGGATTTTCCATATTGCTTTGTGGAGTGGTTGCTAGTTGCTAGTTGGTTAGCTCTACGGTATTAGCGTGGCAGGCGAGCAGGCGTGTTAGGTCAGTCAGGCAGGCAGAGGCGTGTCAGGCGTATATATATATATATATATATCTTATATGGAGTTAATATGCACGGCCGGTGGGACTTCAAGTCCCCCCAGCAACAAATAAGAGAAGTCTATATGTTTTAGTACTACCGTTAGTTTTGGCTAACCCACCCAAAAATACTTGTGTACGTGTGTAGGTGTGTGTGTAGGTGTGTGTGTGTGTGTGTGTGTGTGTGTGTGTGTGTGTGTGTGTGTGTGTGTGTGTGTGTGTTTTTCCAGAGAACATAGAACATAGCACATTCGCAGTTTTTTTTCGTTTTTTTGTGTTTTTTTTAAGTTTAAAAAATTTTTTATTAGCAAAGATCCAAAAAAAAAAATTTTTATATAGTATATAGGATATATATATATATATATATATATATATTTATCAAGTGTAGTTAAGGTAGGTTTATATTAAAAATTGTTGATTTGTTTTTTTTTTTTTTTTTGAGCAGAAGAAAAAGTTGCACGTTTTTTGTTGTGGTTGTTTTGTGTGTTGTTGTTGTTGTTTTTTTTTTGGGAATTTTTCTTTTTTTTTTTGCTTTTTAGGCCTTACCAACGGTCTCAGTACTTGTTACCGCCTTGGCTATGCTGGCCACTTGCTCTGCTGTTTCGCTGGGCGCATCTGTCGCTGGGCCCAGCTTGTAGTAATTGCGACGCACACAGGGTGGTTCGTGCACCGCGCTCGTTGTTGTCGTTGTTGTTGCCTCGTTTGAGCTCAGCTTGGTTTTTGTTAGCAATTCATCGGTTGGGGGTTTGTACTTGTTGTTGTTGTTCTTGGTTGTTAGTGTTGTTGTTGTTGTTGTTGTTGTAGTTTCGTTGTTGTTGTTGTTGTTAATAGTAGGTGTTGTAGGATTGGTAGGTGGCAAAGAGAATATATCGGCTGGCTTAGTAGTAGCATACGTATACTGTGATTGGTTATCTGAAGGATACATTCATATACATAGATATTTCCGAAAAATAATAGATATTATGTATGTATGTAGGTGTGTGTGTATGTGTTTGTTTGTTTGTTGTATTGTATGTATATATATATATATATATATACTGATATATTTTTTTTTTTTTTTTTTGTTGGTCTAATTCGTACCTGACACAGGGGACGGCTCGCTAGCTGGAACTGAAGCTGCTGGTGTTGTTGGTGTTGTGGGTGTTGTGGGTGTTGCTGGTGCTGCAGCTGGCTTATGGCCAACCGTTGTGGTTGTCGTTGTTGTTGTTGTTGTTGATTTCGCCGTTGGCGATTTGGGCAAACGCTGCGGCGTCAAATCAATTGTCTCGTTCGAACCCTGTACAGTGCGTGTCTTGACCACAGTTTGCTGCTGCTGCTGCTGCTTATTGACCGTTGTTTTGGCAATTGTCTTGGGCACGCCCACATGTCGTGTGACTGTGGTGGAGCTAATGCGACTCGACTCGGACGGGGCGTGGCTGTCGTGGGAGCCCTCGCGTCCCGCCCGTCGACTGGTGCCGCTCGACGAGACGCTCCAACGCGGCGTCTGACGCTGCGCATGTGGCTCCGGTGTCTGGCCACTGTCGCGACGGGGATGTGGATGCCCGTGGTGATGGGAACCGGTGGAGCCAACACTTTCGGCCGGCGAGCTGCTGCGCAAGGATGCAGCGAATGCACGATGCGCTGCGTCCACCTCGCGCTCCTTCTGCAGCTGGCGGCGCGTCACTGTGTTGGTGGTGGTGGTCTCAGTGGTGCTGCGGCTAGGCGTGCGTGCGACTGGGGTACCGCTGGGCTTGCGGGTTGGCGACTTCGTCTGAGTGCCGTAATCCGGCGAGCGACGCGGACTAGCGTTCAGCTGCTGCGGGCGACGCTCGCGCTCCACTTGCGTTTCAATGATGCGCTCCGGGCGGCGACTTGGGCCAGACGGCAGCTCGGCATCCGGCTGATCCGTGCGCACCGAGGGAAAACCATGCGTGCTAAAATCCTCAACGTTGCTGGGACGTCGGGGACTCTGTGGCTGCTCCCAGCTGGGCTCGAGCTCCGTTTCGATGGTGCGCTGCGAGGTGGTGCTGCTGCTCTGCTTGACATTGCGACTCTTCTCCGACTTCACCACCACGTACTCCTCGGTGGTGGGTCGCTGACCGGGAAACTCCTGCGTCGGCTTGTTGCCGCGCACCGATGGGAAGCCATGGGTCGAGAAATCGTTCGAAGGTTGCCGATTCGGCGTGCTGGGACGTTGGTTTGGGAACTCCTGTACGGGCTTCGTTGACCTCGCGGAGGGAAGGCCGTCCGGACGGCCGGGCTGCTGTGGTGCACGATCATCGTACTCCTGCACGGTCTCCGATGTGGTCTCGGTGGAATAGCGACGACTTGATTTCTTCACAGTCGAATAGCTTTCCTGCTTGACGAGCTCCTCGGCCGTCTCGGAGGGACGACGCACCAGCGGCTCAGCATTGTCCACCACATCGCGTGTCTCCTGCACGCGTCGCTGATTGTTCAAATGCGACTGATTGTGGGTCTGGCTCTGGGTCTGTGTCTGCGTCTGCTTCTGGGTCTGGGTCTGGGTCTGGGTCTGGCGCACGGTGTCCGCTGTTGGGGACAGCTGCTCTGTTTCGTAGCGCTTGTTCTTGACAATGGTGCCGTCGGGCAGACGCTTAACCGTGGTGATCATTTTCACATTGGGCTTGGGGTACTCAACTGTATTGGAGATGATCTCACCTGGCTGGGCCATCAAGTGCTGCACATGACGCTGATACTCCGGCGACGCCTTATCCATGTCCACATAGCGTTTGTTCTCCTCGTAATGCTGCTGGGTCTCCACGTTGCGTGTACTCTTCGATTGCTCGCGGCTCTCGGAGAAGCGCTCCTCCTGTTGTTGCTGCTGCTGCTGTTGCTGATGCAGGCGATGCTCCTGGAAACGTTGCTCCTGCACACGCTGCTCCTCGCGATCACGCTGCTCACGCACCTCACGCTGCTCACGGTGCTCCCGTTGCTCCCTCGACTCACGCTGCTGGCGATTTGTGCTCTGATTGTCCAGCAGATAACGCGGCTGAGCGACATCATCGTCGCCATACTCAACCGTGGAGGAGGACACAAACTTGGACGTCGATGAGGATGAGGTAGAGCTCATTTTCATTTCGGTACGGCCACCGTTGCTCTCGTCGCCAAAGACAACCTTCTCCTGCAGATGCGTATTGGAGCTCTCTGCCGCCTGCTTCACGTAGTTCTTATCGTCGCCCTCATGCGAGGCGCTCGAGCGCTGCTCGTTGCGACCCTTGAACTCGGCAATGCCGCCACCATTCAGCTTCTCAACACCTATCGCATGAGCGGATCGTGGTGGTTTGAGTTAGGTTTTTGGTTGATCACGGCACAGAGACATACAAACAAACAGAGTAGGAGTTACACACAGAGTTAAACACATTCAGGTTAGAAGTCGAGAGTAAGCGACTAGCTAATACCCTGTACCCAGCTGTAAATATACATATATATATATCTTGATTTGGTTATGTATATCGATATATACATGTATATTATGCTTTTACTCTGTAATCAATTGAAAATGAATCTTAAAATTCTGAGTTGTATTGGCTAGAGATACCCTGTTAGAAAATCTTGGCTGGTTGCTTAAAAATAGACTTCTAAGTCCATTAAAAGTTTATAGAATATACAAAATAGAAGAGGTGGCAATGTATCGATAACTATCGATAATTATCAAAATGACAACATTTATTAATAATTTTAATTTTTTAATATCTTAGTATGGAAAGCAAACACTGAATATGCACGCCTACCGGCACATCCTTAGAATTATGCCTATCGATAATTATCGATACCCAAATGTTAGACTTCTTGACAAGTTTTGTAACTAAGGAAGTATTTGATTTTTTAAAAATCAGAATCGGAAATAACATCGATACATTGTATAATAATCGATAATGTAATAATATATTGGCAACGATCACCTAACTATATGATTGTGAGATCTTTGTAACATTATATCGATAGATATCTATACTTATCGAGAGGAAATTCTGTAAATTTCGGCATACAAATTTTAAAAATCTGTAGCAATTTTAACTATATATAGTGACTACCAAGCAATACCTAGCGATAACTGTCGAAAAACATCTCTAATGAATAATGCCATGTGCAACTCAGCAGATCTCTCTGTTCTATCGAATGGATACTGGGCTCAGGGTATTACTCGATCGACTCTTAAGTAGATTGCAAATGATTCGGCTTACCATCAGTTTTGGCCAGAGTTTCGGTGCGATAGGCACGTCCGTCGGGACTCACCTCCGACGAGGTCTGAACATCCCAGCCGGTGCTATTCGGTTGGGTGAGACTCATCGAATGGAATTTGAGCTCGTGCGTCGGACTCATCGAGTCGCGCACCTCCTTCGACTTGAGACTCTGAAAGTTCTGATCGAGCAGCGCATCGCCATGGCTGGTGGCCAGCGGATCCTTGCCAGCATAGCCCGATAGAGTATTACCATTTGGTTCCGACATCGCAAACGTTCGATTGTCCGGTTCGTGTCTATAGAGATTTCTCAAACGCGATTCACGCAACTTGTAAAGATGCGAACGGATTTGCCTTTTGCGTTCGCTATCCTCCGATTGCTGCCACTGCAAGATATCGAGTATCAAGATATATAGAGTGTATATATATACATAAAGAGAGAGAGGGAGAGTATATATAGAGTATAGAGCGACACGTCCTTGGGCCAATTGAACCGGCTCGCTGTGGCCCACGCGCTGTTCACATTGAGGCGAAACTGCGCCTTTTATGGACGCGTTAGACGCCTCGTCTCGATCGCCAATTAGCTGGCGCACATAAAATACAAAAAAAAACCTGACTTCAGGCCAACTGACTCACATTCATACTCAGATATATATAGATATACATATATATATACAGATATATATTTGCATTGGCTTATGTGTAACAACATTTCATTTGCCCACATTAAGAAGTTTAACAATAATTTGCTTGATTGATTTCGAAAAATTTCTAAAGTGACAACAGTCTATAGTCTATATATAAGTAAGATATAATGATTTTTATAAAAGTTATATAGATAGATAGATAGTTCTATAATCTTAGTTTTTAGTTAGCTCTGAAGCACACTTATTGGGGCTATTATTATTGTTTACTAAGCTAAAACTTGGTTAACTCAGCGAAATGTGTCTAAGACGGATAACAATTAGACATAATGGATACATATACATATAGCAGTATCTAGGTAGGTCTAGTATTTAGTTTTTACTATGCCATATCAGCAAACCTTATGAACTGCAGCTTTAGGCAATATAAGTTAACGTAAGTAGCTTTAAAATCATCAATATTGAGCTTCAAAAAGCAGCTCCATAAAATCGAAGTTAATTGCCCCAAGATCTATCTCTATATATCTATAGAGTAGATCAACAGGAATTCAGTTAACAATTTTCATCGAAAGTTACCTCTAACCTGTAGCCTTCTACTACTAATATACTCACTTTCCCTTAAAAATAAACAGAAACCGAAGAATTTCGACTATCCAAATTATAAATATATAAATTATATAGACTTCAGTTTATAGCTATAAATTGAACAGAAAGATTATAAATAGCGGTCACGACTAGCTAATACCCTGTTTTCATTTGCCGAGCTACCAATATACCCCGCCCTCTCACCAGCTACAGGGTATGCTAATCTGCCTGCCAGCTGATGCAGTTGACTGAATTTGCATTCGAGCACCAGAAATTCGTAATTTGTCAACAGATTTCTAATTTCCATACACAAATGTATATATTTTTGCATTCATTACTCATTACTATTATTATTATGATTGTGATGATCACTGTCATTATTGTGATTATTATTTGTAAGTTAATTAAAATCGACACATTCGCTGAGCTCGAACATTCGCAAACAAAATTCACAAAAGGTTTTTTCGCTGTTGTTGGTGTTGGTGTTGGTGTTGGTGTTGGTGTTGGCCCGGTGATATCACCCACCAAACCAAACCACACCGAACCACCTCAACACAATCGAAAGCGGAAAATATGCCAAAATGTACAACAATAGGAGAACAGCAATAACAAAAGCTTCGTTAACTGTTTTAAATTTAGATGCTTATAGCAAAAAGTATTTTTTTAGATTAAAGAACTTCACAAATCAAATCAAACATATATATATGTTTATATATATAGATAGGTATATGTATGTAGATATAGACAACTAACTAACATCATAAATCAAATTTGTAATTCGCGCTGTCTAAAGTCGCATGCCATATCATTTGTTTCCAGCGCTAGCTTCCAGTGGAAATCTATAAAGCGAATGAACTTGAACCTGAATATTATCGATTCAAATACTTCCTGAAGCTACAGACTATATATGAATAAATATACAAATATAAATATATATACACTAAATATATACAGTTTCTGTATACACTAAAGTCAACTCATTTTTCCACTTTCCACTGGAATACTTGGAATACCCACAATTGTTTAGTCTAAAAGACTCAGGTTCGCAGCTTGCCTCAGTTTTTCTTTATCTTTCTCCAATAACTTTAAGTGTTTTGAGTGTTGAATGAATATATATATGTATATATATATATATATATATATATATATATATATATATATATATATATATATATATACATATATATATATATCTCTATAGTGAACAAAAGAACTTCAGTCTCCAGATTTGCACTGTCAACAAATATGGAATATACTTAGAATAAATAGATTTTTTACAGTTTGTTTAACTAATGAACAACAAAATTTGTTTAATTTTTAGCAATTTTCGTAATTGATATTTTTAACTTCCAATATACATAGCTATATGTATGTATTACTTACATAGAACTTCCACTGGAAATAGCTAAGCCTTTCCAGCAAATGGCAACGTCATGACAGACAGTTTCGTTAAGTTTCGTCAAGATCTACTCGAAAATACATAATATATAATTCTCAATAATTTTCTAATTATCAACTTTAACATTTTGAACATGTTAATTAACAGTCAGTTTGGCAGCAGCTGTTAAATGTTGACAGGCATATGTATATCCGTCAGCTCAGACAGTCAGAAATTATAACTTTCAAGTGAACTTTGCCGTCGTCCCACAATCAAATGCCAATAAAACAAACTTATTGTCAGGGACTGTTAAATGTTGACAGGCAGCTGTGATAAGCGGTAAGCTCAATTTGAAGAAATTCGAGATGCGATTTATGATTTCAATTTTGGCTACAAAAGGTACTAGAGAAATCGCAGCAGCTAAAACTTTCACTCAAAAAAATAATAAATAAATAAATGAATTAAATAAATAAATCAATAAAATTTAATTTCAAAATTTGCTAAAATTAAAATTTTCAACTGGCGAAATTTGCAGTTTGGCTTACAAGGCGAAAACTTTTCGCCCAGGAACAACTGTTCGCGTGGCAATCGCACAGACGCAGTCGGCGTCTCAGCCGGCGTCGACGTCATCATCGCCGTCAGCATCTTGAAACGCCGCTTTGCCGTCAAGCGACATTTGCCAGATGACGTAATTTCTAAAAAGCGGCTTGTGATAACCAGTTGAATTCGCCGTCGCCGTCGCCGTCGCACCTCGTCGCAACCTGTTGACGGCGTTGGCGACGTCGACTGCGCAGCTGCCAGCTGCTGCTGCTGCTGCTGCTGCTGCTGCTGCGCCTGATGACGTGACGCGTGCGAGATTTGGCTGATGCGAGTTCGCAGCGAGTGCTGATAAATTATTATTTTTTTGTTTTCATTTTTTTGTTTAATTTTTTAAATTTTTTGTTAGCTGTCGTGTCAGCTTTGGAGGTCGCCCATATTTTGTGTATTCCGTCTATGCATTATAATTGTTGTTGCCAAAAATTGAAAACGAAAATGAAAACAAAAATCTGTTTGCCATTGCAATTAAAATTGATTAAAATTTAATTGAGTCAAATGCCGCAAGACACGAACACTTGCCCCACCGCAGCGCAAAGGAAGCGAACGATTTAACGTTAACGGAAGAGGATGCAATGGAGCTGGCTGGAGGGGGGCGGTCCAGAGTGGGTGGGTGGCTGTGTGGTCTAGTTGACTGGATTTCAACTGAATTGAAAGTAAATGACTTGGCTAACAATGCATAGAGCTCTCTATTGCCCGTTCTTCATTTTGGTGTGTTCATAAACGTTTCACTGGCTGCTTGGCATGATAAAACCAATTGCTTAAATGCAGTTAAGCACCAAAGTCCCAGATCTATAGTATTTCCTGCTCTTCCCGCTCACCCAGACAAACAGCTGTCATTTATTCAAATTCAATTGCTTTTATATCCGAAACGTTTTACTGGCTTCCTCAGCTTTTATGCCTGGCATATGTCAATTTACATTTACTCAAATGCTGCTAGCTTTATGTAGCCGTTTTACTGGCTGCTCGCTCTATATCTACTCACTTATCTTAACCATTTCACCGATAAACCGCTCGCTCAACTTATTGAAAGCGGAGCCAAGATAAGCCAGCGCTCAGCTTGAGCATGGATAAGCGGCGCAGCGACACCTGTTGCCAGCGAGATGCACCAGAGCACGCCATCTGGCGTCCATTCGGCGCTTCACTGACATTTGACATTGACAATCAGTTCAATTCGTTGAGGAAACCGTTTTGCACGGCCCTCTTAATTGATCGTGCTTCTCTCGGCGTCAGTTGTTATTTATAACTGTTTCAGTTTCAGTTCAGTTTCAGTTCAATTTCATTTCAATTTCATTTCAATTCAATTCGGTTGCATGCATAGCCAAGTGGGCGATTTGCCTAGTCGCCGCTTAGAGCGAATTGTGTCATTTTCATGCTCAACATGCTGGCAGCGACGTCGACGTTGACGTCGATGTCGACGCTGACGTTTCCGCTTTTTTTTCTGCAATTTTTTTTTTACTTTTTAGCACCTGCGAAGCGGCAACCGAAATTGAAACTATTTAAAACTGCGCATGTTTTTAAATATACCCTGTAGACCTAGTGAACTATCAAATGGGTATATGCAGCGTAAGCTTACAGAATTCAAATTGCAGTCTCAGCGTTGCAACGAGCAAAATCTGAAACTTAGGCTGTTTACAGGGTATCTCTACGTCCATTTCTATCCAAAATTCTCACATGAAAAATTAATCATAATTAAATACGATAAATATTCTACAGGAAATACACAAGGCAATAGATCACAAAACTGCTTACAGGGTATCTCTAAGTACATATCTGCTGTGAAGATATCATTGAGACCTACAAAATTAATGAAATATAACAAAAATTACGTATGATGTCAAACATCAGAAAATAAATACTTATTAACTATTTACAGGGTATCTCTACGGCTAAACATGTGCCCAATTTCATATAAATCAAAGGAGAATCTAATAACTGATTGAATATATCGATATCTAGAGGCTTACAGAGCTAAGCAAGCAGTTGCAGCCATATTACAGGGTATCTCTTCGTCTAGACCCTGTGTTCTAGAACATTTTGTTGTTATTATTTGCTTTGGACTTGTGCTCGAGTCGATTTCAGACTTGAGTTCAGTTTGTTTTCATTTTCAGCTGTTTTCGTTTCTCTCTCTCTCTCTCTCTCTCTCTCTCTCTTTCACCTTTCTCTCTATAGAGAGGGGGATCTGTGGGGCGATTACTGTGACATTGCCCAGGTGAATAAAACATGCGGCGTCTGTTCTTGAAATGTAGAGCGTTTTTCGTATTTCGAGGCCGCCATCGCATCACGCATATTAAACACTAAAATTTACCCAAAACACTCGAAATGCAATACGATGTCTAAAGCTAATCTCCAATTTGGAATCTTTCTACTCCTCTTTCTCCATCTCTTCTTCATTTTCTTTCATGTTTGATTGATGGCGCTGGCAACTGACAAGCCAGTGACATGTTATCGTTATCGAACGCCAGCTGGGAAGCTCCCTCCCATAGAAAGTTTCTCACAATATGAAAAACTGTTTCAGGGAGTTGAAATTAATATTCAAATAATGATAAATAAATATATCGAAATTAAAAAAAAAAAAATTTTAAATGAGATCAATAAAATGTTCAAAACGAAATTCTTAAAAAAAAAATTTTTTAAAAGAGTTTTTGTAATTTAATAAAAATAATTTTTTTTTATCATTAGAAAATCATACAAAATAATACAAAATATTAAAAAATAAATTTTTTTAATTTTAAGATAAATTATAATAAAAGAAATCAGCATAATATAAAAAAAACTATTTTTAACTAAAAAAAATCGTAAATAAAAATTTTTTTAAATTAAATTCATAAAATATGAATTAAAAAGCAATTTAAGAAGATAAAAATATTAGCTCCTTAATATTCTATATATTCTAATACTCTAATGAGTATCAAATATATTCAAGTTAAGCCCTGCAACTTGAACATATATCTCTAAGAATCTAAGAGCTCCATAAAAATAGTTTAATTTTCAATCCTAAGTTTCTGAGCGGTTCAGATCGAAAAACAAACCGCTCGCTTTAGAAAGAACTAACAAAGCTCGGATCTGTTCTAGACTATCGCGATCACCTGTCTTAATGACTCCATTATAATAATAATAATAATAATAATAGCACAAAATATTGATCAATTGAGCTGTAAAAGTAACGAACCGACAAAGCCCTGAAAGGCAACATTGAAACGGAAATTAGAGATTGAATTAAACAAATGAATGCACTATAAGTGTCCGAGTGGGTGTACGAAAACAAAGTTGCTACATTGATCAAGCTAACACTATATATAAGTGTATCTCTCAAATCTCTCAAATTAAAAATTATCCCTCAGGCTAAGCAAATTAATTGCAAATCGAAATTCAAAGCGAAGCGAGGCCAACTGCCCCTGGGGCGAGCTACTGAACAGGTTTCACAGTAATTAGATTCAGTTAGAGATTAGAATAGCAATATATATATATATATATATATATACATATATACATAGTTAGAATCTTGATAAAAAAAAATATATATAAAAACGAAAATGATGACACGATCGGTCATATTCAGAAATTCGCATTTCTAATCTAAGTTTTATGGGTTTCCTCTCCATAGATAAGAACCTTTTGTTTGTTTACAAGCAAAGGAATGGAAAACAGTAGAAAAGAAACGAAAACAATAACAGCGCCGACAGCGACGCGCGCTGCGCTGCCGGCGTTGCTGACTAACTGTTATGCAAAAACAAAATTTGAATTTTCGCTTGTGTGAAAGTTATTGGCAAATGTATGTGTATGTGTGTGTGTGTGTGTGTGTAAAATTACCTGTCTATAGATGAACTAATCACAGTGGCTCCTCCAAATGACACACGCAAAATATGTGGCAGGTAAGCGAGAAAGAGAGAAAAGCAAAGCAAAAAAAGGTCTCCTCTGCGCCCTTTTTTATATCGAATTTTTGTTTCGTTGAGTTGTGTTCGTTGTATTCTTATTTGATTTTGACTTTTTATTTTTTTACAATGTTTTGTTGACGCCGGTCAACACACGTACAAACACTTGGCTAATGATTGGGTGTGACTAATCCTTTTTGCCGTTCGCTAATAATTCGTGCTTTTTGGCTTTGGCTTTTGGCTTTTCGGGTTCTTTAAGCTCGAATCAAAGGTCGCTCCAAAACAAAAACAAAATCATATACATACATATATAAATATATATATGCAAACAAACAAAAAAAAAGTAAAACAATTGCTGCTGCTTCTTCCTCGACTTCTTCTGCCGCTGCTGGGTTGAGTTGAGTTGAGTTTCGTTGTTTTTTTTTTTTTAATCGAGCGTCGGCACGTTGCAATCGATCGAGCACCAAAATCAGACTGAAGTTCGCCCATTCAGAATCAAAGCCGCGTAAAGTGGACGGCCAACCCGGCCGAAGCTTAGACAGCAGCAGCGCAGTCGATGACGACAGCGCAGCGCAGTCGGCAAAGCAAAGATATGACCGAATACGACAACAACAGCAACAACAATTCGCGAAGATGACAGTCGTCGTCGTCGTCGTCGTCGTCGTCGATCGAATGCTATGCGTGCTTACAGTTGGTGCGCATGTGTGTGCGTGCGCTGCCGCCTCGGCTTGTGTGCGTGTGCGCGTCTGAGTTGCCCCCACTATCAGTGCAGCGGCCGCTGTCAGCTGCGCTGCGCTGCGCTGCCTTCTTATGTGTGTAAAGAGTAACACACACCAAATCGCAAAAAGCAAAACAAAACAAAAACAGCGGCTCAGATACAGCCAGCAACAACAAGAACAAGATGAGCAGCAGCAGCAGCAGCAGCAGCAGCAGCAGCAGAATTTTCGCTAAAGACAATAACAACAACAACGACAAGAATAACAGCAATATGTAACGGCGTGTTGTTTTTGTAATGTAGGGCTACACCGACTACCGTATAAAGCCTGTGCACTGGAGAGTAGGCAGAAATTGTTTATTTTTGTTCAGCTCGCAGGGTGACTAATTGCGGCTTGGCTCAGTTGAAGCTTTTGCACTTCTAAGTAACTCAAGCTTCAAATTACGTATATACAATTTAGGTATTGTTTATGGAGAAATATATGTAATTGGTTGTTTAAGCTAGCGTTATAGCTGTAATAAATACGGCTAAGGTGTGTGCTCATAAGAGAATACTAGGGAAAAGCATGAATACTCTTGACAGATATATAATATTACAAGTTTTAAGTGAACAGCTCTGTTAGCTGGAAATAAGGCTGCTAGGCATGGCATATAGTAGACCTGAAATATATCTATACATAGATAATATATAGCTGGGTTAGGGTATTGCAAGTGCGACTTCTGCCAGCCCAACTCCAACTGTTTACAGTTCAGTTTTTGGCTAATGATGCGCAGTCTGTTCAAGCACATTTACACACACACACACACACACACACACACACACACACACACACACACACACACACACACACACACATCCATATGTATATATGTCGATGCCAGGCAACTCCATAATTATATTGCCAGTGGGATTTGGCTAATCGATCGTGCAAAAATGGCTAAAAGTAAAGGAAAGAAAAAAACGGCAAACGTGTTCCAGTGCACAGTTGGCCAATCAATCGCCCAGACATATGTACATACATATATCGCAATATAATATATAACAATTAAAAATAATAATATAAATCACTGGAATGGCATTTACATATATATTTTGTAGGTGTTATTGTTGTTGTTGTTGTTGTTGCATTTGCCGATTGCGCCAGCTTTTGTCAGCAGCCAAAGACGCCCCCACGCGGCAGAAAAGCGTAGCTCAGACTGAACAGCGCAGCGCGCAGCGCGCAGCCCGCAGACAAAGCTGAAATCAGAGAAGCAATAAAGTTAGTCATGCAGACGCCGCGCAGACGTCGTGGCTAGACTAGCAGCCGATAAACGATCAACGATGAACGATAAGCGATAAACAATATGGCCATAGCCAATAGATGGCCATAGCAAAGTTGTTCACTTGTTGCTGCTGCTGCATTTGGCCAAGTGCCATGTGAGCTGGTGGCAACTGTTGGCTAGCTGGCTAACTGGCTAACTGGCCAACTGGCAGACAGACAGATGGCCATAGCGGGTGTCTGTCTCAGCCTCTGCCTCTGCCTCTGCCACTGCCTCTGTCTCTGTGTGCCAATTGCGGCTCAGGTTTATTGATTTATTTTTCATGCAGTTAGCGTCAACGTCAGCGCCGCGGCCCACGCGACACACTGGCTTCAAATCATGGCCGAGAGATTGGCGCAATTGTAAAGCGGCCAACGCGCAATTGGCTCAAAAAAAAAAAAAAACAACAACAACAACAAATAAATCTCAAGTGTTCCAGGCGGTTCTATGTCGGTGACTCGGCAATACCCTATAAATATACGCGTACAGTTAAGTTAGCAAAAACTATCCGTAGGCCGCACTTGGCAAATCGATAAATATCGATACAGCTTAATGGACTTATGTTATCGATGAAATTATTTTATATGAGTTGTCCGATAACTGCACTATCAACAACAAATGCTCTTCAAAATGCGAATGTATGCTTATGACTGAACATCGATATATATCGATATACGCAAAAGTGATAAATCATGATTTTTAGCTAATTCCAACTAGTAAACTACTGTTAGCAATGTAATATGTCTAATGAAAAATATTTATGTTATGAATATGGCAAGTTAATGCCATGTTATCGATAATGCAAAACAAATAGTATTTTGTAGCAATTCTGATGAATTGTATTTGTATATGTATCGAGAATTGTAAGGTTACTCTGTTTGCTGTGCTATTATGAAATAGTCTTACAAAATAGTTACCTATCAATATCGATAATTATCGATCATAACTATCAATACTTTGAGCTTAGCTCACATGGCTCACTTTTTCAAACTGTTAATGTAAGTAATGATTAGGACTATGTATATATATGATCATGCAGATCATATGATCATATATACGAATATACATATACATGGATGTGTGCATATATAAGACTATATATCTGTAGGAGTACGGGACAATGGGACTATGCAACTACAGGACAATATAGGACTATAGAACTATAGGGTTTTAAGACTATATAGACTACATAGATAGATAAGAGTATAAGCCCCACTGCGAGCATTTGCCATGGGAATTGCAGGGTATGAGAACAGAAAAACTTGCCACTCGCTAATGTTGCCTGGCTGACCGAGCATCAGGCATCGGGCATCAGGCATCGAGCATTGAGCCCGAGCCAAGAGCCTGAGCTGAGCAACAGCTGTGGCGTCATCAGCGCACTGCGTGCCGAAGGAGCCTGGCGGCCAACTGGATTTGTGGCTTGGATTGGCGGTCAGGCGAGTTCAGATGCTGCACGAAATTGATTCATGTGGCGATGACTCATCGTCGCTTTATCAGCGAAAGAGACAGAGAAAGAGAGAGAGAGAGAGAGAGAGAGAGAGAGAGAGAGAGGAAGAAGGAGGGAAAGAGATAGCTATAAAACGCGACTCAGACGTTGTCGCGCTGTCGCTCGCGCTGTTGTCGTCGTTGTCGACGCCGCTGCCGACGCCGACGCCGCTGTCAGCGTCAACGTCGACTGCTGCGTGGGCTGATTAACGTCTGCTGCTATTTTTGTAGATTTTACGTATTTATTATTGTTATTATTATTAATATAGATGTCGCTATTGTCGCTGCTCGTACATCATTTCGGCCAAGTTAGAGGCGACGTCATCAATGTTTTTCCATCGATTTTTATATAGAGAATCTTAGTTTTAATGACTTTTTAACGATAATTGGCCCGCTGAGTCTAAGCCAGCTCAGCGTAGACGGCCCACACATCAGGCGAGAGCCGGGCCACGCCAACCCCATAAATGACCCAATTTGGTCAGGTTGAACCGGGTGCCTAGGCTCGTCATCCATAAGTCTATGTATGCGTGTGTGTGAATCTCCACAGCTAGTTCTCGAAACTCATCCACTCTGTCTCTGTCTGTCTGCACTTTAAAGGCAATGCCTGACGCATCCAGTCACAGCGGAGAGGCAATGAACTTGCCAACAGGTGACTTAGAGTCCAGCTGGAGAGCTGAGCTGGGGCCTCAACAACGGCAGATAAATAGAGAGGGAGTGAGATGCGATGAAAAAGGAGCCACTGAGAATCACATAGAAGGCATCAGATGCAGTTAGAGCAACGCCAAAGATCTGACCCACATATATAGCCTAATATATGCACATATGTAATGCCAGCCTCTATATATATGAATGTCTGTGACTTCGATACTTCTACTTTCACGTCGCTTACCATTTTCCTCAGCAACTCCTCGTTTTGTATGGCACCCAAATCGCATTCCAGTTCCATGGCAGGCAACAAAAACTGTAACAAAAGGAGAAAACCATTAAAATATGCGAGTAAAATGAAAATGTCTGTTGAAGGCGGCCATCTGATGATGCAATTCGCAATTGCATACCCTGTGCACACAGTTTATAGGGTATGATAGGCTTTAAGCCAAGTTTCGTTTATCAAAAACGAATTCAAGGGTATTTTTAGTCTATCAGTTACGTTTTTCGCTTATTATTTCATCCAGTCTGCATATTGATATACAAATTTATTATGATAAATATATTTTTTTTAAACCAAAACAGGGTATCTGTTTGTCGAGTAGCCTTTAGACTGCTCAATCCTTAATATATATATATATATATATATATATATATATATATATATATATATATATATATAAACATGTATATACTTATTGTGAATAGACCCAATACGATGATAACAACAGGGTATGTCCTGACCGATCAGTTTCGTCTGTTGCAAATATTTGACTGTTCCATGTTTCAATGCATTGTTAAGAGCAAATGTTTCATGCTTATTATTTAGGAAACAAAGAAAAACATATATGTAGTGTATTTACTAGTCGATCATTTGCAGTTTTGAGTCAGCTTTCGTCTGTGCCAAAGAAAAATTAATGGAGCAAGCTTATAAATGCTGACATATATATGTCCATATTGGTCAGAGAAAAAGGCACAATTTATAGATACAGGGTATCTGTTAGTCGATCAGTTGCACTTCTCAGCCATAATTTAAATCTGTTCAACTCACATTCAAAGCTCTCACTTACAAGCGGATAATGGTTAGGGAAAATAAACAGAAAAACACATATACAGGGTATGTGCCAGTCGATCTGTTGCACTTCTCAGTCATAATTTAAATGTGTTCAACTCACATTCAAAGCTCTCACTTATAAACTAATAATGCTTAGATAAAAAAAGCAAAAAAAAATCACATATACAGGGTATCTGCCAGTCGATCAGTTGGTGGTTGTGGCTACTGTCACTTGTTGCGCCTACAAATGCGAATGCATTTTTCATTTTGATTCATTTGCTGGTGCTGCTGCTGCTGGTGCTGCGGTTTCCCAAGTCTAGATACTTTAGCTTCAATCGTACGTACATAGATTCATTAAAATTATTTTCAATTTATCATGATTTATATATATATATATGTATATATATATATGTATATAGATACGTGTATGTGTGTGTGTGTTTGTTGTTTGTTTGTTTTTTATTTTATTGCACTCCAGCTTGGCGACGAGGCGAACCAGATCCCCACCAAGTCCAAGTCCCCAAGTCCCAAAACAAGTTGTGACATTTCCCCCGTAAATGGTTAAAAATGAAACATGGCAAATGACAACGCGTTGTTGTTGTTGTTGTTGTTTCAATTGTTGTAATTGTTGCCGCGGCGACCGCCAGCGCGTCACATTTGGTTT
The DNA here is from genome assembly GCA_035045555.1 of Drosophila fulvimacula. NCBI lineage: Eukaryota > Metazoa > Arthropoda > Insecta > Diptera > Drosophilidae > Drosophila > Drosophila fulvimacula. The sequence goes on along the minus strand of JAWNOX010000192.1, from coordinate 9,246,197 downwards.
CACAATTTTGGTTAAGATCAACACGATGTTCGGTCAAACGTCAATTTGATATCCAAAGCACGTTCTCGGTGCGCCAACTGGCGAAAGAGGCGCAGGCCGGCGGGTTCTGGGTGGGCGTGGCATGGCAGTTGGCCATCCAAACGGCCGTAAGCCAAACAAGTTCAAAACCGCAATTGGGCAAATAGGCTGACGATGCTCAATCAATCAATCAATCGAACAGTTGGCCAAGAGTTGGGGTCAGCCGCAGCTGGACAATTGAGTCAAGTGCATGAAAATCGAATAGAAAATGGAAAATGGAAAACGCGAAGAAACGTCTCTGCGCTCAATTGAAAATTGTTGTGGAAATCAAAGAAATTGCGAGATAAAAGATAAATTATAGAATATATTAGATAAAGGATGAAGATAAATATATAAATATATGTATATATTTTATATTTTATATTTTATATTTTATATTTTATATTTTATATTTTATATTTTATATTTTATATTTTATATTTTATATTTTATATTTTATATTTTATATTTTATATTTTATATTTTATATTTTATATTTTATATTTTATATTTTATATTTTATATTTTATATTTTATATTTTATATTTTATATTTTATATTTTATATTTTATATTTTATATTTTATATTTTATATTTTATATTTTATATTTTATATTTTATATTTTATATTTTATATTTTATATTTTATATTTTATATTTTATATTTTATATTTTATATTTTATATTTTATATTTTATATTTTATATTTTATATTTTATATTTTATATTTTATATTTTATATTTTATATTTTATATTTTATATTTTATATTTTATATTTTATATTTTATATTTTATATTTTATATTTTATATTTTATATTTTATATTTTATATTTTATATTTTATATTTTATATTTTATATTTTATATTTTATATTTTATATTTTATATTTTATATTTTATATTTTATATTTTATATTTTATATTTTATATTTTATATTTTATATTTTATATTTTATATTTTATATTTTATATTTTATATTTTATATTTTATATTTTATATTTTATATTTTATATTTTATATTTTATATTTTATATTTTATATTTTATATTTTATATTTTATATTTTATATTTTATATTTTATATTTTATATTTTATATTTTATATTTTATATTTTATATTTTATATTTTATATTTTATATTTTATATTTTATATTTTATATTTTATATTTTATATTTTATATTTTATATTTTATATTTTATATTTTATATTTTATATTTTATATTTTATATTTTATATTTTATATTTTATATTTTATATTTTATATTTTATATTTTATATTTTATATTTTATATTTTATATTTTATATTTTATATTTTATACTTTATATTTTATATTTTATATTTTATATTTTATATTTTATATTTTATATTTTATATTTTATATTTTATATTTTATATTTTATATTTTATATTTTATATTTTATATTTTATACTTTATATTTTATATTTTATATTTTATATTTTATATTTTATATTTTATATTTTATATTTTATATTTTATATTTTATATTTTAGCCTAATTTAACGCGCTAATAGCTAAATAAACTGTCTGGCCTAAATGACATAGATCATAAATAACGCGAAACCATCTGCATAACTACGACAAATTTAGATAAATTTGAAATATATTAACGCACGTCTCTCGCGTCCAATAACTCAACGAATTACATATGTTGCTTAATTTGTCAATAACTCTTCCAGTTGATGTATCAATAGAGTTGATTGTGCGTCTGAGTGAGAATCGCGTAGGTAGGCGCGTGGCCAATGCCCTGTCTGCCGTGCTATTAACGATAAACGATAAATGACAGACGATATGGCGATATGGCCGATCGTAAATTGCTAAATCCGAGAATAAGCCACGCGCTTATGGCCATGTATCATTAAAAGACAGCAACAATATGGCAGACTGCTTAATTCAATTTTGGAATTGTATTTAAATTCGAATTTCACTCTAATTTTTGTTGGGCCTTTCAAATGTTGATTTATGCAAACGCCCACAGGGCTTGCCCTGAGTGCAACAGAGACGGGCATAGCAACAGAGCTAAGCTGTGCGTACAGCGTAAGGCGATATGCGTAAATGCCTGATTGATTGATTGCTTTGCCGCTAGATGGCGCCAAGGAGCCAACAGGAAAACCGCAAAACGCTTAGAACATTATGGAACTTAATTTGCCAGCCATGTGTGTGTGTGTGTGTGTGTGTGTGTGTGTGTGTGGATGCTATGCTGTGTGTGTGCTCACCTGCTGCTGTTGCTGCTGCTTATCAGAGACGTCGACACGTCGCGGCTTTTGTAACTGGAGACTAGCACAAGTTGAAGACAAACAGCAACAACAATTTATATAAATAACAAAAAAAAAAAACAAAAAAAAACAATAAAACAATAAACGGAAAAAAACAAACACTCACGAGTTTTAGAGTAAAGCTCTAAGTAAATATTGTAACTGTATTAGTGTTAGTTCTACAATACACGGAAAGGGGTTGAATTACGCGAACGCGATCAACTGGGCGTGCGAGCGAGACAGAAGCTGCGAGAGAGCGAATGGCCTGAGAGATGCAGAGCGCGGGGCGAACTATTTGATTGACTTGCGGTTGCAGCAAATAACTGTTATTTGTTGTTGTTGTTGCTGCTGCTGCCGGCACACGCGAAATTGTAACAGCAAAAATAAATTTTGTATGTGCGTGTGTGCGTGTGTGTGTGTGTGTGTGTGTGTGTGTAAGAGAAACTTAACGAAAAGAAAATGTCCGCCAAAGCGAAATTTGACTGCTTGAAGTTCACAGTTATTGTTGTTGCTGCTATTGTTGTTGTTGTTGTTGTTGTTGTCACTGTTACTGTTTGTCGTAATGGGAAGATGCGCACAACCGTTTGGCACGAGCGGAGGCTCTTAACTGATTGTGCTAGGTGCAATTGTCACTGCATTTAGGCTCGACAGAGCCAAGCGGAGAGATAGGCGCCGGCAGCAGCACAGCAGCACAGCAGCAGCGCCAGCAGCAGCGCCAGCAGCAGAGCTGTGGGCAGCGTTCAACTCCCCAATCCCAGTCCGGATGTGGTTCGCCTCGTCGCGAATGTGTCTGCCTGTGCCTGTGCGTGTGCGTGTGCGTGTGCAAGGAATAAGAAGAAGAAAATCAAAAATAATAACAAACAATCACAACTACAACAATACCAATCAGACAGCTCAGACATAACCTTCAAACTGGCTGCAGTTGAGCTTAAGGCAGTCCCACAAGGACGCATATAGCGCCATCTATTGTATACTATAGGCAACAGCTGCTGCTCAGCCTTGGCAAGTTTAGTCCACCACTTTGGAATCTAGCATATCTTGAGTGCTTACAGCTTGCCTAGCATCTAACGGTTATCTGTATTATTTGCTAGCTGATAATAGCTAATAGCTGTTCTGTGCAGATCAGCTGAGATAACAAGCACAGCAGAGCTGCTCAGATCACAGCCATTACTCTTTGAGCACACCTCGCCGTTAGTTTTGATTTATATGTTTATTATATTTATATGCGAATATGTAACGGTAGATAGAACAGTTACAGTATCTATATAGGTGTATATATATAGGGTTATATAGTTAAGATCTATTCATTCATATCAAAGGTCGAGCGTTGACCATAGATAGATCCATATTAGATTCGATTATGCCGCTCCATCTGCTTCCTTCTTCCTCCGCATTCATCTCTTTATCTTCCCAGTCTCCTTTTCCCTTTTCGTCCTCCTTCCCAAGCTCGTGCCCCAGGTCAAAGGTGACTTTGGAGCTAGGATAGTCGTTGGCCCTGATGAAGGGCCGTTTAAATGGAGCTGCGGCGACGGCGATGGCGCGCCGGATGGTAAATGGGCTGCATGTCCAGTTGGGACTCCTCTCCGCTGGATGCCGAGAAGGGTACGATGTCGTTGGCCGAGCTGAGGCTGCTGGCATCGCTGCCCTCGAATGCGAACGGCGATATGCCCTCCAGGTGGACCAGCTTCGTGGCAGCCTCATCGGTCGAGTGCTTCTCGTTGAGCAGCAATGCCAACGAGTCGTCCACATCCGGCAGATGGTCGACGTCGGGACTCTCCTCCAGCGACAGCTTCATGAACTGCTTCGACAGGTTGCGATTGATGTGCTCCGTGGAAAATTGTTCCTCATCGTCGTCCTCCTTGATCGGCGGCAAGTTCGTTGGCATCTTGAACGGATCCCGTGTCACCAGCAAATTGGTAAACTCTCGCTCATTCGGCTGCTTGCGTGCTGCTGCGTTCTCCATCTTCAGTTGATTCGCTTGCAGGACAGAGCACACACAAACTAGAATATTGACTCGCTCGATTTTCTGCTGTCAGTGCAGACTGCAGCTGTCAACTGACCACGCTCCTGCTTCGAATGACAGATACTCGCCAAAGACACTGCCGGTCCAGGCGCTATTTTTGAAACAAACTCACTCAACTGGCGTGGGCTTACCATACAAATTGTATACTCGATATACTCGGCAATTTTCCAACACTGCACACTGCTGTAACAACTCTGTTCGCATATCCGATACAGGGCGTTCTCGCAACTCTTTGCCTTCTCAAGTGAAACTTCTCAGGCGTCGCTCTTTACGAGACATTTGACTACATCGCATACCATATCATCCAGCAGTCATAGGAGTAATCAAATCTCAAGTCGACTTTGCTGAGCCCTTTGCAATATTGGTCATATTTCGTCTTTTGAGCTAGAGCTCAATTATTTATTAGCAGGCAATGTTTTGTTTATCTCGGATCGCTGTATCGCATAGCCGCCATAGGCACAATCACTCATAAATTTAGTTCTAGTATGGCCAACTTTTTTGTTTATTAAGATATTCTAAACAAATCGGGTAGGTAGAACTTTTCTGATGTGTCTCTCTTATTAGCAAAATCTGCCAAATATCAGCTGACTGTATCATATAGCTGTCATACAAGCGATTTGTCAAACATTTAGTTCTTCTATGAGCAACTTTTTTGTTTCTCCATTTATTATTGTTAAACTTTACATTTAACTAGTTTAAGTTAATATCTCCATATGTTTAAAATCTTATCATTATTGTATAGCTATATCATATAGCTGTCATATAAAACTGTTTTCTAAAATTAATTTTTAATATGAAAAATTTCAAAACTTTCAAAATTTCTTTATCAAATCTGACAATTTCGAGATATCTACTATTTTTTTGTTCGTTTTTCCAATTATTTGCAACAAATGTTATTATTTAGAATCTTCTTTATGCCCGCTATATAACTGAATAATCATGCAAAATTGATCCGATTTAACAGATGGCAGCTGTGGGCGCAATCGCAAAGGCTTCACATGTAAGCAGAAAGGATTGAATATGAAGCTTACCTCAAAGAGTTGCCTCAATTGCATATTGTTTATGCGAGATCTTTCGATAAGGCAGCTGCTACCTCTGCTACCTCTGCTGCTGCTGCTGCTGCTGCTGCGCCCTTGTCGCCAGCGCCGCCTTATCGAAATGCAAAGCGCAGCGCGAGGCAGCGCCAAAAAATCGGGAGACCAAAAAGCGCAAAAAATAAATAAGTAAAAGTGCTCTAGTCGGGAGTGCTCGACTAGCAGATACCCTGAACAGCAGAATAGACTGAGAAAGAGAGAGAGAGCGAATAGCAGAGAGTGACAGAGAAAGATAAGAGAGTGAAAGAAAGGGAGAGAGATACTAGCTGAGAATGCGAGAAAGGCCAAAGACCGAGAAGAACGAGCGAAGGGACCGAGAGTAACAGAGGTAGCAGAGAGTGTGAGAGAGAGTGCGCAGAGTCAAAGAGAGAGAGCTAGAGAAGTGAGAGAGAGAGAGAGAGAGAGAGAGAGAGAGAGAGAGAGAGAGAGAGAGAGTAGAGATAGAGAGCCAAGAGAGAAATAGGCAGACAGTCTCAAAAGGAGAGAGTCTGCTGACAGCGAGAGAGGGAGAGAGAGAAAGGCAGGCATATTAAAAGACAAAGAGAGAGAGGGAGAGACACAGAGAGAGACAGAGAGACAGAGTGAGAGAGAGAAAGGCGGACAGACAGACATATTCAGCTCGTTATTCCAATCTGGCATGCATATGACTGTGCTAAATTCTCGCCCACGCCTCCTCCATGCACCAAAAAAAAAAAAAAAAAAAAAAAACATAAATACCCCAAAACCCAGTTGCAATGGATTCAGGGTATACGAAAATCAAAAAACCCGAAAAAAGCTGAACAAAAAAATGAAGCGCATATGCGGCGAGCGGAGCCACATGGTCAGTGGGTTGTGCGCTTTTGGCCAAAACCACATGACTGGATATGTAGAAAACCAGTGGATGAGTCTCTGAAGTGCAGCCAATGGCGCTCTGTGTGCGTGTGTGCGTGTGTGTTGAATGTCAACGTCAACATTCAGTGTCAATCAAATGAAATCGAATGAAATGCTGCAAAATTCTAGGAAAACGTTTCGAACAACATGCAATGGGCACAAGGAGAGCAGCAGCAACAGTTGCTGGCGCTAGTACTGCTGCGTGGGCGTGGCAGGCAGTAATGCAGCTCAAAGCAGCAGCAGTAGCAGCAGCAGCAGCTGCTGTAGTTAAGACCACAGCAACTGTTGCTGGCAGCAGAAAAGTGAGCAACAATTGCTGCAGCTAAGACTACAGCAACTGTTGCTCGCAACATGAAAATGGGCTACACTTTGAATGGGCGTGGCACTACACAAAGTTGGCTCAAACAATCGGCAGCTGTTGCTGAGCTGAGTGAAAGTGCTGACAGCAGCAACTGTTGCTGCTGCTGCTGCCAAGGTTGCCAGCTGTCCTTGCAGCCAGTGTAGGCGGCATAGGGGTGCGGAGGGGGCGTGGCGATACGATGATGTCAGCGCGTAGGCAGCCCAAGTCGAAGTCGCAGTCGAAGTCGAAGAATGGGGCACATGTTGCTGCCACAAGTGCCATAAAAGGATGCCAGCAGCAGCAGCAACACACGCATATATATGTATATATATATATATACATATATACATACGTGTGTATATATCCATATAGTATTGCTCAATATATATATCACGCATGAAAAATGCACAAAAATTGATTTTAATTTATTTTAAGTGATTCACAGCGAAATCGCTAAACGTAAACCTTGAATGCGCTAAATTTGTCGCTGACAGCAGCAGCAGCAACAGCAGCAACAGTTGCACCAACAGCAACAGCAACAATTGCGCAATTAAAATGCAGTCGATTTGAATTCCATTTGTGTGTGAAATTTCGTCTGCTTTTGCATTCCAATTGGAGATGAGCGCGTGACACGAAAATAGCACAAACTAAACTGAGCCAAACTGATCAGAGACTGATCGATCCAGCTGTGGGCAATAGTCTTACTTCAATTAGAAATCCATAAGGAACGATTTCGACTATGCCGTGGACAGACTGCAGTTCGCGCAGGATATTTGGAGTTTTTTTTAGAACACGACTCATTAGATCTGTATGAAGACTGACATCTATAGATCCCAGATAAAAATTAGCTAGATTATCACGAGTAGCCATCAAAGCTTTCTCAAGCTCAATATATAAAAGACGATTTTGAGTCCGAAATTTTGTTCTGTTGTATTTAACAGCTGATGCCTATGGCAGCTATATCAAGTCAAGAGCATAATACAACTTGATACAGAAATTTGGAAATTTGGAAAATTATAAAAAAAAATTGCATACAAAAAATACATTTTTGAACACTTTTCTCTGACAGCTACTCGATATAGTTGTCCGATATGGATAAGATTTAAAGCATATAGGGATAGATCGAATATCGATTGTGACTAATATAACTTAGCAAACGAAAAAGTTTCTCATAGTAGAACTAAAATGTTGAGCAATCGTTGCAATCGTTGGCAGCTATATAATATAGTTAGCTGATATTTGGCAGATTTTGCTAATAAGTGGGAAACATGAAATAAATAGGCAATACCAAGTTTGATTGAGATATCTTCAAAAACAAAAGAGAAATCAAGTTAATGAGCTATAGATCCTATGGCAGACATCCAAAATTTCTGAAAATTTTTTTAAAATCATTTTTGTTTTTTTTTTTATTTGTATTTAAACTAAGTATGCAATAAGGAATAAATTTGTATATAATCAATTTGTGTGTTTAGTTTAGTTTCATCTACAGCTAATAGTTAAATGCTAAGCTGAATGCGATTTACGCAATGTGTTTAACTAACAACTAATCAGTGCTAAATACAACTTAGTTATATTGTAAAGCGGGCATGCCCAATAGCTGTCTTTATATATATATATATATATAGTATATAACCATACATATAAATATATATATATATATATATAGTATATATATGTATCGTATCGTATGTTCGAGAATGTCGTCGAGATGATATCAATATGAAAGCAACAATTGAAAAAAAACTATATATATTATATAATGCGTGCGAATATATGTATGTGTGTGTGTGGTGTTGGTGTTGGTGTTGGTGTGGGCGTGGGTGTGTGTATGTGTATTTAATATATTAGTTACTAATAGTTCATAAACTGTTTGCGCCAAAAACACATAAAATTCCAAATTAAAATCACATAAAACAAAAGCAATATTCAAATTGACTTTAGAACAAATTCAAATTTTGGTTTTAGATCTAAAATTATCATTCGAAAGAACTTTGAAAAGACTAAGAATTTAAACAAAAGCAATCATATAAGATTAAATTAAAATATAAATGAAATTGTGAAGGAAACAGAAATAGCTATTGGAATCAATTTGGTAGAGTCCAAAGAGAGCAAGTGAATGTTGTGAATACATTTTAGAACACTTTGAATGTCTTGAATGATTTGCTGCAGTTACATATATATGAATTAGATTTCTGAACAAAATTGCAATAGCGAGTCAAAAAACAATTTAGAAATTAGACAAATATTTCCTTCGAATGATACAATTACAATTTATAGTATATATATATAAAATATATGAATTGGGCCATCTAATACTCTCAAGTGTTCCTATGGCTGTTTACTAAAATTGAACTGAGATACGTGTTAAATTCGAAGTCGGATTGACAAAAAAAAAAAAAAATACATTGAGTGAGTCACATTTAACATTTGAGAATTTTGGCACAGCTTAACACTTAAATGCTTAATTATTGCTATATATCTCAATATATATGCGCATATATAATACTAACTAATACTAATAGGTCTGTCTTGGATACATATCTAGTGTGGCAATACAGTTTTGGAATAGTGAAATTGTTCAAGAGCGTATGGCCTTACAGATACTATGCGATTTGCATGCATATTAACTTAAACTCTACAAATGGAAGAACAGTTGCGTCTTATTAAATGAGGAATACAAAAAAGTTGCAGAAAGGAAATTGCTGTTGTTTCTGTTTTTTAGGGTTCGAGCAGCTCGAACGCAAAAAAACAAACAAAAAATGTTAAAAACATTAAACAATATTCAAAATTAAAACGAAAACGAAATTCAAATTGCACACACATTGAGATTGTTGTTTGCTTGTTTAGTTTTTAAAGGACATGGAAGCGAGAGTACTTTTGTTGTTGTTTGTAGCTGTTGTAGCTGTTGTAGATTCAATCTGTAACGCCCAGATGCACTAGCTGCTGCATGGTGCGCTGCAAGTAGGTGGGATCCGGAAACATATTGAACTGCGTCTTGTGGTCCACGCTGTTCCAAATGACCACATCCTCACGGCCCGTGGTCACCGAGCGTCCAATCGAGAACAGCAAACGACGATCGAAGGCGATCTTGAGGAAACGCAACACCTTGCGACCCAGCGGACAGTCCGGCAAATAGCAAATGCGCGGAAAGCCAACGGCAAAGAAGGCGCGTCCCGGATGCGGATGCTCAGCGGTCTGCAAGCCCGAAGCAATGCTAAAACAGGCAAAACCAGAGAGAGCTATAAAGAGATTACAATGAAGCATAGTCAAGCCACTCACTCGTAGACAATCTGTATGGTATTCTGACCCTCGTGGCCGGGCAAACTTTTGCTTATAATGCTCCAGGACATGCTGCCAATGGGCTGATTGCCCACCTTCTCGCCGTAGACAATGCCACACACGGGACACTCGATGAACAGGTTTTGCTGCTGGCACAAGATAGACAGAGAGAGAGGGAGGGAGAGAGAGAGAGATAGTGAAGCATAAGTAAGAGCGAGTTAGCATGAGTATTTCTATGAGCTAAATATGGACTACGTAAATGAATATAAATAGTTTCCTTATGAACAATACAAATTTGTTATTATTCATTGCTTAAAATTCGTGAACGTTTTACTGGCTGTAAACTGGACAATATTTTAATGAAAAAGTGATTATTTGACAGCAATCAAGTTGGATGCTTTTAGTCCATTTGCTTATTTAGCCTTCTTCGTAAACGATTTAATCCATCGGAAAAGCATTTGAATATGTATCCCTTGCTATGATTTCATAAACGTTTTACTGGCCAGCAAAGAAAATATGCCGTATTTAGTTGAACTTCACATTTTATAACAGCTTAGCAATTGCGCTACGCTTAGCATTCATAAACGTGGCACGGGCTGCCCGCAGCTCCTACTGTAGTGTCCAGGACAATATTGTTCAAGCTGAAATATAAGCGGTCAAAACATTTACCTTATTTAGCTCATTCTGCTGGGCTATGATCATGCCATTGAGGCACTGCAGATGCATCAAATGCTGGCAGCGACTCAGCGAAATGGCAGGATTTTGTGCCGAATGCACGAGCTCCTCCATGCACATGGGACAGGGCTGGGCGTTTGGCCACAGCGGCGGCTCGACGACTTTGACAAAGCGCGATATCATATCGCTGGCTGGGTCCACGCCCACAATCGAACCAGCGATTGATTGTTGCTGCTGCTGCTGTTGCTGCTGCTGTTGTTGCTGCTGCTGTTGTTGTTGCTGCTGCTGCTGCTGCTGCTGTTGCTGTTGCTGCTGTTGCTGTTGCTGATGATGATGGTGTGGCATGGGCAATGGCGGCGGCACTGGGGCCCGTTCACCCAACGATGATGGCGGCAACGATGGCACAAAGACCTCATCGCTGCCCAGCGAACAGTCGAGCAGATCGTTCACAGATATGGCAAAATTACGGCTGCGCAGGCTCTCCTTGCTCTCATGGCTGAGATACGTGGAGACGGTGTCAACGCTCGGCCTGCGCCGATGTGACTTCACGCTATTCGTATCGGTATCCGAGACACGCGTGCGCGAACGCGACCGATGCGAGCCCAAACGGCTGCTGCGCTGCGACTGCAGCGAACCCTCCGAGCACCGGCTATGATGGCTATTCATCGAGGATGTAAGCATGCTCTTGCTGCTGTGCGAGAAATGCGCCTGATGCTGCATCAAATGCAGCGTCGAACCAGCCACATTCGCATTGCAGCTGCCAACGGCCGATGCCAAATGATTGTTGCCGCCGCCGTTGTTGCCGCCGCTGCTGCTGTTGCTATTGTTGCTGCTGTGCTTGGTGCTGCTGCCAAAGATGTTCAGATTGTTGAGTATCTGGCGCAGATTCGTGGTGGATATTTCGCTGTGTTTCTTGTGCGGCTTGCGTGGCTGCTGATGTTGTGTTGTGTTGTGATGTTGGTGTTGCTGATGTGCATGTTGTTGATGTTGCTGCTGATGATGATGTCCATGCGGGGGCAGCGGATGCTGCTGTCGATGCATGGGCGGCAGCATGGCACCCATTTTAGGCAGCGTATTATTGTTCCTCTGCTGCTGCTGTTGCTGCTGCTGCTGCACATAGTCGTGGCCATTGTTGTTGGCCTTCAGCTGCAGCGCCTGCTGTGGCGTCAGCTTCACCAGCGGATACGGCGCCTGCTGCGTACGCCGTATGCTGCGCAAAGGGCCACTTGGCTGACGCATTTGCGTCAAATTGCAAAAGTTAATGGTGTATGGCAGGCTGATGTTCGTGTTGCACAGATCCAACGTTTGCTCGCCCTGGAAACAACCATTATTGGATATATATATATATATATTTGATGTCCAAGTACTTACGCGCGCCCACGCATCCTCGATGATGCACTGTACGTGCATGTTGTATGGCCGCCAATCACAATTGTTGTCCGCACTGCCGCCGCCGGACCACTCCCACTTGGTGCCTTTGCCCGCCGGGCTGCTGGGAGCGTAGAGCATGCGCCGTACACCAATTGTTAGCAGGCCGCCCGCCTCCGACTCGGTATCGGACTCTTGGGTCATGGTCCTCACATTCACATAGTATTGCTCCAGGCTGGGATCGGCATCGCTTAGCATAACCCGGGTCAGTTTCTTGGCATGCGCACGCTCCAGATGCTGGGAGACAGCCGGCGAGTAGGGCAACCATTTTCCACCGCGCGATTCAAATTCCCAGACGCAAACGGCATGAGTATGGTTGATGGCTCCACCACCAACGCCGCCAGCAGCAGCTCCACATCCGCCACCAGCCCCATTGCTGGCCATTTTGTGTGTCTTTCTGCACTCACTTCATTTTGGAACTATTATTGTCTATTTCCATTTTTTTTATTTCTAACATCAATTATAACATAATAACATAAATTTTCTTGATTTCCTTTTTGCTGCTCGTTCGGGGTTTTATGTTTATGCATTCAAATTCGGCTGCGATCGTTGCTGACACTGTGACACTGCGACGAAGATGGAACACAAAATAAACAAAGAAATTAAAAATGGTGGCCCTGCCTGGGCAGGGGAGGAGTGCACCGCAGCAGCATGTCAATCAGTACCTTTTGCTACTAACTATATTGTATTTGCATGAACCACTTGCACTGCACTTTAACGAAAATGAAATTTTAACTGATCTTTAATTAATTTATATGCTAATTTTAACATTTGGGCGCAAGCGCAAATGGTAATGCAACAGGTAGAATAAATTATAGTCTGTGCAGTGTGCACGTATTTTCAACTGCAGTGCATGAATACTTGACAGATTTGGTATTTTCTAAGGTATCGAAACACTACACCATGCAACCCTGGGTGCGCCATCTGGCGGCTATTGAATGTAAACTATGCGTAAATACAACCCTATGGCTAGGAAATGTCAAGTTTGACAAGAAAGCAACTTCCGCCGCTCTCGTAATTCCTTTACCTTTCTGACGGGCAGACGTAAAGCTGGTCTTTTTAAACGACCCGCAAAGTAATCTGCTTTTTTTGTTAACATCGTTGAATAAAACTGCGTGAAAATGGTTGTTAAGAAGGTAAACAATTCTACCCAACCAAATAATAACAACATTTCAATTGACAAATGTTGCGCGACGTGAATTATTAATGATCTTTTTTTATACAATTTTTTTTATTTGTGTTTTGATTTGTGTTATTGTGACATACGAAATATACATAATATGCATATGTGATATACATAGTGCTGTGGGTGTTCTCTTTATTAAAACTGAATCATGTTTCATGTTACAGCCCAGGCCAAAGAAGAAGCCAGTGACCAAGAAGGTGGCCCCAGCTCCATTAGCTGTGAAGAAGCCAGTGGTCAAGAAAGTTGTTAACCAGCTCTTCGAGAAGCGTCCGAAGAACTTTGGCATTGGTAAGCGATTGCAATTGAAAGTTTTATATATCATAATAAACTCATTAAAATGTTCTACTTTGCAGGCCAAAATGTTCAGCCCAAGCGCGATTTGTCGCGTTTCGTGCGTTGGCCCAAATACATTCGCGTTCAGCGCCAGAAGGCTGTGCTGCAGAAGCGTCTGAAAGTGCCACCACCAATCAATCAGTTCAGCCAGACCCTGGACAAGACAACCGCTGTGAAGCTATTCAAGCTGCTGGAGAAATATCGCCCAGAATCGCCGCTCGCCAAGAAGCAGCGCTTGAAGAAACTTGCTGAGGCCAAGGCCAAGGGCAAGGAAGTTGAGCCCAAGAAGAAGCCCAGCTATGTCTCGGCCGGTACCAACACCGTCACCAAGCTGATTGAGCAGAAGAAAGCTCAGCTGGTTGTCATCGCTCACGATGTCGATCCTCTAGAGGTAGGCTCTATCTCCCACTTACTCCCTCTCCCTCTCTGTCTCTCTAACTATGATGTTAATTTGAATTTCTTCAACTGAAACGTGCTATTTATTTATTTAAGTGCACGTTGTCTGTGGTAAATTGACAGCTGAGCAAAAACCTTCCCCCTTTGGAGCACGTGTTGTTCTGAAAAAAGCTTTGCTAAATTGTTTGTTTTCTGTCTTTTTAGTTGGTGCTCTTCCTGCCTGCCTTGTGCCGCAAAATGGGCGTGCCCTATTGCATTGTCAAGGGCAAGGCACGTTTGGGCCGTCTGGTGCGCCGCAAAACCTGCACTGCTTTGGCTCTGACCACCGTCGAGAATAACGATAAGGCCAACTTTGGCAAGGTGCTGGAGGCCGTCAAGACCAACTTCAACGAGCGCCACGAGGAAATCCGTCGCCACTGGGGCGGTGGTATTCTGGGCTCCAAGAGTTTGGCACGCATCGCCAAGCTGGAGCGTGCCAAGGCTCGCGAGCTGGCCCAGAAGCAGGGTTAAGTCAGAGATGCGCACCAACTAACAGATGCAGCAACTATTTTGTATGCCTAAATATGGACTTCGATTCAAGTAGAGTTGATCCCATACGTGAAAACAACAACAAATAAACATTTAAGTGTACAATTTTTAACCTTTTTTTTTACTCTCTCAATATGTGTATAGATCTGTGCTAATGTCACTTGAACGAGCCAAGTCGTTCAATAAATTTATAAGCCAAATTATAGAATTTTAATAATTTTAGTTGCCAAAATAACAGTTGGCTCGGAAGCTTTTTCAAGTGTTGGAAAATTTTGGCGGGTCTGAGAATAGCAGTACCTTCTTGAGTTCAACAAATCTGTTGGTCACATTCAAGTGCGTATGGGAGGAACAAGTTGTTTAATTTCAAATTTATGTATATAATATATATTTTTTGGGCGAGCCCATAAACAAGTTCTGTAGTTTTGCACAACAAACAATCCAGTGGACGATCAAATCTGACTGGTAACCTGTAGGAGAATGTTTGAAATGAACAAAATTGAATTTGTTACATTCAATGTTTATATGCAACAAACAAAAACAACTTTAGCTTTAGCATAATTGGTTTCTTAGCCGGCAAACGTAACGAATTCTGCAGCAACAACAGCAAGCTGAGCCTAACAGTGTCTTTTTTAGCTTAACAGTGCCTTTTTGAGTCTAACAGCTGTAACTGTTAGGTAGGCGCCAAAATTCAAATGAATGAATGAATGAAACACGAATTTGTATATACGTTTTATGTTAGTATATTTAAAAAAGATAAACAAGTAAAAGTGGAGTAAGTTTTAGTATCATATTTTGGAACGTTCCGTTTTGATCGCTCGCAGCTTGATGCTCTGAATGGCCTCGTTCAGAATGCTGAGCACCATGTCCACCTTTTCCAGCGTCGCATTCTCGCCCATCAGGCCAATGCGAAAGACATGCTCCACGGTAGGACCGAGACCGCCGCTAATCTCCAGATTGTACCTGCCATAAAAGATCATTTGTGGATTATAATTATTAGGATTGAGGTCAGTTTACTCACTTGCGCATGGCATAGTCCGCGACCTTGCGCCAGTCGACGCCGAAGGGCACTTTGACAGCATTGACAGTGGGCAGGCGATCCAGTTCGTTGGGCACAAACATCTCCAGGCCGAGCTCCTCGACACCCTGCTGCAGTCGCTGCGAGCACTCCAAGTGCCTTTGCACCACATTCTTCAGGCCCATCGCACAGAAGTGAGCCAGCGCCTCGCGCAGGCCGTAGAGAAGGGTCGAGGAGATGGTGTGATGGTAGATCCTCGGCGTTCCATAGCAGCCCCAATACTGGCCAATGAGCAGCACGTCGAAGTAGTAGACCTTCGGCTTGGTCTTCCGCTGCTTGATGTGGCTCAAGGCGCGTTTGCTGAACGAGATGGGCGTGAGGCCAGCCGGGCCGCCCAGCGACTTCTGCGAGCCGGTGTAGGCCACATCCACCTTCCACTCGTCCATGAGGAAGTGGGTGCCGCCCAGGGAGGCCACCACATCCACGACCAGATAGCAATCGTACTGCCGGCACAGATCTCCGATCTCACTGATGTGACGCTGGAGGATGCCCGTCGAGGAGTCGCCCTGGGTCACAAAGAAGACGCGTGGCTTGTGTGTGTCGAAGGCGAAACGAATCTCCTCCAGAGTCAGGGCACGACCGAAGCTCGCCTCCACATAGCGCACATCGGCGCCATACCGACGCGCCATATCCCCGGCCCTGTGGCCCCACATGCCCGAAATGCCCAGCAGCACCACGTCGTTCTCCTCGATCAGGTTGCACATAGCCGCCTCCATGCCACTGTGGCCCGATCCACTGATGCACATTGTGGCGTCGTTCAGCGTCTGGAATATGTACTTGATGCCCTCCTTCACTTCGTCCATGATCTGTGTCGAAGAGTCAAAGGGAATCGCTTTAGAAATGGACTGGAAATTCGATATTCTCTAAGAGCTCTATTTTTAATTGTGATGTATTTTGCTTTTTTTCTTTTCACTTATAATAAAACCAATATGCCCCACTTTTAAATGAGTACAGGGTATGCAGAAATTCGTGATGAAATTTCCTTGATAAATAACATAAATGATCTGCTTAGCTGTTAACTAGAAGTAGGCATAACATTACTAGAACTACTCATAACATTAACAGTACTCAAAATTGAGCATTAGCATCATCACTGCTGAAATATATCATCATTACTCAATCATGTTGCAATGGACAAAGGACACCAGACTACGTCTGTTACTCTAACAGCTCTGTTAGTGACTGCGCATTTGCGGCTCTTGGCCTCTGTTAGGCTATTTGAATTGTGGCGCGCACTTATGCGGAACTCGGAAAAGTGTTTAAAATCAGTCAAAATGAAGTTTACAGAGCGCGCTTAGAATAACATAATATGGCTACTATCAGAAACTACAATCAGTTACATCTATAATATTAGTATTATAGTATGGAATAGTTGTTGTTGTTGTTGTTGTTGTTGTTGTTATGAACGCACCTGTAGACACTCTGGATGCATGTGGCCCAGCACCGGATTGCTCATGGCCTCCAGGACGCGCTGCGAGCAATTGGATGGGCCCGGACCCATCAACGTTTTGCTGGGCACGAAAAGCGAACGCTTGAGGACAAGTGGCGGCGGCACCTCCATTTTCACCAAATATATTAATTTACAACCCGGTTGTATATATTTTGTTTTGAAATTTTTCCACTACTCTTTGGCGACTTTATATAACTCGAGATTTAGTTCTCTTATCACGGAAACTAAATATTTTACTATAGCTTTTTATAGCGTTTCTTACGAGTTTTCTAGCTAGTTGCTTCGCGTTCAAATCTAAAGATCTAACTGAAACGCTTTGATTGCAGCGCGGCTGGCTTTATAGCGGCAGAGCGTTGCTTATCTATTCAACTAGCGCTAATGAACGCACTTGAAGTGGGGGAAAGAAAAAAAAATAAGATGAGCACATTCTCATTTTCTCTTATCAATTACAATATTGCTCTCGGACTCGCCTCGGTGTGAATTCTTTTAATATATTCATACACACACACACACATATATATATATATATATATATATATATATATATATATATATATATATATATATATATATATATATATATATATATATATATATATATATATGGCCATCCAAAGGTTATTGTGAAATTCAATAAGGCTGAGTAGCTGATGGTCTCTGCATGGACCAATACAGTGAACACTACCTAAGTCATAGCCTCACGCACACCTGTTTTCGAAAACAAATATGATAACAGGCCCAAATACGTATATATATATAAATGTTTATATATTATATACGATAACAAATTGTAAATGCGTGTTATTTAGTGCCGGAAATAAGTTTAGATGTCAAGCTGAGATTATTGCTTTTAAAAACATCATTCATTTCATTTACTTTTATATTTCTTTAATTATATTTAACAGTTAAGTCTACATGTATATAATTATTGTATTTAAACTCACATTTAAATTGAACAGTGCTGTAAAATGTCGCACAAGGAGGCGCGAATGTATGGGTTGCTTTTCCCAGCACTAATTGTTTGGTGTTGCCAGACTTTAGCATTGGTTTAGCAACAGGCTGGCAAGCTGTGGAACACGTGCAAACCGTAAACAAAATGCATTTGCTTTAATTTCACGATCTTGTTGCATGAGTTAATAGCAAACATGTCGCGTATTATAGTCAAACAGCTGCCGAAGCAGGTAAGCGAAAAAACATAATTTAAAATTGACTTAAAATTAATCCATTAATTGACCTGCCCACACACAGATAAGTGAGGATAAACTACGCAATATATTCGGCGCCAAGGGAACGATCACAGATCTACAGTTGAAATACACGCCAGATGGAAAATTTCGGCAGTTCTGTTTTGTGGGGTACAGCAGCGAGGCGGAGGCACAGGCGGCCATCAAACACTTCAACAACACCTGCATACATACGAGCCGCGTGCGCGTGGAATCCTGTGCAGCGCTTGGTAGCGAGGAGAAGCCCCAATCCTGGAGCAAATATGCCAAGGATAGCAAAAAGAATCTGGACAAACTAAAGGCGGCACAGCCGGTGGAAGCGAAAAAATCCAACGAAAAGCGAGAAAAGTCAAACAAAGTTGATGAGATTCTGTCCAAGCACAAAGATGATCCGGCCTTCCAAGAGTTTATGCAGGCGCACGACAAGACTCGAGCGCTCTGGGCCAACGATGCGGGCATTGTTGCGGATCAATCCGATGAGGAGACGACAGACAAAGTAGAGGACGATGATGATGTTGAGGAAGGGCAGGAACAGGGGCCAGAGCAGGTGGAGGAGGAAGATGAAAATGAAGATGAGGAGGAAGACGAAGAGGAAGAGGAGCCAGTTAAACTAGCTGAGAAGCCTATCAGTGACATGGAGTACATGAAATCGCTGATGGCAGGCAAAACAGAAACCAAGCCCAGCGCAGAGCAAAAGACCAAAACGAAAGCGAAAGGCAAACAAGAGAAGGGCGATCTCCAGCTGTTCACTATCAAGATTCACAATGTGCCATATAAGGCCAAGCGTCAGGATATTATCAAGTTTTTCAAACCACTCAAACCCTACTCTGTGCGCCTGCCCAGCAATGTGCACGGCTTCTGCTATGTGGGCTTCAAGACGGAGCGCGACATGGCCAAGGGCATGA
Organism: Drosophila fulvimacula; assembly: GCA_035045555.1. Classification (NCBI taxonomy): domain Eukaryota; kingdom Metazoa; phylum Arthropoda; class Insecta; order Diptera; family Drosophilidae; genus Drosophila; species Drosophila fulvimacula. Next base: position 9,227,056 of record JAWNOX010000192.1, on the reverse strand, counting down.
TGAAGAACAAGAGTTTCATCATGGGCAAGCAGGTGTTCTTTTCTGATTTTACGGACAAAAACAAGGTGACCAAGGCGAAGAAGTCAGGCGATGTTCTGGATGCGGATAGCAATGCGTCAGCCACTGGCAATGCCAAGTGGAAGCAGCAGCAGGATAGCTTGAACCACGAGGAGAACATATCCGAATCGGGTCGTATATTCTTCCGCAATTTGGCCTACACCACCACCGAGGAGGATCTGCAGAAGCTATTCGAGCCCTTCGGGCCACTGGTCGAGATCAATCTGCCCGTGGACAAGGTGACGCGTCAGATCAAGGGCTTCGGCACGGTCACCTTCATGATGCCCGAGCATGCGGTGAAGGCGTTCAATGCACTCGATGGCAACGACTTCCATGGCCGCCTGCTCCATCTGCTGCCCGGCAAGGAGCTGGACAATGTCCCGGACGACGTTGAGGAGAACGATTCTAGTCTTTCGTTCAAGCAGAAGAAAGCGCTCAAGCTGAAGCAGAATGCTCAGAAGCCCATTGGCTGGAACTCGCTGTTCCTCGGCGCCAATGCCGTGGCCGATCTGCTGGCCAAGCAGTTCAAGATGAGCAAGGAACGTATTCTGGACACCAGCGAAGGTGGTAGCAGCGCCGCCGTGCGTCTGGCGCTCGGCGAAACACAAATCGTTGTCGAAATGAAGAAGTTCCTCGAAGAGGAGGGCGTACGGCTCAGCGCCTTCGACGAGCCCACACAGAAACGCTCCAAGACTGTGATATTGGTCAAGAATTTGCCCGCTGCCACCGAAGTGGCTGACCTGGCGCCCATCTTTAGTAAATTTGGTCCCATCGGACGGATTGTGTTGCCGCCCAGCGGCGTCACCGCGCTCATCGAGTACTGTGAGCCCTCGGAGGCGCGACAAGCCTTCAAAAAGCTAGCCTACAGCAAATTCAAGACTGTGCCGCTCTATCTGGAGTGGGCGCCAGAGCATACGTTCACCAAGACCCTAAACGGCGAGGCTATCATACCCAAGACGGAGCCCAAGCCCGAGCCGGAGGTGAAGCCGGAGCAGAAGGAGGAGGAACAGAAGCCAGAGCCCGTAGCAGAGGATGCCCATGATGAGCCCGATCCAAATACAACCATCTTTTTGCGTAATCTTAACTTTAAGACGGTGGCTCCCACGATACTCGAGCACTTCCAGCACCTGGGCACAGTGCACACCGTCGAGATAGCCAAGCGCAAGGATCCCCAGAATCCCAGGCAGCTCAATTCCCTGGGCTATGGCTTCATACAGTTCAAGCGGGCAGCCGTTGCGGCACAGGCGCTCAAGGACATGCAGATGACCAAAATCGATGGCAATCTGGTGGAGCTAAAGCACAGCGATCGCGTGCTCAAGTAAGTAAATCCCAGAAACAGGCTGCTCAAGTCCTTTAATTCAATGTCTTCCCTATAGAACTCAAGACGATGGAGCACGTCGTCGCCAGGTGGCACAGAAGAAGCAGACAGGCACCAAGATTCTAGTGCGGAATATACCCTTCCAGGCGCACCATCACGAAGTGCGCGAGATCTTCAAGTGAGTGCCTACATTCGCAGCCCATCAAAGCTTCCAGAAATTAATGTTTTTAAATCTAATTCATTCAGGGCGTTCGGGGAGCTGACGTCGCTGCGAATGCCCAAGAAGATGACACCCGGCGAGGATACGCATCGCGGCTTTTGCTTTGTCGACTACACCACTAAGGCGGATGCGAAGCGCGCCTTCGATGCACTGAGCGCCAGCACGCATTTGTACGGACGTCGCCTGGTGCTGGAGTGGGCCAGCAATGAGGATCAGCAGGATGTGGAGGAGCTGCGCAAGCGTACAGCAGCCAAATTCGATGGCAACCAGGCGGCCGTCGAGTCCAAGCGCAGCAGACGCGCCTTCTTCGACGTGGACAGCAACATGCCCCAACAGCCGGCCGACAACGAAGACGATGAATGATGAACGAGTTAATGTTTAAGTCCTAAGAGTGTTTAATTATATAGATATATCCAAAAGTGTATATAATATATAGAATTGTATTAAATGACAATAATATGAAACGAGAGTTTTTATTACTGCAGCTGGTCGTATTGCATCTGGAGCAGGTGATATGCCACGCTTCCATTAGATCCGTCGATATAACTCCTCAATGAGTATGTATTATAGTATTATATAATAAATTTCCCTTTTCGAACAAACAACACGAAAAACATTTCTAAATAGAATATATTTTATTTTACGTTTCTGTTTATATAAAAACCTAAGTAATTAATACAAAACAAGACGAAAAAAAAAACAGAATATTTTTTAAGCATACACATACATATAATCCTCATCATTATCATCAACATTATCATCATCATCATCATCATTCTCATCATAATTTTTACTTTGAAATCTGCTTGTGTTTGTTTTTAGTAATATAGTACTAATTAGTTATGTATGTATATATAATATATAATATATAGTATAGTATATATACTATATAAATATGTGTGTGTGTGTGTACTCGTAATATTGAAAATATTTGCCATTTCTTTGTTGGTTTGCTTCTCTCAAATATCAATTTTAAGCTTGCAATAAGCGGGGCCATATACATATATATATCAAAGGAGTGTATATATATATATATATATATATATATATATATATATATACATATGTGTTATCTTTTTGTATATAGGTAAAGCAAATAGTTTATACTATAGATATATGTATGCGTGTAAACGAGTAGACGAGCAAAAGCAGCAGCTAAAAGCCTTGATGGGGAGGGGGAAGTGTGCCTGGACTAGGACCAGCAACAGGATCAGTGTTGAACACTTGTCCACGCATGTATACATTCTGTAAGTATGTGTGTTTGTGTGTGTGTGTGTGTGTGCGTGTGTATGTGTATTGTTATTGGCCCTGTTAGCTAACAAATCGCCTGCAGCACGAACAACGCAATTCCTTTTGCCTATTCCTTCAGCTATGCGCCTGTTATATACAATCATCAGCCAGGGTGTGTGTAGTTGTTGGTTGTGGGTGAGCATTTTAAGCATGGGGCATATATAGAGTTATACATAAATATTTGTTTGCTTGTGCTATTCCTTCATCATCTTTAATCCTTTTTGATGCGCGCCTGGAGGAAGCAGTAGAGTATGCCCGCCTGGGCCATCACGTCGACAGTGCTCGCTGCCAACGGATCCTTTTGCTTGACCTGCGTCTGGCCGGGACGCAGCAATGTGGGTCCAAACACCATGGCCAGATTGTGCAGCGACATTTTGTTGTCCGCCTCCTTCTCGTGCACCCTGCGGAACATTTCGTTAAGTTATATAAAAGGTATACGTATTCAAAGGCTTCTCTCTCTCCCACCTGATTAGATGATCCAGTATCAAATTGATTGAGGATTTGTTTGCCAGCGGCAGCTCCTCAAATACCTTGAGCAGCTCATTGATGCGTGTGGCTTCGTTGTTGTTTGTTAATGTGCTGAATGTGTCGAAGAAGCGTGGGTAGAGCAGATCCGAGAAGAGCGCCTCCGGCAGCTCACGCAAGAATGTCTTCAGTATGCCCGTCACCGAATGGATGTCCACCTCGCGCAGCAGCTGCTCTGCCTCATAGGCATCTGCATAAAGGTAGAATATAGAGTATTATAAATATTGACTACTATTTCTAGCTGCTGACTCCTACCCGACTCGAATGCCTTCTTCAGCTTGGCCAAATCGGAGGCAGACCCACTGACCCGATAGCAGCCGACCTCCAGCATGCCTCGCCGCTCCACTTCCCGTATGCAGGCACTGATTATGAACGGAATGTCGCGTTTCTCGCGCCTGCAAAGGTGACAAACATATAAAACATTAAGGCTGATCCTCTCGCTTTCGCTCTCTTCCGCTTGCCAGCCAAACTTACTTTAATACTTGACTCATTTTGGCACCAAAGAGCGCGCCTGGCTTGGTATTGCCACGGCATTGCTCGCCGGGCACATATCGGAAGCTGGCGCTCAGCTCCAGCGTTTCGCTTAGCTTGAGGTTGCGCGTCTGTGTCGTCTCCGTCAGCCAGCTGCGGCTCAACTGCGGCAAAGCAAGGGACATTCGATGAGTTATTCAATGAGGCATACGTCCAGGTATTTACGAAGCTCACCTTGAGTATGTATTTGGCACGAAGCAGCGGCCGCTCCTTGTCCTCGTAGAGCAGCACACGCACATTCTGGCTGCCCTCCAGTTCGAGCATGAAACTCTCGTTCCACAGCGGCGTCTGACTGCGACAGATCATCTTGGTGGTTGCCTTACGGAAGTAATGGCCATACGAGTCCACCTCGATGCATATGTACAGATCCATCGGCTGTTCGAGGCCCTGCAGTCCCTGCACGCCCATATGCAGATCGCCAACGAGCAGACTCTCGTCGTTCGTGTTGCGCATCAGATAGGAGCCCATTTCAGTCTTCATGCCCTTCTGCATGGCCACTATGAAGGCGGTCACCTCCAGCGAGTTGATCGTATTGGCTCCAGGCAAATTACATTTTTGCTAAGGGATAGAGTTATAATGGAGTATATGTTGTTGATTCTGGATATATAATAACTTTCATTGAGCAACAACTATCTCTAGAGCTCTCACCTTGAGCGACATTATCGAGTCCATCCATTGGGTGCGCTCGAAATCGGAGCTGAGAAAGAAGGTCATTGTCTTATTGTTGGCCTTGTTGCCCAGCCGCAGCACCAAATTGGGCGTGGCCAGCACCAGCTGTGACTCCAGATCGGCCAGTTTGCGTCGATATTTGTCGCCGGTGCGCACGCCGTTCGCTTCGAGCGTTAGCTGATCGCGCACCGATCGCAAATTGCGCTTCACTTGCGATATGTTCGCGGGACTAGATTCCTTGAGGTCCGCACTTGTATCGGACTCCTCGTACACGTTGACATCCTTGAGCGGTATGTACCATTTGAGCTCGTAGTCGATGCGATCCCGGCCCAGCGCCTTGTACTTGGCACACGCAATCACATCGTTGAAGAGGAACAAATGCCGCAGCTTGCGATGCCCATCGACCAGCTCCACAATGAACGAATTGCGCACCATGCGACGCAGGTTGCGATTCGATTCGGTGGGCAAACGCTGATTGACCACATTGAATTGATTGAGGAACATTTGTATGATCTTCTGGGCCTGTCGCAGCGGCTGGTGATCTGGATGATTCTGCGGCGTCTCGCGCAGCAGATCATTAAAGACGAGCGCATTGATTTGCACTCTGGCCACCGGCTTATGCAGCAGATCCTCCAGCGTCAGCGACTGTTCCGTCTGCAGATTCACCACAATTGTGGAGACGATTTTCTTGAACTGCGGATTGCAGGCGCTGCACTTCTTCACCGTATCGATTGCCTGGCCATAGTTGTGCAGAAACGCACTGTACAGATCGAACATGTCAGCCAAGCGCTTGAAGGGCTCCCCAATCAAGACATCGCCGCCCTCATGCGACACAATCGTCTTCAGATCGCCCAGAAAGGCGGTGTGCGCTTCGTGCAGCTCTTCGATTTTAAAGAAAATCGTATTCTCCTCCTCCATCTTGATCACAGGCTGTGATGTGCCCAGCGTGGCGTGTATTGCGCGCTTATACTACAAGCGACAATGAGAGACGATTAGATATATACGATATATATATATATAGTACGTGGAATACTCACCTGTATCATCTTATTCAGGCATTCCACATAGATCGTCTCGCTGTGTATAATGGAGCTCAGTATGGAACGGATTTTAGCGCCACGCGCATTGCCAGACAACTACAGAAATATAGATAAAGATTCATTACTTTACGTACAGATATATATCTCGATGGCATATAGGCTACAGTTGTGTTTGTGTCATCTACAAAATGATTGCATGAAGGGCTCGAGGTATGTGGGTGCTTTAGCTATAACCCTTGCACCTGCATTTATAAACAAGAAGCTAGACTTATGGCTATATATATATATATATGTATATGGAGTGGAACAAACGACAGATAAATAAATATATATATATATATATAGAGGTATATATGTACAGCTAAAGCATATGAATTGTATCGGATATACATATGTTATATATACATTAAGAAGTCTGTTCAAAAAGTAACGTGAATTTTATATATATATATATATATATATATATATATATATATATATATATATATATATATACATATATAGATTATTTACACATATAAATTATGTTTTAAGCTATATAAAAGGGTTATATATACATGACATAGACAGAGACAACGCGGAAAAGAGAGAGAGAGAGAGGCAAGGAGAGAGTGTAGGTAATACAAAGACACTATGCAACGATAATATATAGATTTCATTGAGGGCTATATCCAAAATAGTACGTGTTATTAGATATAATTCCCAGATATATTTTTTTTTATACTATTAACATATTTAGATCACATATGATACATACATATTTTTTGGACAGCTAAAGAAATTCACTACAAAAAATATTTCTAAAAAGGTTCAGCTAAACATTAAGTTGCATAGCAAGGATATATATATATATACATATGTATTGGGTCTGTGTGTGTGTTTATGTATAGTGTACATAGTGTATACGAATTTGTAACTGTTAAACGGAACATAGAACATAAGGAATACAACATCAACAAACAGATGGATAAACATTGAACAAGCGCATTCCAAAAGAACAACAAAAAAAGCAGAAGAGATACACATATAGATATATGTGAGTTATATACATATAGAACATATGATATATACAAAGGATTATATATTATATATATATATACATATATATATAGCTGTATATGTTATATATATAATAGCGAGGCTAAGGCTTGAATTGGGCAGGATTTTCTTTTCCGGTACTCACGAGTATTGCCGAAACTAAGTTCTGTTGAGAGAAAGTAAAACAAAAAAAAAACAGGAAAACAAAAATTTAAAAAATAAAAAATAGATAGAAGATAAAAAAAATGAAAGAAAGAAAAAGAAATCGAAAATTGGTTGTTAGTAAATATTTAAATATTAGTTATACGCTTACAATAGAAATTATTAATAACATCATTATTATTGCTATTAATATGGTTATTATTATATTAATTATAATCATTATTCATATGAGGTAGATATAGCAGAAATTGAGCACAACTCGGAAGCTTTGTAAGACAAAAATAATCTTAAGCCTTTGATCAAAAATGTAGCTCTCATATCTATATGATCTAAAAGACCTTTAAGATATATTAGATTTTATATACCTTATAGATGGAACAATGAGTTTTATGATATATCTTCCTATATATATATATTATAAGCAGCTTTCATATTTCAGTATTCCATAACAATATCCATATATATATCTATACATCTAAAGACATTTTCAGACAAAATTCGAAAATTGTTCCTTAACAAAAAGTTTTTTCCATATCGCCAGCAAGCTTCACTCTGTATTGATTGATTGATGATTGATGCACAAACACTAAAAACTTAACTGTTCCACGCATTTATTAGTTACCTGTGCGCACGTAAGTGAATAGTAAAAGTGGGAAATTTCAGTTAAATTCCCAAAAATTTGAAATTGGCTAAACATTCGAACTACTTTTTAAATAAATAATAATAAAAAAAACTTTATTCTTTAGGTTGTTCCGTTGTTTTTTCGCTCACTTTCAGTTAAGATCTAATCCAAGAAAAAAAACTTCAGACTGAAGAGCAAACGTAACGGAAATACTAAACTTGGTCTGCGACTCGGACAGTCCGACTTGCATTAAGCGAAACAAAGAGAAGACACGGCTGACGCATGCAATTTGGAAGCAATTAGTCGGCGCAAGTGTGGGCGAGATGTTCGATTTAGGTCTAGTCAACTTGGTAACTCCAACTGCAACTGATGTTCGCATCAGCGGCTGACAATTGTTAGCTTTAGATTATCTTAGAGGTTTAACAGAGACCTAAGCTTAGCCTACGCAGCGGGCCAAATTGGCCAGCCGACGTACCTTGCGTAGGGCGCCCGGAGTCTGTGATGTGGATGTCCCGTGCTGTTGCTCGTCATGCGAGATGGTACGCAATATGGGCAGACCCTCGTATTCGCCATCGCTGTCCAATGAACTGGAGCGCGTCTCATTGCTCTGGCTGCAGGTGGAGAGCATCGAATTAATAATTAATACTGAGTTAGAGCAGTATCCCATCTGATACTTACATAAAGTAATCAATGTTCACATAGTTGGAGGTACGGCCGGGAGATTCGGGATCCGTTACGCTCGTCTGACTGCTCAATTGGGCCATGGGCAAGGTGCTGCCCGGCGTGGAAAGATCATCGCGACTAGACGAGGAACCGGTGCGGCCAGGCTTTATAAACACATACTCCCCATCGCCATTGTCCAGCGGTACGCTGTCATAATAGGGCTCATTGTCTGCCTGCTGGGCGGCCTTAGCGCTGTCCGAGCTGAGGGAAGACACTGACTCATAGCTCTTGATCTGAATAAAGAGATATGAATGAACTATGGAACAATTTGGATGTAGTTTATTGATCCTTTACCGCTTCCGATATGCCTTGTGATGCGAGCGACTCCTTGGAGCCGACGCTGCGCTGCGCATTGGCCGGCATCTCGGCATCGCTGGCCTGCAGTGAGACGCGGGACTTCTTCTCTAGGCTGCTCGTCGAGCTGCTGTCCGCTGCCGCCAATTTGGCTGTCTTATTGAGGCTGCCTGTGGGCGAGGCGCCGACAGCACCAGCCGCCGTACTTCGGCCAGCTGGCGTCAGGGCACGTCCCGGCGTGGATGCAGTGCGTCCCAAGCTGCCGCCATTGCTGTTGCTGTTGCTATTACTGTTGCTGTTGGCATCGTTGCGCTTTGATCCATGCTCGAGACTATCCGTCTTGCCAACCATTTTGCGTCCGAGCTCCTCCATCAGCTCGGGGGTATTCGCCAGCTTGCTAAGCTCTGGCGTTGTCTTTCGATTCGCTGCATATTTCGACTCCAGATTCTCCGACGACTTCTGCCGCAAGATATCCGATGGCTTTATATTCCGCTCCAGCGAGCTGGCCGGGCTCTCGCCGGAACTGCTGCTCGGCAACGGCATTGCACTGCCCGCATAGGGTGTCTCACGCTTTGGCGACGACGACAACAGCTGCTGGCTGGGAATGGTGGGCGGCTCAACGCGTCGTATGTTCTTTGGCGGCGGTCTGCAAAGGGATGGGATTAGGTCAGACAAGCTAACATCTAAAATTGTAGGGTATCTATAGACGAGTAATAAATTATGAGACTTTCAATTATAGACAGTAGTCATAGACTTGGGTCTATTGATCTGAGTCCTCCATATAGTGCTTCAGCATCTCCCGTATCTGTCTTCCCTTGAGGCAATCCCGAACTCACCTGGGTGGCATTTTCTTCTTGGCCTCCAGATGCGCGTCGTACGATGAGGCGGACATGGCGGGCGATGTCATTGATGGCGACAATGGCGGTGCCGTGGCCTCCGTGCGAGCGGCCTTGCTGCGCTCCGGATAGCGTCCGAATGTGGATGGTGGCGTTGGTGCGTTGTCATTGAGCCCCAACGTCGAGGCGGCGGCATCATCGTGATCTTTGTCCTTGGCCTCCTTCACCTCGATGACGGTGACGAAGTGCGATGTGGACTTGCGCAGCGGCTTCGCTTGCTGCTCCACATGAATCCCGCTCGCCTCCGTCTGCCCACCTGCCTCCTGCTTCAGCTGCTGCTTGCTGTTGCTGTTGCTGCTGCTGTTGTTGCTCTTGCTGCTGTTGCTGTTGCTGTCGTTGGGCCTTTGTTGTTCGTTGGCTTTGTTAGCGCCGCTGCCAATGGAGGCCGCCAGCTCAGTGATGCACTGCTGCAGCGCTCCATTGGCATCCTTCTCATTGCCGCTGTCTTTTTTATCCTCGCGCTCGAAGCTGTGCTCCGTGAGACTGCGCTTGCCCGTCGGTGGCGCCGAGCTCAAACCGCTGCTCAAACCACCCCCGCCCTCATTCTGTGTGTGTGTGTATTTGTTGTCGGTGCTCAGTGAGAGCCTGTCCTTGTCCTTGTCCTTGTTAGCCGATGACGCAGACGATGCCTCGCGCAGATTCAAGCTAGATTTCTGCAAGTGCAACAGAGAGAAAGAGAGAGAGAGAGAGAGAAAAGTGTGTGCATAAATTTTGTGAATGCACTTCAAGGTCCAAAAGGTCCTTTAGAAGCTCTTTACAGATAGGAAAAGCATATATATATATATATATATATATATATATATACTACGGTCAGCATGTAGACATAGCAGTATATATTAAGAATATTTCATACATATATAGGACAATGATTCAAGACTTAAGACTAGGGCACATACAGTCTCAGCCTGGGGCTAGAGCATTGGAAGATATTAAAAGCTTAATTAAATGAGTTTCCTAAAGCCCAACTAACCGAAACCGAGCACAACATTTTGGATATTTTGATGCGCCCTATGAGTTGTAACGGCACTTTTAATGACAGCCCAGCGAACACAGATGTGCCAACTTAGCCAACTCAGTCAGCATAAGTAGAATGGAAATGGAAATGGAAATGGAAATGCCCAAAACATGTGGCGTTACGCAGATTAATTGAAGTGAGTGGCAAAGTGGCAAGTGAAGAAGCCGACGAAATTAATGTGTTGAATAAGTTCAAGTGAACAATGTATTAATGAGAATTAAGTTGTAACGAATGCTGAGTAAGCCACATAGAAGAGGGAATTTAAAAGTTCCAGCTAGCTAACATTAAGAAACTAACTCAATTTCAAAATTCTCTCTTATCGAGACTGCACTGTACTCAATCAACGACCAATTGAACTGGTTCAAATGTCAACAGGCTCAACTCAATCAAAAGTTCATAGATCCTCCCTCTCTCTCTCTCTCTCACACACACACACATACTGTACAGCAATTGCAGGTAAGTCAGTGGCATGCCACGCCCTACGGCCACCCATTCACTCTTGCTGCTCTTTAAAGATTTAACAGTTAGATTGAACATACTTCAGAAGTCAACAGGTTCAACTGAATCAAGTTCACATTGCAAGAGTTCAAAGATCCCCCCCCCCACTCTCTCTCTCTCTCTCTCTCTCTGCCTCTCTATCAAATGCCAAAGAACTCGCCAGAAACTGAAAGCTTTTTCGAAGCACTATATGCCATACCACGCCCCAACCCTATCCCTGCCCCCTCTAGCACGCCCACGCCCTAGTCATTTGCTCAGGCAGAGCACGTAACGCATTTCTCTAACACGTTGAGCGGTTCCATTAAAAGCGACAACAACAACAAGTGGCAGAAGCAAACAACAAAAGAGAAACAAAAAGAAGCTGAAAAAAGTCAAACAAATAAGCCAAACTTTGCGTGGACCGTGTGCGTGTATCAGAGCACATACATATGTATGTACGTATGAACATAAATACATACATACATACATATGTACATACATTCATACGTGTGTGTATATTTGCTGCACATATTTTACGCCTTTTTTGGCCAAATTGTTTTTGGCTGCGAAAAAAGTGAAAACTACACGAAAAAAAAACAACAAATTTAAAAAGAGAGCAACTTTTTAATTTAGTTTTTTTTACTTGTAGCCAAAAAAAAAAAAAAATAAAATAAAGAAAATTGGCAGCAAAAATTGAATTTGTTGAGCTTATTTAACTAAAGTGTATGTGTGTGAGTGTGAGAGAGACGTGCTTACTAAGTGTGCCTGTGTGTATTGGTGTTTCGGGGGCGGGCCTGGCCCAGGCCCTTCTCTTTATACTTTTTTTTTACGATTTCCGCCTTAATTGTGTTCCTAGTCGGAACTTTGTTTAGGTGATGCTCCTTCATCAGTTTTAAAAATCCGTTTATTACTAAATTATTATTATTAAATATTATATGTACATATGTATGTACATATGTGCATATTGCGAACTTGTTGATATGCTTCAGCTTTAAATGCTGAAGCATGTTGGTTGCGCTTTTGCAAAATTTCAATTGTTTTTGAAATAATCGGCACTGCACTTCTGCATCACTAGTTTTGGAAAAATATTTTTACACTTTACTAGTTGTTGGTGCCATTATAAACATTAAAGTTTTTTCTCTCTTCCAACTTACGGTTTGCGCACAAATGTTGCAATTAAATCGCAATTCGAAGCAAAATAATGGATATGATTAATCGTGCCATCATCACTAGGCCTGGGCCCAGCAGCAGTAGCAGCCGGCAACAGCTGTACATCTCTCTCTGTGTATGTATGTGTGTGTGTGTCCAAGCGAAGCGAAGAAGAAAGCGTGCAATAAAAGTTGACGGCGAAGGTCGTACACACACGCGCCACAGGCACACAGGCACAGACAGACAGAGACACACACACACACACATATATATATGTACAAGTCACACGCACTTGGCACCAAATTCATGCGAGATGTTTGAGAGCTGAGCTCAGCTTTTGGCTGCACTCTTCCTCTTCGTCCCTCTCTCTCTCCCACTCCCTCGCTCTTTCTGTGTCCCTGGGGCATTCGTGTGCGCCATGTCGATACAATTATTTAGCATATTTTCAATCAAGCTCAACTAAATGTTGTGAATGTGAATCATGCTTGGCGGCGCCAAGCTCTAAAACAACGCAAACAATCATCCACATTCAATTGTTGCTCAAAAAATGTTAACTATTCCGAGAAAAGTAAATTTAAAGTGGTTTACAGAAATATTCAAATGCACAAATATTAAAGCGAGCAAACTGTTTATATTAACATACAAATTTGCATACAGTGTGAGAAAACCCTATTTTTGGGCATTCATAATTATAGTTTGTTAAAAATATTAATTTTTATTTGAAATTTATTTTATTTATTATTAATATTTTTAGTAACAGATTTTAAGCATATCAGAAAAAATTAAATACTGGTAGTATAATATTTTATAATTTTTTCTTTCTGTCAAGCAAGTATTTAAACCACTGTCCATTGATTTGAATTTCTCTTTTAGGCAGATCCCGTTAGACAGTGCTAAAAGTGCTAGTCCCTCTCTCTCTCTCTCTTGTATATATTTGCATGCATAGATGCACACATATACACATACATATGCATGCCTGCTTGTATTGTGAGGCGTGTGCAACTTATGCATCTGTAAGTGCACGTTTTACAGCAGCTTAGCAGGCATTTAACAGATATTTGTTTGAGTTTACAGCGTTTGCTTATGTTAATACTGTGTAATTGTGGAAAATTCTTACTGTTAGCATGACTTGCATTTAAACACAAAGTATTTTATTCCTACAGCAAAATGTAATAAATTCGATGTCTAATAGTTAGTTACGAGTTTTTTTTGTATTTGACACTCAAAAAATTACTGATTTAAAGCGAGAGGTAAAAATACTTCTAATCAAAAGTTTTTAATCAAATATTTCCCTCAGCAAGCGATACAAATGTTTTACGTCCAAAATATGCTACAACTACCTATTTCTCGCCCTCTCTCTGTCTCTGACTCTGTCTCTTTCTCGATCATTTTCTTCGATTTGCTTTTGCAGTGCACTTAACTAAGGTCTAGTGAGTCGCGCTGCCATGGTTCAGGCGCTTTTACTGATACCACACACAAGCTGGTTATCAATGCGAAGAATGGAGCAGAGATTTGGATTTGTAGTCGACGTCGACGACGTAAGAGAAAGAGAACTGTAAAAGAAGGGCGCTGCGAACAAACAGATACGTACAAACATACATACGTACACACGTACATACATATATACATATATACATATGCATATGTGTGCGTACTTTTTGAAGTGTTTCACTTTACGGTTTTTGCTTTGCTCTCTTAACGGGTTCTTAGTTACTTAGCTACTTGATACTACTTGAAAATGTAGAGCAAAAGGTATGCTGTTTCTGATGATCTATGTATATACATACATATGTTCGCTGCATAAATACATATGTATAAGATATACAAGTTTAAGCTGCTTATAGATCAGTATGTATACATATCTATCTAACTGTAGCTTCAAAATTTGTTAAAATATCGACAATAAATATATGTATATATGTACATATAATGTTTAGTTTTCTTCAAGGCATGCCTGATATTACAGGGTATTTTCTAGTTGCTCACTTTGGCAAATATCGCTTTTGTTTTTATTTCAAGTCCCATAATTTGCGCTTTTGTGTGAGTGCGATAAGTTTATTGATTTTAACTTGTGATAAATACAACAAAATTATTTTCACACACAGACACAGACACAGACATATGTACATAGTCATACGCACCCCTCTGGTCCATAATTTGAACTTCTCTTTGAAGGAAGACATGCTCCTTACAGCAGCGCCGTCAGCAGCAGTAGCAGCGCCACTGTTTTCGCTTCTTCCAACTCTCTTTCGCTAACAGACGCTCTCTCGCTCTCTGTTATTGTTGCTGATGCTACTGTTGTTGCTGCTGTTGCCCACGCAATTGCAATTGCAGCGACACGAAGCGATACACGACAAGAGACGAGGGGAAGCAATTGATAGCCGAACTCCGCCCTGCCGCTGGCTGTCTGACTGCAACAACAACAACAACAATTGCAAATTGAAGGCAACGCTGACGGCAACTGCGACGCAGACGTTGACGCTGAAGTTGACCACGAAATTTGAGCCAGCCGAACACACGTTAAAAAATATAATTAAAAAAACAAAAAACAGCAACACACTCGCACGCCCAAAATTACGGCTCGCACTTTATACCGTTGGAATTATTGCTTTCTTTATTTACGTAATTTGCGCACTTTAAACTCTTTTTATTATGCAAATGCAGAGATTGCATGGAACTTCTTTTAGTTCCGTTTAGTTCAGCTCGGTTCAGTTCTTTGTTGCTTCACATGCGTAGCCCGCGGCGATTGGCGGCGATTGGGTCTACAGAGGGTGGAGTGTGGAGTGTGGAGTATATGCGGGAGTGTGTGTGTGCGCAGGTGGTGTGCGTGTGTAGGAATGGGTCTATACACCACCTGGGATGGATGGTTGGTTGGCTACAACGTTGACCGCGTAACGTTGGGCCCGCTTTTGGATGTTGTTATTCACCGAAACTAGTGACTACTGCCGACTGGCGGCGACTCGCGGTTGCTCCGGGTGTTAGAGCCAGTCGAAGTCAGCGACGACGTCGACGACGACACTGACGCGCAAAACCGAAAGAAATACAACAACAAGCAGTTCACACACACAGACAACATCAATAGAACAAATGGATCTGTGTGTGTGTGTGTCTGTGCGTAGATAACGGGCAAAATTCAAGATATCGAAGTGGTAGAACAGACGAACGTATTTAAACGAACGGACTGAGTCGTCCGTACGGTGTACGGTGTACACACACACAGTCATACGCACACACTCAGACACAAAGAGAATGCATGTTGTAGGCTACTATAGTGGGGGCTCCTGAGGGGGCAGGAGCGCAGTGTTAGGCCGGGCAGCGTCATCAGCGGAAACTGTTGAATATTATTGGAGCCAACAGATGACTAGATAATGGCATAGACAAAGCAAATCCGCAGAATGAACTAGTTCCAGTTGAGAGCGAAAATGCAGTTCAGGTGGAGTTTATGTTAAAAATCCAAAATTACAGCTAAATCAAAATTAACTCTTTGTCATCTGTGTGAAAAGAACTAGTTCCGAGTAGATCTAGAACAAAGTTTAACTTTCAGAATTATAAGAACTAATAATAGATAGAGACATTACAGAATTACAAAAGACTTAAAATAAAATAAAAAGAACTAGTTCCGCATAGGTATAAAACAACATCTCAGATTTAAAAAAAAAAAACTAGTTCCGATTAGTTGTTCTGACTGCTGCGCACTTTGAGCACTTGGCATTGTTAATCACTTAACCAATTACAGTTACAGGGGCTTCCACTGGGTGTCAATAGCTGAGTCAATACGACGAAGACGACAACAGCTGCTGCGCTAGCTAAAACCGAACTGATAAGGCACTGATAACAATGCGAACGGCCAATGAGTGGTTGAGAGCACAGGGTGCTTTGCTCCGCTGTGCCCTGTGCCCGCCCACATTTGCCAATTGCTGTGCGCCTGGCAAATGCTAACGGTTAACGCAATCAGCGGCCGCAACTCTTGCAGCAAGATCAAGCAACAATAACAACATTGATAACAATGACAATACAAATAATAATCATAATATTAATAAGCAATACTAAGAACAATACAGATCCATATATATCTATATATACATGTATGTATGTACATATGTATTTAAAGAACATTACAAATACTTACGTAGTCTTTGTCCACGCCAGTACCTGAGCCTGCAGTTGCGCCATTGGCAGCGACGCCCACGCCGCTGCCGACACCGCTGCTGCTGCTGCTGGGAGATTGTTGCGTTGCTGCCGGATTGCCGGCGGCTGATTCGAATAGCGTTGTCGGATCACCGCCTGATTCACGATATTTCTCCACATCGGAGAGCAAACGTTCCAGATATTCCACGTAGAGCGTCTCCTGTTCCAGCTCTTTGCTTAAATCCGTTATTTTCTGTTTATGCCTTTCGAGACTGCCACGCACATCCTGTTCCCAGTCATCGGATAGGGAGCTTTGTGGAAATCGCTGCATCCACAGGCGTTGAAAATCATCAAAAACGCTCATCTTACAGCGTAGGTGGACAGCAGCAACTCCACCAGCTGTTCCCCCCTTGATAATTGTTGTAACTGCGGCGGCTGCTGCTGCGCTGCCAACTTTGGTGAGAGCGAAAGCTTTATCCGCGGCTTAGAGCTTGAGCTTTTTAATGTAAGAAGCGTCAGTTGTGCGTTACGTCGCCCTGGCCTGCCTGCAAAGGTGTGTGTGTTTATGTATGTAAGTAAAGGGAGTGAGCGAATGCATGTGCATGTCTGTGTGTGTGTGTCTGTGTGTTTGTGTGTGTGTGGTGTATAGGTGTGTTAGTGCATGCAGGAGAGCAAATGCGCGCTCTCTCTGCATCCTGGATCAACAACAAAAACAACAGTAGCCGTAGTCAACGAATCAACAACAACAACAACAACAACAACAACGATCTCATCACGACTTTTGAAAGGTTTTCAGTTTCGGTTTTGTGTTTCTGTTTTGTTCTTATGCTTTGCCTGTGGCTGCTGCACTTGTAATTGTAGTTGTTCATGTGTTTGTTTGTCAGTCAGTCTGTCTGTGTGTGTGTGTGTTTGGTGGCTTGTTGTTGTTGTTGTTGATGATGCTGCTGCCCTTTCCTATGCGTTTGTATGCTGTGTCTGTGTGCAACTGCATCGGCAGATACTTCATTTATTATTTTTTTCTTTCTTCTTCTTGCTTTTAGTTTTGGTCTTAGCCAAGGCCAAAAAGTTGTTGTGCATCTCTACTACGTTGGAGGCGCAGACGCATTCATTTTGTTCAGTTTTCACGCACACACAAACACACACACACAAACCCATACACATATGCAATTTTGGTGGCAGTGCCGCTCCTGCTGCTGTTGTTGTTGTTGAGACTGCGCCCCTGTCCATGCCACAATCGCACTTACATATGCAGATCCTTTTTTGGGATCGACCGACGCGCGGTTCTAATTTTATATTGTTTTAGATTCCATTTCACTTTTTATTATTTAATTCCAATTAGATTTCGCTTCGTAAAAAAAAATAACTTCGCACACACATACAACCGACAACACATACGAGCAGATGAGAAGACATTTGCATATACATATGTATGCATTTGGATTAGGGATGTAAGAAGTAAGCCGATGTGTCTAAAATATATCGATGAATACGCGCGACGCTAAAATACCACAATGAGCAATTGTTTTCAAGCACTGGCTACGGTTATTATATCGATTAGTTTTTAGTTTTGTAATATTTTCGAAAATTATATTTTAATATTTAAATAAATATTGAGTCAAACTATAATGTTTAAAAAATATGTATATGTATATTAATATTTAATATTTTAGTAATATTAATGACATATAGTATTTGGAAAGTACCTGATGCTGTACATTTTTGTGAAATTGTAAAAAACAATTGAGGGAACGAAATAAAATGAAAGTAACTGGATTAAAAATAAATGCAGACAGCTTTCATTAAAGATAATGCTATCAGCTGTACTTTTTGCCCAAAATTAGCTAAGAAACTAATTAATTTCAGACGCCAGCTGCCTAATCTAAGCCCCCATAACTAATATTATTGAAATATATATACATATTTATTGTCTTATTAATGAAATGTTGGCAGACCATTTAACAACTGTGAACCGATTAACGAATCATTTTTATAACCAAATCCCAGTTGCCCTTAACTGTGGTCTTGCCTTTTATCGGCAAGCAGATAAGACATAGATAGATATATGGATTTCTCTATATATATATGGCATGGGTTTGATTAAACGCTTGAAGACACAAATATCTCGCATTTACGTATTTGTCGGTTTAAATGCCTTTTGTCTTTAGTTACAGTTAGTCAACCGTAAAATTTCAAACTTCTATATAAATCTCCCACGACGTAGCCGATGATAAACCAGGTAAACCTCTTATCTCTCCCGGATATGAATTCGAATATTATTTTCTTCGACCCGTATATAAAGGCCATAACTAACATTAGTTTCTCCCCATAAACTAAGAAGGGCATTTGCTTGAAGCGCATAAATTTAGCTTATATTTTAAGTGATATTTTTAGAATTAAAAAAATAAATAAATAAATAATTATAAACAAAATGTGAGTGAAAGTGTGAACATAGCAAAGGCGAACACAAATGGAATTTAATTGTGTGTGTGTGTTTCATATATATAAGGAATTATATTGAAAGATCGATGAACTACATATATATATATATATATATATATATATATATATATATATATATATATATCGAAATTAATTCAGTTGCAAAAAAAAAGGCAAAATAAAGGCAATAATCATGCCTGTTCTAGTCTAGTCTAGTGTAGAATTATCAAAGAAAGTTTATTCCCTATACACTCCTAGCTGATCCAATTCCATAGATCCCATCTATCTATCTGTTCGATCGCTTGTCCTCTATTTTTAGTGTGCTATTTTTGTGATCTCGTCTTATCATCAGATACAAATTCCGATGATGGTTGCAATTACTATATACTATATAAGCCTATCATAACCCAATCCCAAATCTTGATTTCGCACTGGTTCAGGAATTGCTGCAAGCGATATGCCGTCGTTTGGATACTGCTGGTGCTGACGACTGTGGGCCTCACGCTGGGCCTGATCTTCGGGTTGAGCAATGATGAGAGGGAACGACGTCGCGTTGGTGCTGTGGCCTCCAATGGGGTGGGCTGTGCCGAGATCGGTGGCACTATGTTGGATGAGGGCGGCTCGGCAGCGGATGCAGCCATTGCCACAATGCTGTGCGAGGGTGTTGTGCTGCCCCACAGCCTGGGCGTGGGCGGTGGCTTTATCGCCACCATTTACACCAAGAAAACGGGCCTGATGGAGGCGCTGATTGCGCGTGAAACGGCGCCAGCTGCAGCCACTGAAGACATGTTCGTTGGCCAGGAGAATATCTCCGGCGCACTATCCAGCGGGGTGCCCAGCGAGATCTATGGCTACTGGAAACTGCATAGTAAATACGGCAAGTTGCCCTGGGAACGTCTCTTCGAACCGACCATCGAGATGTGTCGAAGCGGCATTGTGGTTTCCCGCTATTTGGCTCGTGTTTTGGCCAACAATGAGGAGCATATTCGCAATGAGCTCTCGATGTCGGAGATCTTTATCAATCCGGCGACCGATAATCCATACAAGGAGGGCGAGATCATGTATCGTCGTACACTGGCCAATACCCTGGAAATAGTTGCTGTTGAAGGCCCAGAGGTAATTTATCGTGGCGGTATTATTGGCCGCATGCTTACCGAGGATATAAAGGCCATGGGTGGCATTATTACTGAACAGGATCTGAAGGATTACGAGTGAGTTTGATTCCATTTTATTATTTATTTGCTGAAATTTAGGGACGAAAACCGTTTAAATGACAGTTAATAAAACGTTTAACAACACTTATCGCTTTGCTCTACAAAATTATCGATAGCAAATTATTTGAATTTTTGAATTTGCAACTGTCGAAAGTGTAGCTAAATAATAACATTATAAATATATTTGAACTGATCCTTAATTACTAATATTATATAATTAATATGAACGTAAATTACTCACGCGGTCTGTAACAGGACAACAGTGCAGTGGGCAGCACTGATACCTCTCGATATTTGTGGTAACTAATCGATAAGTTTAAGTCGGTTCATTGAAGTGGCGTTGCCAGACTAAAGCATACATTTTAATTTTCGGTTATTTGCTGAGAATTATGTTGCAATTTAAATAATTATTATAATTATACTTCATAATAATTATTGTCTCTCCACCGTAGTGTACGTTGGGAGAAACCGCTGCGCGCCCGCTTCGACAATGTCCATGAGCTGTTTACGACGCCGTTGCCCAGCAGCGGAGCTGTACTGGCGTTCATCTTGAACGTCATGGAACCGATGTATGTGAGCAGCAGGGACAAGTATTGGCACCGTTTGATTGAGACGTTCAAGCATGCGTATGGGCATCTCAACCATTTGGGCGACATACACTTTGAGCCCTCGGTGCAGAAGATCTACGAAGATCTAACGGATCCGAAGTTTGCGGCCGAGATTCGCAAGCTCGTCTTGGACGATCGAACGTTCGAGGATATGTCCTACTACGGCGCTAATTTCAGCAATGTCGAAGATCACGGCACGGCGCACATCTCGGTGCTGGCGCCAAATGACGATGCCATATCGGTGACCAGCTCAATAAATGGCCACTTGGGCGCAAAGGTGCGATCCCGCCAAACGGGCATTATACTGAACAATGAGATGGGCGCCTTCTCGACGCCGGGCTTGGTGAATGCGTTCAATATACCCGCCAATCCGGCCAATTACATTAAGCCCGGCAAACGTCCAATGTCCTCCACCTGCCCCAGCATCGTACTCGACGAGGACGGCAACGTGGCTCTGGTGGTGGGCGGCGCCGGTGGCTCCAAAATAACCACCTCAGTGGCACAAGCGATTCTCCACTATTTTGTGCTGCGCGAACCCCTCCAAGAGGCGGTAAATGGCGGCCGATTGCATCATCAGCTGGCGCCCATGGTCATCGACTCGGAGCTGGAGGTGCCCAATCATACCATCAATTACCTGCTCAATCTCGGCCACAAGGTCAGCTTTCTGCACACAAATAGAGCCTATTCCGCCGTGACGGCCATCGGCTACTTGGATGTGGAACCAGAGCCCGTTTGCGATCATAGATGCATTGGCAGCGCCGTCGTCGTCGAGCTCAACAATGACAATTGAACCGAGATCTCAGCATGAAGCACACAGATCCAATATATATATATATAGATAAAAGCACACACACTCATGCACAGCTCTATAGATATAACACACCTGCTTTGCCACATCTCAATTAGTTTGGAGCTTTATCTTAGCTAAATCTATTTTTAACTACAATTTTAAAATATATTTCATAATCCTGGGTATTTGCACACTGGCATACCAAATTTCCGAACTCCAGCTCCTATATACACCGAGTTCATTGGGGTTGATGGGAGGCACGGAGTTTTAAAATTAGCATTATATAGAGAGAGTGAGAAAGAGAGATAGAGAAGGAAAGAGAGATACGTCCCAGGTTCTTATGTGGGCTTTAATACCCACTCCCCCAGCTAAGGCCGCTTCGAATAAAAGACAATTTTGTTTGTTGTTCATTGATCATGTATATATACTATATATAGACGATAACTATATATACACGTATGACTATGTACTATATATATAATATACATATATTGTTTACAGCAGCTACGGTTGCAATAATGCAAAAAAAGGTTTTCCGAAATATCGTGCCACACAGCAACTCGTTTATAGGAACAATTTGGAGCTGTGTGCGGCGACGCGTTTGATAAATGTATAAAAAACAAATTGAGATATTCAATTGGATTGTAAATGTACACTAATTTGAGTGGCTTAGCAAAAATACGACATTGATATTTACAATTATGTAAGTAGTAGATTACTACTCCTTTCCTATGCCTGCGAATCCTTTTGCTATCTTTGTTTGTATATAAATTTTGGTATAACTCTTAACTACGGCACCGAATTAAGTTAACTAAAATTAAAACAAAAAGGGGGAGGGAGAAACACAAGGATTAATTAATTACAATTACATTTAACAATGTTGGTTTAAGCCGACGCCGGCGCAAAATTAATGTTTGTCCCATTGGGAAGCTGGGAACTTGAGGGAGGGGTCGCATGATGTAAGATGATGGGGCGTCGGCCAGATGTGACCACTGCACAGATTTGAGTTCTTGGTAAGTTATAGGCGTTCTCCCCTCGGCTATTCCTAATCATCGATGCGTGATGAACGCTTTTTGGCCATTTTGCGCTTCTTGTGTAGCGCCTCCATGCGCATATCCTCCAGATCCTCCTGTAAACCTGTGGCCACAGCAGCATAGGAGAATAGTTAGATCTGACTATCCCCACATATATATGTATATCCCTCTGCTGCTTACCTAATTTCTTACTAATAAACTCTTCGCGCTGCACTTGAGCGAAGCTGGACTCCATTTGAGCGTCGTCTTCGTCGACGTCGCGATAGCGACGCTTATCATAGCCGAAGATATCGCGAATATGGGATGATATGTCCTCGTTGCAGTCCCCATCGTCGATAAAGTCATCCAGCTCCGAATCGTATTCAGAATCGTCATCATCATCATAAATGCGGCCTAGAAAAGTATATATACAAAAACATATAGAGAAAACTATATATATATATAGAAAAACATATATAATATATGTATAGATCGTAGCTAAGCACTTAGGCTTATACCTCCTACACTTATACTACTTATATGTATGTATATTCATACTAATTATTTGAAAAATATAGAATTGAGAGTTAAATTTTGAATTGTTGGAAAATTCAATTTCTAGATTGTAAAATACACTAAAATTCAATGCAGAATTTTGAGGCAATTCTATAAATTACAAATAATTTGAAAAAAAAAGCTAAAAGCTCTTTAAAATAAATTTAAATGAAATGAAAAAAAAAAAATGTTTTTTAAGCAAAAAACTGCAATTTAAATATCTTCCATTTCAATTAAGTAGTTTCAATTGATTTGCCTTTGGAATTGATTTGTTTTTGCAAATTAAGATAAAGAAAGGCAAACGATGAGGACATCGGACTGAGCAAGAACAAGAAAATAATCAAACTACTTGGGTTAATTAATTGTAATTAAAGTTAAGCACAGCCTCAAGACTAAAGTTGACAAAAATATGAATTTCGAGCTTCGTTCTGATCAATTACAATTATATGAGCTATATATATATATATGTGTGTATATATCTAGACATATATATATATACATATACATATATATATATATATATATACAGATATAGATATATAGATCTATATAGATATATGACATTGGACATCTTTTACGTCGTCTAGCGGGACTCACGTTTGTTGCCAACTTCCACTGGTTTGCGTCCGGCTGCTGGTAGAGGGCGGCGACCGCCGCCAGCTGATGCCGCTCCTCCTCCTCCACCAGCTGGTTTACGCTGAGCTGAACGCTGCACATCTGG
The DNA here is from genome assembly GCA_035045555.1 of Drosophila fulvimacula. NCBI lineage: Eukaryota > Metazoa > Arthropoda > Insecta > Diptera > Drosophilidae > Drosophila > Drosophila fulvimacula. The sequence continues at coordinate 9,203,562 of JAWNOX010000192.1, read as the reverse complement.
CGGCGGAAATGCACGAGTTTTGGATGGAGCACGTGGCGGAAATTCACGTGTGGCTCCGCTCTTGACGGCGGCTGCATAAGGATTGCGAGATTGCACAGTTCCGTTGCTCTTGGCAGTTGTGGGAGCAGCAAAGACAGCTGCAGATGCAGCTCCAGCTGCAGTTACTGGCGGACGCTTGGCAGCGCTGTTGCTGGTGCCGTTTGTTGTCTTTGTACTTGCGCTGACTTTGGCGCTGGAGCTGTTGGGCGCTGTTGGCGCTGACCTCTTGAGGCTATCACTAGTATTTTTGCCTTTCGACTCACTGGCATCAGCAGCAGCTGGAGCTGGAGCTGGAGTTGGAGCTGCAGCGGCAGCTCCTGTCGATGCGGCTGCTTTGTTGAGCTTTGGTATACGACCATTGGGTGCCATGCGAGCTGACTGATTAGCGCCATTCTCTTTGCGCTGCTCCTTGGCCTTGGCATCTAATTCACGCTGGCGATCGCGCTGGGCACGCTGCTCTTTCCACTTCTGGCGCTCCTCCAGCTCCCGTTTCTCGCGTGCGGAGAGCAAACGCTCGGGCTCCTTCTTCTTCTCCGGTACGGAAATATTGACTGGTTCGTGCTGTTTCTTTTCGGCCAGACGCAGCAGCGCCTGGAAGTCCATCGGTGGCGGCTGTGGAGGACGCTTGACCTTGGACTTCTTTTGGTCCTCCTCGCGCTTCTTGCGTTCCTCATCACGGCGTTCGGCCTCCGGATCGTAGAGCTTCTTGTCCCCTGTAGTATGAGCACGTGCCACAGACGAATCTCTTTCAGCGCGAGGAGTGGCATGGCTGATGCGTTGCCTAGTGTGGGATTTGGCTTCCTCGCGTTCTCGTGTTATGGCCGCCTTGACGCGCTCCTTGGTGCCGGACAGATCGCGCAGAGATTGCGGACGGCTGGGTGCAAAGCCCTTATCCTCCTGCACATCCTTCACCTTCTCAATGTACTTCTGATAGAAGGCGTTGGCCTCGGTCGACACATAACCATAATCATCGCCCTCCGCCTGATCAGCACCGTTCAGTGCCGAATTATCACAGTCCTTGGCATCCTCTAGCACCGATTTGTTGGCGGACTTAGTAACCTTCAACATTTTACGTATTTTGTTCTTCGACTTCTCGTCACGCATTGCCAGCAAGCTGTTCAGCTTCTCGCGCTCCTGTCGCTTGCGCTCCGCCTCCTCAGCTTCGCGCTTCTTCAGGAATTTCTGTATGTTGGTCGACAGCTGCTTGCTCTCCTTGCTCTCTTTTTTGGGCGGAGCATACTTGGTGCTATAGTATTTGCCCTGCTTGAAGGACATACATGAAAGAACAAAGCAGTTAGCCACTTGTTGAGATTGGAATCTGTTCATCTGGTGCACCGCCACCCAAAAAGCTTTTGGGGTCAGCGAATGACCCAATTGAATGATCGAAATGCATTTAGTCAATGTAAACATATTGCAACAGTTGCAACAGTTGCAGCTTTTGCCTTTATGTATCCTAAGCGTTGCTTACCACTGCGTGTTATTATCATTAGAGAACACATTGCCTCTCTTACCCGTATTTTGAAAATTGTCTATTTTTATAGCAGAAATTGTTTGGAAACCAACCTCTTCCTTTGGGGTTGCATCGTTGTTCTTTTTGGCAAAGTGCAACAGTGCACCGAAATCCATAGTGGGGTAAAATTTTTAATAAAATTTCAATTATTTTTGTTGACTTGCTTTTCAAAATAATGAAAATCGGTTAACTTGTAATTCTTTGTTCGAGACGTGTGTCGTTGTCAGCTGAAAACTCTAGAAAGACTAAAGTTTAGTGATGTGACGAACGACGACAACTGATAACGATTAATCGTATAAGTATTTAACAACTACAAGTGTTAAAAGACTCGATGCTCCTTAATCGTGAGCAGGTACTTTTGTGAATAACTAGTTGTGTCAAATATGCTAGAATATAAACAAATAGAAATTGTATGCCAAGTAAAATTGTAACAACATTAAATACCATTATATATTAGCTACCAGTTTTGGCCTTAGTGGCATATATTTGGCATATATAATTCACTAAAACAATCGTACAGTGTTTGCTAACGTATAACTTAATCGGTAATGGCTATTGTTATTATTATTATAAATATGAAGATGCAATGAATTTATAGTTTGTTACAATTGTAATGATAATTCTCAGCAGATTTGTGTAAAAAGAACACAGCGCACTCTTAAATGTATAAGTTTTCCAAGACTCCAACGGCTCACACAGTGTATTTAAAACTACGCGCCTTGTACTAAAAGCTTAAGCCAGGGCTGGTATACCTCGAACCTTATCGATATATTTAGCTCATATTTCGTATTTATTGTTTATATCACAACAGCCACAATGAGCGCCTTAAAATTGATGTACAAATTATGTTCCAACGCTGGTAGAAGTAATTTAGCAGGTGCTACTCGCTTGCTAACTCCCGCACACAATTATGCCCAACGCCAATACCATTTGCTGGCCATAGCAGCTTTGCCAAATAACAAATACACGTGCCTGCAGCGGGCCTCCTTTAGCGACAAGCTCGAAGCGAAAAACGTAAATATAAATAAAATAATTAAATTGTTGATATATAATTAACGCCACTACTTTAGCAAGATGAGCACGATAATCGCGTGGCCACCAATAGCATACCACTGGCAGAGCTGCAGACGAAAATGCAGCTAATCTATACCTGCAAGGTGTGCCAGAGCCGCAATATGGAGACCATATCGAAGGTGGCCTATAGCAAAGGTGTCGTCATTGTTACCTGCAAGGGCTGTGCGAATCATCATCTAATCGCTGACAATCTGAATTGGTTCACCGACCTCAATGGCAAGCGCAACATTGAGGAAATTCTAGCAGAAAAGGGCGAACAAGTCACCAAAATAATCAGCGATAAACACGAATATTTGCCAAATAATTAAAGACAAAATGATAATTCGATTTAGCTATAAACGTAGGCAACTTTATTGAGCAGGTCCGTGAGCTGTGCGAGTTGAGGTGCCGGCAGCGACTTGAGCTGCGCGTAGAACTGGCTGCGGCACGGCGACTTGGGCTTGAGCAGCAAGTGCGTCAAGTAGAGCATCTCCTCCAGCGGCAGTTCCAATGTGGAGGAAGGCAAATCATCCAGCTGGATCACATGCTGCTGCTGCTGCCAATAGTCTAGCAAGTAGCTGCCCAAGGCGCCGGCGAAGCGGACATGCATCAGCCAGCAGTAGAGCCGCGAGAGATTGCCGGAGCAATTGGCGCTGGCAACAAAATCGTAGATATTGTGGACAAAGCAAACGCTGGCAGAGCATGCCGTGCCGCCCTCGTTTAGCATATCACAGACCATTTGGCGCAACATATAGCAGCGTGTGTATAGCAAACTATCTTTGGGCTCGCGGAATAGCTGCAGCCAAAGATCACAGTTCCGGATGAGCTGCATGGAACGGGCGAGCGCTACTTTGATGTCCTGCATTGTGCTTAGCCGACAGATGCGCCGCACCAATTGCCGCATTTGCACCGTATGGACATTTAGCTCAACTGCTGTGGCAGCTGTCGCTGCATCCAGCGTCGTACTGTTCGCCCTCTTTCTGGCCATGGCTGACCAATCCACATCCTTGATGATTGACCAAGCCGGCTGCAATTCCGCATATGCCTTGTGCATCTGATACAGCAGTGGTGCATGGGTATGGCCGTTGCGTGTGCCATTGATAATGTTGGCGCACATCTCCTGGATGCACTGCGCCCCATCTGTTTCTATGTTATTGTAGAATCGTCTAATCATTGCATGGGCTTGAATGCATTGCTGCAGCACAGCCTCAACCAGATTGTCGCCATGCTGTGCATAGCATTCAAACAGATATAATGTCGCCTTGAACATGCACTCGATGTCCGTGTGAATGAGCTCCAGGTGCTTTGGCTGCCCCACTTGCATTTGCTCTTGGCAATCGAGTAGCCAAACGATCAACTTAGCGGAATGCTGTGCAGCTTGATCTAACGTTAAGTCACTTTCAACAACCAGCTCATTTCGTATATATGCATCCATTATTATATATTTTTCTTATTTTTAATCAAATAGTATTTACATTTTGCATGGTCTGTTAGCAGTCTTCATTTATCGATATCTGATTTTAATTATCAGCTCACGATTTTAACAGTGGTAGCAGTTCTGTTATCCCGATGATTCTGCGCAGTGCTGCCACTTAGTTGAGCGCACCACTTTTTACAAGACAATGCGGCAGCGCTGGTAATTTAAATTAATTCCAAGATGTCTGCAGACTTTTACGTTCTTTGAAATTTATTTCAGTATATACATACATACATAGATATTTATATATATATATATATATATATATATCTATACATATACATATATATATATATATATATACATATATTTAGCCAATGAACTTAGTTATTTCTTAGGCTCTCGGTTCTTTTAAACATAAGAATAAACATAAAATGCATAACGTAAACTTATAGTTATATCAAATACCTATGCCTTTCATCTTTCCTTTTCTTACTCGTGCAATTTCATTTATATTTTTGTATATTTTTTTTAGATTTTTATTTTTATTTGTTTTTGGGTTTTTTTTTAATTTTTAATTTTTTGTTTTTTTTTTTTGTGTATATATTATATATAAACAAGAATCAAAGCGTAATGTGCATGTTTTGCATTTGCTTTGCTTCACACATATCCACATTTTGAGGATATGCTTCGACTTAAGAAAATAGAAATATATTAGTTATATTTTTGTTTTCGTATTAGTTTTACTCTTTTTCAAAAATAGGGTTGAAAAAAAAAAATTATAAAATTAAGAAAACAGCTCTGAATACATTGATGTTGACTGATATACTTGTTCTTCTCTCTCTTTCCTTCTTTCTATCTCCGTATTGATGAATGTCTTTCATCTTTGTGTGCATCTCCTTCTTCAAATTTTACTGTTTATCTTCGGCTTCCTTCATTGCCCTTTTTGAAAAATTATAAATATATATATATATATGACTACATATATATATATATATATATATATATATATATATATATATATATATATATATATATATATATATATATATATATATATATATAGTCATATATATATCATATAGTATTGTGTATAATATACGCGCGAAAACTAATAATTAATTCAACATTGTTTTTTTTTCTATATATATATATATATATATATATATATATACTATAACTATATGTACTATATGTATATGCTGGTTGCTGTTGTTATCGCTCTTGTTGTTATAGCACATTTCTTGCGGCTGTTCTAATTAGTTTTCTTCGCAGTTGTTTGTTATTGTTGTTGTTGTAGGAATTTTTAAATTTTACTGAGTGTGTGCGTGTGTGAGAGAATGTGTCTGTGTATGCGTGTTATGAGTATGAGTTTGTGTGGTGGTGTTTGAGTTGAGTGTTGTTTGAATGTGGTTTGTGTGTAGTCTGAGTTTGGTTTGTGGTTTGTGTGTAGTCTGAGTTTGGTTTGTGTTTTATGTGTTGATGTATTGTATACGTGTTGTTTATGTTTTGTTTATGTGTTGTTTATTGTGTATATTATGTGTTGATTTAGTTAGTTTCTTCATCTTCCTGTTCTTTTTTTCTTGTTGTGAATCCTCGGATGGCCCAGCTTAGGCAAAGCCAAAGCCCTCAGAGCACTCGTGTATGGCCTTGAGCAAACAGCTGCGCAACTTATCATACGACTTGTACATGGGCAGATCCAATTGATTAAAGCTGCAAGAATCAGTTGGGTATTAATTTCGATACATGCATTCAGCCTGAGTGCCACTTACCAGGTATGTGCGCAAGGCAAACGATCCGTGGAACGATCATCGCGATGTATTTGGAACTTTTGTATGCCATTCATGCCCTCCAAGGAACCGAAGCCCTGCAACGGTACCTTCGAGGTGCCAGTGACAAACTGTAGGAATTTCGCACGGTCCGCCTGATCGAAGCTGCGCAAAGCGCGCCAAAACCATTGAATCTATAATATAAAACATAATAGCCCCATTTAGCACATATAGGGCTGTATAGTATGGGAGTGTATCGAAACGCACCTGGGCCGATTTGGATGTGTACTTGTGGTACTCAGTATTTGCCTTTAGATCTTCAATATCTATATCCGGCAGGCCGGATATGAGAAGCTCTAGTTCTTGTTCGTTAAATATGGAGATTAAATGCTTTGGAATTATATCATAGAAGCCTTCAAGGAATGCGTCCAATCTGCAAGAGTCGAGGAGTAAAGGTAAACGATCAAGTTAAATTTGATTATCATTCCAACTGATTCCAATTAGATTCCCAGTACTCACTGCTGACGTATGGAGCCGCTCATCTTTAGCTGACAAACGAGTTGAACATATTCAAATTTATTTTCCTCGGTGACGGCAATGTCGCGTCCATTTGGCTTGAGATCACGGATTTGTGTAACGCCAAACTCTTGCACCTCCGTTGAGAAGGTTAACTCATAGCCGAGCGTTGATATATCATTTTTCATCAAATAGTCCAGCCCCTTATAGAATTCGTAATCTTGCGATTCCATATCCGTATGCTTCACCTGTTTGCCCAGGATGTGCTTATAGAAGGAGCGTGTGAAGTAGCATTCTAGCAGCTTATTATCATGCACGGCCTTGGCTGAAAGACCAAGAGATTGCATTAGCATATGTACAAAGAGAAAAAGAGCGAGATAGAGAGATTCATTACTTACCTATGACGCGACCGACAAACTTAAAGTAGCTCAAATGATTGGGATTTGCATGACTCGATGGATTTATCATGTAGGTGACGCGATCGCCCGGCGATACGCAGAACAAGGCATACATGGGATTAAAGATTTCGCGCGATATTATCACATACCATTCACGCAGTAAGCCGCCAGCATCCTGGCCCTCCTCATCTGCAATAACAATAAAAACAACAATTCAGTTTAAGTTTCCAGCGCTCAGCAGCCTTCACGCACCTTCGAATACAATATAGAAGCGATTCTTCCATTCCTCGGGACCGAGGCGATAAAGCACACGGAACGAATCCTCAAAGACGGTTATACGGCGAACGCTAACTGTATGCTCTTCACGGCGTATGCCCTCATCCAGGCGCTCCAGCTCGGTCTGGAAATATTTGCGCTTGACATCAAAGTCGAGGATGCGTGTGTGATCGACCAATACGGCGAATGGGCCATCGGATAGATGTGTGGCCGACTGACGTAAGATTTGATTAAGCACCGTGCGATGCTTCTCGGCGAATTGAAGGAACTTTTGGCGATCCTGCTTCAGTTGGGCCTCGTGGGCGGTTAGCGCCACCTGCTGGCCAGCAGCAGCTCCTGTGGAGCCATCCTGCATGCGGGATTCGTCTGTGACAGCAACGAAAGGAAGGGGATAGATAATGGATAAATTGTTGTTATATAAATTGTATTTATGCTACGCTCGACTCACCTTCAAAACTATTTGATGTCTGGGCTTGACTGCTGTTGCTGTTGCTGCTGCTGTTGGTATCATCCAATTGTACACTATGTTCGACCACTGGGTGGGGCACAACGCGCAATCCGGAACCTCCGCTGGCAGCAGCTGCTGTTCCATTACCGGCAGCACCGCCGCGTCCTGGCTTCTTGGGTGTTACACGATGTGATGCATGTATGAGAAAGAAAGCCTCTACGGTTGGCTGTAGCACCAATACGGCGAACTCGTCCTTGGACTCCTCCAAGGCAACCAGGCACTCGCTCAACGTGTGCCACAGCACATCCAGGCATAGGATTTGGCTAAGCGTCGGCTTGGCAACTGGACTCTTTGAGTCATTACCATTTGTTGTCTTCTGATCAGTTTCCATGCTGCTGCTGCTGCTACCGTTCGCAGCCGCACCATCAGCATCCGTATCCACAGTTGCTGTTGCGCCCGCATCGCCAATGATATCGATGATTTCATCAGTGTCGTCAGTTTGGGTGTTCTGCATCTCGTACATATCGCGCACCTGCATAAATATCTTCAGGGTGCGTAGGAAATACGGCTGAGCCGATGAATTCGACATGAGCTTCTTCATCGATGGCAATTGCAGCTCACATGTGGGCTTGGCATTCTTTGGGGCCGATATGATCACCGCTTCGGATGTGAAGCGATCCTGCATCATGCCCTCATGGACGGTTAAATTGGATAGCAAGCCAGCGCCAGCGTTGCCGGCATTGTTGTTGTTGTTGTTGTTGCTAGTGGAGCTGCTGGTATTGGGTTTGTTGTTGTTGATATTATTGTTGTTGTTGGTGCTAGTGGCAGCGCTGCTCGTGCCAGGCTTGTTGGCATCCACCGGCTGTTGGCCAAGCGTATTGTAGGCCCTTATCTCATTGAGCAGCGTCTGTATAGCCTGACGCACCTCCTCGGCCAGGCCGAGTATGGCGGCGGTCAAGTACTGTATGAATATGGCATTCGATGCCTGCGAGCACTGTGTGAGATTCACAATCAATTTGGTAACGTTGTCTAGTCCCTCGGTGGTGCCACATTGATGGGTCAACACCTCGATCACCAGCTGTAGTTGCGAGAAGTTCTTGGCATAGATTTTGCGACGTGGCTTTTGGAGCTGTGTGGCCGTCGATGGTGTTGACGGCAGTGGCTTTGGCATTTTAGCACCGCTTGCTGCACCACCGCCAGTCGCTGTCATCTCATCATCCTCATCGACATCATCGTCGTCTTCTTCGTCATCGTCCTCCTCATCGTCGACGTCCTCATCTTCATCCTCATCATCGACATCGTGATCGACAATGGGATCCTGATCGACATCTGGTTCCGGGTCCTCTTCAGTGTCGTCTGAATCGTGCCCCTCGTGCGGAATCAGCTGCGGCATCTGCCGTGGTTGTACCTGGGCCGCATTGCTAGCGCGGCAAGCTTCGCGCATCTCCGCTGCAAATTGACTAATCGGCACCAATGCCGGCATCTCATCGTGACGTGGCAATGTTAAGCGTTCCTCCAGCTGGGGCATTTGTTCATCCTGTTGTCCCTGTTGTTGCTGCAATTGCAACTGTTGCTGCTGCAATTGCATCTGTTGCATCTGCGTCTGCTCTTCCTCTTTGGGCAAATCCACACTAAGAGAAGCCAATAATTTGACTAGCATATCCGTCAAATGCGGCGAACGACAGATCACCTTATACGGCAACATTTCGAGCAACTGGCCAAACGGTGAATCGGTGAAGGATAAGAATTCGCTATTGTTGGTCTGCCACTTCCAGGCTGGCTGCGAAGTCAATGGAAACTGTGACACATTGGCCAGACGCAGCGGCGTCTGCCGATCAATATTCAGCACCACATCCCAGAAGCTGTGCGCATTGGTCTGGTAGGCAACGGTGGTGCCATCACTGAATGGTGGTGGCTTAGAAGCACTGGCAGCTGCTTTCGCGGCAGCGGCTCTCGATGTGGATGGCGTCTCATCCAGCGGCTGGGACTTCGGCAACTCTAGCTGCCATTGGTGGTTGCGCAGCTGTTCATCCAGAATGCAGCGCAGACGATTGGCCATCTGATACTCATGATAGCGAGAACGTAAATCGCCGTTGCCACCACCGACCGTGGAGGAACCAGTTGCATTTATTGAATCATCCATGCGGGGATGGACAACTGGAATTGGGTTCGGCATGCCAAAGACATTATTTAGCATGCGAGAACGCGGCTTCGGTTCACGATTATACGGCAAGAAGCTGAATGGATAATGCTTGGCGAGCACAAATAGCAGGTCAAGGCAATTGCGCACAATCATTTGGGCTGCCTGCGGATTGATGCTAATGCTGCGAGCGCTGCCCTCGTACATGCGATTAATTAGGAATATGTTGCTCTTGTAGCCAAAGGCGGCATCGACGCGCAACTTTAGCCATTCAGGTTTGCTGCCCGAATTGGCTGCGCCGAAGTTTGAGTTATCTTCGTTTGTCTTCTGTATAATGCTTATCAAGGCCTTGATGATCCAATCCCGTGTCGGCTCATGATGGCATAAGTTCCGTATCACACGATGCAAGCGCACGCTATTCACCTTCTGATCCTCAACGAACAGGAACAGCAAAAGCGTGGCCAATGAATCCGGATCGAGCAATATATTCTCATCCTCCATCATAAGCAATGCCAGCGGCTTTCCAGTGCTCGGCGTAATATGATGGTGATGTACAATTGTCGTGTGTTGATGATGCTGCGGCTGCGCATTGCCGCTGGCATCATACCAAATGGCACTATGCCAGCGTGCCTCATCCAGATTCTGTAGCGTGGTCTGCAAACGGGCTGCTATAGGAATTGGATTGATTCGAAAATATAATAAATAAATGAGTTTTTAAAATAAGTGCACGACTATCAAATACCCAACAAGCCAAAACTCAGGGATTGAGACTTGGACAGACAGGCAGATAAGCATAGCTAGATTTAGACTCAGCTTCTCTTATCGATTAAAAATATCTTAACTGTTGGTCACGTCTCATTCTTTTGATAATACTTACATAGAGCATTACTGGGGGGGTGTGCGTCCATGCGAGCACCATTACGTGACTCCCAGTCGCGACGCAGGAACTGTGCTTCAGCCGCCAACTCCGGCGGCAGGCTTGAAATCTGTGACTCTTCCATGTCTGTTAATATCTGTATGAAATTTCAATATATAATGTACATAAGTATTATTACAGACATCATCTATGTATATCCCACTCACAGCTTGACGCAAATTGTCGGGCAGATTCTGAAAGAATGCGGCCGTATCGACCGGATCGTCGGGATTGGCGCTCTGCGCCGCCTGACGCTGCTGTTCAATACGCTGCTGCATCAGCACCTCCGATTGTATATTGGGCGGCAATGCGGCCAGAAATTCAGGATTTACTTCGACCAGGGAATCGTGCGCTATCTGTATGGCATTCTGTTGGGCGCGTTGGCGTATACGTTGCATACGCAAATGCTCCTGGATCACCTCCTCGCGCATCTCGCTGGGCAACGCAGCCAGGAAAGAGGGATCCACACCCTCGGGCACCTCTAGATCACCTAATGCGGCACGCACCTCTGGACTCATGTCGGTGACTACGGATGTACTTGCTGTAGCACCACCTACACTTGTAGTTGTAGTTGAAGTCGTTGTTCCACTTGTAGCTGTGGCTGTCGAAACACCTGTAGCAGCCGTATCAGTGCTATTAGTGTCCTCATTATTGGCAGCTGCAGCTGCAGCTTCAGCTGCAGCTTCAGCTGCTGCTTCAGCTGCTGCTTCAGCTGCAGCAACAGCTGCTTCAGCTGCAACAGCTGCTGCTTCTGCTTCAGCTTCTGCTCGAGCTTCAGCTTCTGCTTCTTCTTCTGCTTCGGCAGCTGTTCTTAGTAGTCCAAATTCTATTCCAGAGTTCAAGTCTGCTTCGGGCATGGGGTCGCTGGGCGTATGTAAGTCTAAATCCAGTTCGGGTGGTTCCAAGTCTGCCAAATTGGGCAATGGAGGCTCTGCCTCAACGGCAGCCACAACGGCTGCAGCCACGGCTGAGAGTGTTTCACTGTTCAGCTGATGATAGGGCTCTGGTGCTCTGCTCAGCATCTCTCGGGCCTCATCGTGCTGATCGTTGGCCATTAGCTGAGCGGCCAGCTCCGATATGGATACTGCTGGCGGCGGCGGATCAAACAGGGTGGTCGGATCTGTGGCAGAAAAGTCTGGCATGTAATCCTGATCAGAGTCGGATTCTTGCTGCTCCTCTTGGTCGTGCGATTCTAGCTGCGACTGCTGTTCCTGCTGCACACGCTGTGGATGATGTTGTAGCGGCGGCGGCGGCGGCGGATCGGGGAAGTTTAAAGAGCTAGGCATCATATCAAGTGGAAAGATGATATCATTCGGCAAGCGCATCGACGAATCACGCCACTCATCATCATCATCATGGGAGTTTGTTATATCGTCGGTGATGCGTCCGCTTAATGAGACACGCTGCAAACGAGCTGTGGGCATATCGCGAGTGGTACGAGCGTTTGAAGTTACAGCGCCGACATTGCGCGGTGGATTTGCAATAATATTGTTATTGCGGCGCGTCGCATTCGGACGTGCCTCATTTATCTGCAAAGAACAACCAAGCAAACAAAGAAATATACAATATACATAATCTGCAATATTTATATAGCTAATACCTGGAACTCCATGATCTCGGCAACTTCAGCGCGAGTGCGTGTACGCGATGGGCGACCGCTAGTCGGCAGATTCGGCACTGGTGGATGACGTGGTGGATGCGATGGGGGTATACCACCACTGCCACCACCAAGACCCGGGCCTTGTGCACTGGGAAATAGTTGAGGTGGCGCCTGCTGCTGTGGCTGCGACAAAGGTGGTAATGGTTGTAGTGGAGGACTGTGCGAATCCTGTTCATTGGTCAAATCAATTTCGGCATAGATATTGTAGAGCGCCTGATGGCGAGCGCCATTGTTGCGATGTCGCGGACGACGTGGCTCCACGTTAGCAGCTATCACGAATAATAATCGTATTTATATATATTACAAATTTCAAATAGGGCGAACTTACCAGCTGGAGCTGGTGCTAACGGTGGCACTGGCGCATAGGCTGCATTGTTGCCACTGTTGTTGGTCAGTACTGGCGGCGGATTAGTCGTTGGCGCCGTTGCCAGGGATGCGGCATTCACGAACTGCATCGATGGAATCAGTCTGGGTATGGAACTACGGAAATTGTTGGTTGCAGCGCCTGGTCCTCCCAATGGTGGTGGTGGTGGCGGAGCAACTGCGCTGGAACTGCTAGTGCTGTTGCTGCTACTGGTGGTTGTTGTCGATGTCGAATTCGTCAGCCAGCTGTTTACGTTGTTCGCAGCTGCTGCAGCTACACTTGACGCACTGCCATTACCAGCTGCTGTTGGAGCAGCGCCTGACTCAGTGGCTGAACTGGCAGCTGCAGCTGCAGCCGCAGCAGCAACATTGGATGATGTAGTGGAAGCAGCAGCCATTGCAGCAGCTGCTGCTGCGGCCGAAGCTACACGACTAGCCTCCTCCTGCTTGCGCTGCTGATGAGCCACCTTAAGTTCTTTGATCAAGTGCGGCAGCAGAAAGTGTGCCGCATAGAGACAAGCATCGGTTTGACTCTCCATGTCTAAGGCTTTGGCCTCCTCCAGCCACCAGTGCAGAGCTGCAGAGCGAAAGCAATAAATTGTAAATGAAATGATCAAAATTATCACTCCCATCTCGACTACTCACCGTCTTGTGTGAACATCTCCATTTGTGTCTCTTCGGTCGGATTCTGATGCGTGGGCATGCAGACACAGTACTGCTGATCTAGGTAGAGCAGACGACGTCGCACACCGTTGTTACACAACGAGGACGTGTTGTTGGGATGATTGGCAGCCGCATTGGAGGCGCCTCCAGTGCTGCCATTGCCGGCGGCATTGTTACCGGTGCCAATGGCCGCTGCAGCCCCTTGAGCTGCCGATGGTTGCTCGTCGAGCAGATTACTCATATTCTGGTTGTTGCCAGCCCCGCCGCCAGCATTGCGTTCCAGCTGCACCATGGCGGGTGGCAGGAATCCATTCACATTGGCTTCGCCAGCATTGGCGCCATCCGTGCCAGCGCCGGCTCGGCCAATGAAATTGTAGTCGGGCGCCATCCACGAGTCGGATGAGGAGCGCAAAGCGGCTGCCACCGAATTGGCACTTGAATTGTTGCGTCCAACGCCACCGGCTGCTCCTGACCCTCCCGCCGCTGCCGACGACGAAGATGCACCGCCATTCACATCTATATCTAGGGGTAGCGCAATCGAGCTATTCATGCGAACACGGAAATTGGATGGTGGCTGTGGCATCAAGTGTCCATGTCCATGACCATGGCCGTGTCCATGGCTGCGTCCATGTCCGTGTAGGTGTCCGTGTCCGCGCGAGTGACCGCTGTCACCGCCCAGACGTTCATACAAATAGGCATTGGCAGCATCACGCGAGGAATCATCCATGCGACTATCATTGTTGGCACCGCTGGCACCACTGTTCGGCTCAATGGCAGCGCTGCGACGTGGTCTGTTGTTGGAATTGGCTGCGGCTGAGCTGCTCGAGCTAGGTGCGGTGCCATTCGCATGGGCGAGAACTTCATCGATGAGGGCCGCTTCGTCGGCATTACGTTCACGTTCCTCTTCATCCTCGTCGTCATCGTCGTCATCATCGTCATCCTCATCCTCGTCATCATCCTCAGCATCGACATCGGCATCATTGGATGCCGTCTCTGACGATTCTGGCTCATAGATGTGATCAAATACTTCAATATATTGACGCGGACGCTCTTCGTCCACATCGGTTTCGCTATGCTCGTCCACCTCCTCATCGGCGGCTTCATCATCATCCTCATCGTCCTCCTCCTCGGCATTGCGTTCGTCATTCTCTGTCGATGCGTCCGAGTCCGAATCACTGGTACTAACATCACCCAACAATGATGCATTCATGTCCCGGGCACTGCGTGGACCTCCACCACCAGCACGTCCACCGACACTGCTGGCACTTCCAACGCCACCGCTGCCAGGGCCACTGCCACTGTTGCCATTGCCGCCGCCGGTGTCTGATGATGTGGAGGCACCATCGCTGCCACCTCCACCGCCGCCACCGCTGCCGCTGCCGCTGCCAGTGGTGCTTAGGCCATTATCATTGGCAGCGCTGCTGCTGGCATTGCCGCTTGTATTACCACTGCCATCGACGTCTACGTCCGAGTTGCTGCTGCCACGCAGGCGAGGATCTCCAATACTGCCAACGGCCGAGCTGCTGCCCGATGAGTTAGCGCCAACGATGCCACCAAGTGCTTGTCCTGATGCACTGCTTCCATTCTGTTGCCCAGCAGCTGCACCACCTACCGCACCATTGGAATTGGCACTGCCGGCGACATTGCTGTTGCTGCTGCCGCCAGTGCCACCGCCGCGCGAGGCCAAGAAGAGACCCTCACATTGTAGGAAATCGTCCCACAGTTGATCGAAATTGAGCACCGGACGCACCGACGAAGTGCCAGTTGCAGCAGCCGGCGGTGGTGGTTCGGCTGCCTCGGTGCCATTACTACGCTCATCAGCCCCATCGATGGCGGCTGGATTATGATTGCCAATGATGCCGGGTCCGCTGCTGCCAGCACCAGAGCCGGACGATGCCTGCGGTGCCGAATCCTCCGAGTCCACGGCCATCTCATCCGAATTAAATATAAACTCGAATGCATGACGACGATCCGATAACACGTTCCGTATAATATCGCGAAGCACATGCTCGCCACCGCCCATAGCATTCGAGCGGTCCACGGCGGCGTTAACAGCGGTGCGTGCCGCTAGACGCGGATACAAGCGACGATTGATGATCCCACTAACGGTATTTCCACTACCCATTCCACTGGGATTGCTAGAGTTGCCATTATTGCCGCCATTGGCAGCCGAACTGGCGCCGCCAAACAATATACGCTTCGAGCCGAGCGTTGTTGTCGCCACATTGAAACGCAACAAAATCTCCATGGGACGTAGGATGGCGCCCAATGTGCTCAGCGTATTGTGATTGGACAGATCCTTATATTGGGCCACCTTGGTCAGATAGGTCATGACGCCCTGGCGCAACAGCACACGATACATTGTGTTGCGATGCATGTGCACCTTGTCGTACAGCATGGGCGATTCAATCAGGTTGGGAAACAGGCTCATTAGCACCTGCAAGCGGGTATGCTTCTCCGCTGAGTCGGGTTGGGCGAGTGCACGCGCCACTGCCGCATGCAACTCCTCGGCCACCTGCTGCTGCACGCCCATTTGCTGATAGCAGTCGGAGAGCGAACAAAGTAGCACACGCGCCATTGTGCTAACCTCGGGCACATGTTGGCGCTGGGTCAGCGGTAGGAAACGATCGAGGAGCACAGCCAAGAAGGTCTGCGATGCGCTGCCAATCAATGGACTGTCCGCCGGGGTATACACATGCGAGAGCAAGACGCGCGGCACCAGCGACTGATAGGCGCGTGTAGTGTCCGCCAACAGCTTGAGCAATGTGGCACGCGACAACGTCGGCTTGTTGTGATTATGTGCACTGGTCGGTATATGCCAAGTGCAGCAGCATGGCTCGTACTTATCCGAGGTGCTGCTTGTCGATGTCGAACCACCAGCATTCGATGATGTAGCTGAGCCAGCCGATTTCTTTAGTGTGGGAATTATGTCCTGTGGGGATAGAGAAATGCATGACCATTAGAATTGGCATTAAAAGGCACGGAAGTGCTCGACTATGAGATACCCCGCACAAAGCGCGGAATCTATCATTTCAAATGCCCTTTGGGCTCTGTACAATTGCCGAATGCTCGCCTGACAAATACCCTACAAAGCTACAGCATCTAGTATCACTAGTTGCCGGACGGAAAGACAATAATAGCTAGATTGATTCATCTTATATATGTGGTATATAGGATCAATCACATCTTTTGCTTCATAATTAGCCTTGTTATCCACACTCACCTCATCTTCATGTGTCATTGATCCAGCTGTTGCGCCTGGTGGTTGGTCGGGCAACAGCAGCTCAGCAGCTGAATTCTGTTGTTGGTCAGTCACATTGGCGGCATAGTGGCAACAGGGCTGCACCAGTGCCAGCAGTAGCTCCTTCAGCACAGCAATGGATGATTGCACCATTGGATCGTCGATAATGTCATCTTTGGACGTGGTTTCTTTTTGTGATGCTGCAGCTCCAGCGACCGACGTGGCTGTTGGCTGCTGTCCAAACTTGGACTTAACCATGACACGACCATCATCTATCAAATTGCTGGTGCTGTTCGCATTGATCATATACTCGCCCTTGAGCATCTCCTTGGCAGCGGCCACAAATATTTTGGGATCACGCGACACCGCAGTGGAGACCTGGGTTAGCACATAGATCAGGTCACGATGGCCGACGGGCACAATGCCAGCGGCACGCATGCCCAGCACACGTTCCATGGCCTCCTGCAGCACTGGCGGCGCCTCCAGGACATGGCGCAATATGATTATTGCATAGGTGGGAAAGCCCATGAAGCTGCACGATTGCTGCAAATGGAGCAGCATGCGAACACCGCCGCAGCGTATAAACACCTGGGCGTTCTCAAAGTTACGGGTCAAGCGCGCGCACAGGCGCAACAGCGACAACTTGGTCTCGTGATGCAGCAGCTGTGTTGGCTGCAACAGTGCTACAATGCTGCCAATGATGCGGCCACAGTCGAATTTGCTGAGGCCCACATTCTCCTCATTTAGCACAATCTTCTGTGTACGCTTGGGTATGCTGGTCGATGTAGTGTTGTGGCTGCCGCTGCTGCTGCCACTGCTATTGTGGGCAGCTGCAGCTGCCGCAGCCTTTGCTTTAGCTGCTGCCGCAGCGCTCTTCTGACGGGACTTGCTGCGCGTTGTCATTGCCGGTGGCGGTGAATGACTTCTACCAAAAATATCATAAGCAGCTGATGTTGATGTAGATCCTGTTTCTGGAGCTGGTCCTGCTGCTCCTGCAGTGTCGTCCTCACCATCCTGCTGCTGCTGCTGCTGCTCTGATGTCGCTGACTGTGCTGGTGGTGGCGGTGGTGCTGCGTGTGTCTTTGCTAATGGCTCATTGAAGTTGATCAGCTGACGCAAGGGCACAAGCTCATCGGTTTGTATGGTGCCATTGCCGTCGGGCGATGTGCGCACCACACGATTCAATACGTTGTCAATCTTTTGGGGCGCAATCGGATTTTGCAATTGGCTGATCGCTTCGCAAATCTTCAAAGCCGGATAAACGGGACGATGACTGCCGGATGCATCGCTCACCTGGGTCATGCAATTGAAGCTAACGGTGCAACGTTGACGTCCAATATTGATGTGTAGCCAACGCTCGCCAGCAGCATAGGCGCTGCGGATTAGCTCGTTGTTGGCCTCTGAGTAGGCATTCCATTTGCCTGTCGAGGCGTCATACCAACGCCATAGATCACTGCTAACGGCGCGCATGTTCGACTTGCGCTGCAAGATATGACTGATGCTATCGATGGCATCAATGAGATCGACCAGGTTCTGCACCCAACGCGGCACCGTAGCACGCGTTTGTCCATCCACTAGATGGGACTGCTCCAGCATCCATTGGCTCATGCAATCGAGCAGCTTAACCAGGGACACCATCGCATCCTGTGCTGTTATGGCCTCCACTAGTGGACGATGCATATCACTGTAGTTCTCCTCCAGCAACAATGTGGATGTCTTTAGGCGTACAAATAGACGTGTCGCTGTCATGCCAGTCAAACACTCCTCCAAGCGACCAGTTTTCGGTTTAGCGCCGGTTGTCGATGCCCCTCCGGCTGCAGCTGTCGGCTCGAATAGCTGCAGGGTGAAGTCTACCCATTGTATGATGTTGCGTACGAAATTGGTGACAAACACCTGACGGTTCAGTTGATTGAGACGACGATAGAGCACGGCTATAAGATCAGCCGCACTGTTCACTGTGTCCGGTATGGCCTCCATGAATTCAAAGGCACGCGACACGGCCTCATCACAGAAGCGATCAAATATGAATGCTGGCATCAATTTCAATTGCCTGTAATCATAGCCAGTTGCGCTGGCTATCGGTTTGATCACCAATATCGATGATGTAGTTCCAACGGTGGCTCCAGCACCATCAGTGGTTGCGCCACCGGCATCCGTGGCTGAACTGGATGTGGAGGCATTAGCCCCGCCACTACCCGGTAATTCCATGTCAATGTCCATATCACCGGCAACAGCTGCATTCGATGCAGAACTGCCCTGCGATAGGCTTTGTGTTGATCCAGTGCCCGTTGTTGTACCGGTTCCGGTGCCGGTGCCAGTGCCAGTGCCGGTTCCTGTGCCAGTACCCGTAGTTGTACTCGCTCCGGTTTGTCCTTGTCCCGAATGTGATAAAGCACTTGCCTCGGGATTGTTTAGCAGATAGTCGGTAGCCTCCTCCAGCGAGGCATTGCTGCGCAGAGCTTCGATAATATGATAATGACGAAAGCCCATATCCGTCAGCGTCTTAATGTGATCCGCATTGAGGCCATCGTCCGTGCTCCGTATATAGAGATTCTCAAACTTGATCTCCTTCATGCGCGTATGATAACGATCAAGCAGCATTTGATGCGACTTAATCAAATGTTTCAGTATCAACAGAATAGTCTCAAACATGCTGGTGCCATAGTTCTGAATGGGACGACGGCACCATATGCGACGCAAGGCCTGCATGGCCAGTTGATGGATATGAATCAGGTAGAATATCGGCTCGAAGGGCACACTATCTGGCATATAGTTGAGGCGTGGACTCATTGTGTATGGTGAGTCGAGCATTGCGCGTGGATTAACCATCTTCTCGAGCAATTGCAGCCACGCATCGAGGAACTCTCCTGTGCCTTCGGGGCAATCACGTTTATCATCCTCATGGGATTGCATTAGATCGTCCAATGGAGCCCATTGATCGAAGACGAATTTCTGCGAGACATTATCGAGCGACAAGGCCCAATAGAACATCTCGAAAAATGCCTTCAAGCCGTTCTCAGCACAAAACTGTGAGATCATCAAATGGAAGGCGCTGCGCTTATCATCAAACAGCATCGGACCAGTGAATCCGACCGAGCAGATGAGAAACGTTAACTTCAGCTTGGGTACCGGCTTAGGCAATATGCTCTCGTGACTGAATCCATTCACCAATATGGAGCTGAGAATGCGAGCGATTTCGCGCGCCTCCGGCGTAGGAACTTTATTTATGTTGCTAATGAGGTCATTGATGCGTCGTTGACGTGCCTGTGGTGAGCCCACCGATAGCTTAACCAAAGTGCCTAGTAATTCAGCCAGGGCACGGCCCAGACGCGAGCTGGCCGCCAACAGAGATTTGATATAACGGAATTGTTCTTCCGGTGAATATTTGGTACGGAATTCGGCAGCGCGTTCCAATTTACGTGACAATTCAGCTTCGGTCATCGGATCCGCTGTGCCGGCAGCTGCGGACATCTGTGCAGCGATTTCATCCCATATGAGATCTGGATGTTGGGTAGGCTCATCCGAGCATAAATTCAATAATATTGTGCTCTCCCATACCAGCGATATATACAGCTGGACCAGTTGCTGGAGCAGCTGTACGCCCGTCTCACGATTGGCGCCCCAACGCTTGAGCAGCACAGTTCGCATTTCGGTGGACGCGTTGCGACAGAGATGTACCAGCATCACCACATAGCCGTGGACAAAGCTCATGTTATGCAATATGGGTGTATATTCAGCATTGGCAAATCCGTCCTCTAAACGCTGACAACACACGAGCTCCGCCAGCAAAACACTGCCACCGGGAAATGTGAAGTGCTTGATCAATGGCTTCAATTGTGCCACAATATCGGCCAATTGCTTTAGGGCCACATCCAAGACTTTAGTCTCCTGTGCTTGGCTCAAGATTGCCTTGCAGACATTGGCCACAGCTTGCGATGTGGTTGAGACTGGTGAATCAACTGGCAAATTGGGCAACGATAGTAGCTGCAATATCGGAGTTAGACCGTCCTTCTGTACAAATTCACGGCAATGATCGCCATTCGGGCTGTTGCTAAAGATTGCCTCAATGAACTTCATTACGTTTAGTATATAATCGATCAGTGGTATGGCCTCGCGTTCGGGCTGTTGCTGTGGTTGTTGTTGTGGTTGTTGTGGCAATTGCTGCTGTGGCTGTTGTGGTTGCTGATGACGATTGGCTGCAACAGGCGGCTGATGAGTGTTGACACGCGTTTGCTGGTGCTGTTGTTGTTGTTGCTGCTGCTGAGATGCAGAACTCATCTCCTCGTCATCATCATCGTCATCGCCACTGCTGTCGTTATTATCGGCAGCACTTTGGAGTACTGGTCCAGCTGCCACCATGACCATAGCCGATGGTGAGGGCGTTGAGGGTGCCACAGTGCTTGCGGCACTAGCGCCACTGTTGTCTTTGTTAGCACGCCAGCATATGAAACTGGGATCAGAGCCAAGGCGCACCAGTTCGTTGAGCAAACGGACAATCGCCTCGGTAGCATCGGCTCGCAAATATGGATGATGCTTGATCAGATCATCCATGGCATTGCCCAAATTGGTAGCTGTATCACCCAAAGGATCTGAGCTACGACGTCGCCTCATGGCAACCAAATAATCCGGTGAGAGCAGTACACGTAAAACCTTGTCAAATGGGTCATACGACAGAAACTCAAAGAGTCCGCGTTCATTCAGGCACAATGCTGAGAAGACATTTGGCAGAGAGCCAAGCACCTCACGTGTTGCCGGCACATCCTTTTGCAACAACGCCTTCAGCATCACACTGGTTATGCCCAAATCCTGTAGCGAGGATAATAACGATGGCTCATTGAATACGTAAACGGTGACCACATCGGTGGCCAGCAAAAACAATGATGGTCCATAATACTCAGCATTGGCGATAATATGGCGCAGCGACTGGGTCAGGCTTGTCTCCATAATGTTGCGCATATTGCTGAAATGTGCATGATCCTGAATGCTCTTCTTTAAGAAGTTCAGCATTGATTTCAACAGCGCCGCCCGCTGGGTCACACACGACGGTTTCTTTGGCTGCAGACTGCTGCGCAGCTGTGAGGACAGCTCTGCTTTGCGTTCGGCAAGTGGTCGAGCATAATAGCTATTCGCTGGATACTGTACAGGTCTGTCGCGTCCAGCCGCATCACTGCTGCTGCTGGCCACGGCGGCCAGACTGTTCAACGCATGTATGCCCGAGCCGCGGGATCCAATTTCTAGCCAACTGGCTGGTGCGCCAGCGCCAGCGGTACGGGGATGCTCACCGCCGCTATGTTCCATGAAGACGCGATATGCACGCTGAGCATGATCACTGGCACTGCCACTACCTTCGCTGCTCGAATTGTCGCGACGCGGCGAGGCGCTGCCACTGGCCACCGATGCATTCTCTGTGGCAGCATCTGAAATTGTGATTTGAACTTAGCGCATTGCAGCTAAATAAATGACAATTTCATTTAATCTTACCATCATCTTCGGCCTGCTCGAGAGAGCTGTCTAGTTTATCTGTGAGGCTGTGCTCGTCGCGCAGCGTGGACTCCTTCAGTGTAATGCCGATTTCGGCTAAAGCACGGCAACAGCTTTTAATCTCCTTCTCGAGACGATCAATGAAGACATTGAGGCCGTTGTTCTGATGGAAACGTGCAATGTCAATGTTGGTAATTAGATCAATAACGCGTACAGCGCGTGTCACAAACGTAATGTGCTCCAGGTCAACACCTGGCCAGCTAATGACACGCAACAACGACTGCATCATGCCACTCTTGACAAGTGCCGAGCCGCCCAGCTCATAACTGGCCAGATGGTAGAGCAGCGAGAATAGCGATGTGGCCAAGATTAATGGATAACGCTCCGTTAAGCCATGGGTGGTTAAATTATCAATGCAATCGCGCACTAGCAAAGGCAGTGTGCCGCCCTGTCTCTCAGCACCAGTATAATGAACTATTTTCATCAAACGGGAGCCAGCTCTGAAAATATAAAAGGAAAACGAAGTTTATAAAACAGTTTCAGAGTAAAGCAATACAAGTCGGGTTCTGATTGGTGTTTTGTTACTCGATCGATCGCTTACCTGGGTACACTGGGATTACGATCAAAGTGTAGCATTGATGTGAGTGTGCGCAGAACAGCGGCACGTATTTCCACCAAATGCACATCCTCCTTGTCGATCAGTTCGCATAGCTCCTCTCCGAAGCCAGGATAGAGCACTTTGTCAGTATTATCCTGCAGTGCATTCGAATATATCAAAATCGATACGGCCTGCAAGCGCGCTTGCACAAATTGCAAACGCAATTTGTAATTGTTGAAGCCAGAAATTAGACGCACTCGATGAGCAATGCGCATCTGTAAAAGGACAAATTAAATCAAATATAAATAATGGACCAATTCCAATTGGCAATCGAAGCACACACCTTAATGGCCTCACTGGGCTTTGAGATCTGTCCGGCTATTGTTTTGATAACCTCTGGTGCTGCCGCTGTTTGGCAGAGGTCCATCATGTCTGGTATTTCAAGTTGTGCGGCATGGCCATGCTCATCGACATAGTCAATGCAAAGTTGATAAAGGAACTCCAGCTTTGGCTCGCCAATGCAGCAGTCCTTTAGAGAAAGTCCGTAGTTTGGATCGCCCCAACGCTAAAGAAACAAAATCAAATTCATCAATATTTATATATCGAGAAATTAGTTTGATCAATGAACCGCACCTCAGCGATATTGAATAGTTTGACAATAAGCAATTCCTTCTTCTCAAACGGTAAACGTGGAATGAAATTGCTGCGTTTGGAGAACATGTAAAGCAAGTTGAGCACTGCCAAGACAATGTCCATATTCTGTGATGACAGCAGCTGCGTCAAATGCTCAATTGAATTGTACAAATGGCGCGAGAATGAGTGCTCGATGAGCAGTGTTGTAAAATTGAGCACGTGCAGCAACAGCGTTACATCCTGCAATCAGAGATGGGACATCAAATAAATATCGGTAATGATATGCATATAACGGTACATATATATTTAGCTTTTTCTTACCGATTCAATGAAAGTCGTATCGCACTGCAACACAAACTCATTGCCATTGACATGGCGAGCCGCCTCTTCGAGTATCTTATCGAAGCGATCCAATATTTCAATCCAATGATATAGTTCACATTTTCCATAGATCCAAACGTGCACGGTGTCCAGAAATTCCAGCAATTCGGGACGTGTGCGCCGTTTGGTCAATTCGTCAATCAATTCGCGACATTCTGAAGTTAGCTCCGAAGAGCCCTTCTTCAGTTTAACGGTATCCACCTTCATGGCTGACGCCTGCTGCTGTGTTAGCTGCCGACGCCGCCGTGCGAATGTGGTTGGTTCAATCAAGTTGCTGCGTTTTTATTTTTCTACCTTCTCAATGTTATTAATTTTCGTTATTTGTAGTCCTTTCAATTCAGTAATTCGTTTCTCCTATAATTGCTATGCATCGAATTCTTCAAATTTTATACGTCAAAGTCTTCAATAAACTGCAAAAAGTAAAAAAAAGTTAATTAATAGAAGCACAATTAAGACTTTTCACAAATCGGCAAATTTTTATTTAAGACGAAAAAAAAAAGCCGAAATGGAAAAACGGCGGAAAAAAAGTCGCGCAGTTTCCAAGAATCCACTTCAGGCACACACGCACTGTAAACACTGAACGAACACTGAAACAATATGCGATTTTTACCGAGACTTAAAAAAAAAAAAAAAAAAAAAAAAAAATTTAAAATGAAAAAAAATACTAAGAACACCAGCAGTTCAAGCAAATGAAATGAATGCGAACGAAAACTAACTGTGCTCTCTCGTCCGTTCTCAGTTGTCAGCTGTCAGCTGTGGCCGACGATGCGAAAACGACGACATCGACGACGACGACGACGATGTCGGGACGATTCGTCTTGAATTCGCTTTTGCTTGCAACAATAACACACACAGAAAAAATTGCAATTGAAAGCGAATTTCAACAGGCAAAAGAATTTATAAATAAATGACTAAACAAATAAATATCTAATGCGGTACACAATAAATGTCCTCTTACCTTCGCTCCGAATTGTTATTAATCGCATTTTAATTTCTAATACACAATTTCTGAAATATTATATATATTGCTTCTCCAACCTGGCGATGCACAATGAAAATGTTATCGATAAATGTCAGCTGTTCAATATACAAACTGACATCAATCAAAAGCAACAAAAATCTGGCCCCACTTGCTATGTGTGTGTGTGTTTGTCTGTAAATGTGTATGTGAGCAATTTTGTATGTTTTTCATTGGAACTTTGCGACTTTCAAAGGAAGTTCTACATATGCAGTTATGCGATCAATAAATAACGGCTATTCCCATTAACTTCCCATACACAATTTGATTTCACAAATTTTGCGGGAATGGCTCTGATACATCTGCAGCATTTATAAACAAACAGAACGTATTGCAGCAGGCGTTACTATGCAAACCGCAATTTGTTTATGATTTCTATTAATTTAAGCTGTTCAGAGAGTCTAAGGTGTCATCGTTGTCGTCTGTTGTTGTTGTCGACGGCGCAGCAGCTGCAACCACAACAGAAAGCGAATTCGCCGAAAAAGAGTAGCAACAAATGTATGCGTATTTGTGTATGAATATATGTACATACATATATATGTTCGTATACGTATGCAAGTGTGTGTGTCTGCGAGATTGCTTGTAACTGTGTATTTTGTATGAAAGCCAATGGCATATCAACAGAGCCAGAGCTTATGGGCAACAATATTTGGTTGTTGCATTTTAAGGAATGGCAACAAATGCTTTTTTGGTCCGGACATATCAACACATAAATCTGTAGGCATGACTGCTGCTGATACATACATACACATATACATATGTATATATGCATATGAATATATACATATAATAATGAGCTGTATTTTGCAATAGCAGTCAGCACAGCGCATATGTACTTTACCTGCTCAATTCCTAATTTTTTAGTACATTTAGTGCTCCTCGGCGCATTTTTTCCTCCGAAACCAATCACACACACACACACAAATTCGTACGCACGACGGCAAATTTTGTAGCACGAAGCGAAAAAAAAAAGGAAAAGAAAAACCAAAAGTGCCGTAGAAATATCAAAATAATCGTTTAGTCGCGAAAAAAGTGTAACAAAAAGAAAAAGAAAAAAAAAGAAGATATTGCCACAGGCCACACAATGCATGCAGTTAGCATGTGTGTGTAGGTAAATGCATTTAAGTAAAAAACAAATTGTCGTACTTACATTCACATTAAACCGCAGCATATTGCTGCTATTATTGTTATCTTATATTCGATCTAAAAACGTTATTATTTGGTTTGACAATTTAATTTTAGTTTGATAAATTCCCTCAGCACGCACTTACACTTATACTTTAGAAACAACACTATCGTTGTCTAGGGCAGCTTGTGAACAATTATGGTTCAATTGTTGGAATTACTAAAATGCGAACAAGTTTCGTTCGCTCACAAAGCGCAGTTGTTCTTTTGAATGTCAACATGTTTGTGTATTGTAAGCTTTGGGTAAATGATTTTTAGGAACTTTGTGCTTACTCATAGAAAATATTCACTTCTGCCAGTTGGTGGATTTATGCGCAATTTCTATTCTTGTTACATATCAGGATGGCATAGAGCAGAGCATAGGTTAATTTAAGTCGGCACCTAAAGCTTAAGTAAATATATATAATTAGTACAATTTTGATTGTGTAAAAATAAAATAAAATTGACACATAATTATTAGCAAAAAATATAAAATAGAAATAAATAATAAAACTTACAACATTTTTATCTAATTATTTGAATGTGGCCCACTCGATTCCGTTCTTCCCAGTTCGCTCATTTACCAAAATTGGACTAGGCTATGCAACACTGTGTTTGAACGAACTGAGGGCTGCATAATATTGTAGGAATGCTTAAATTAACTTATCGATAATAACATAATCCGTTTGCTATAACGAGCGCCAATTTGTTTCAGCCGAAATTATTTTTGAATTACAGTAAAATCAAGGCCTTCTGTTCAATTTAAAAAAGAAAATAATTTAAGCAGCTACATATATATGCATACAGCTACATATTCATGTCTCTGTACAGTTTGCGAACATAATGAAAGACCGCCCAGTAAAATTTTAAAATTGCATTCAACAAATTTATCGATATGCAATTTTCCATTCAAAATTTTGTAATTTTTTCACGTATAAGAAACAAAGTTTACAATATAAATTTAAAATATTTATTATTTTATTATATACTTAACATAATTAAATGCAATTATAATAAATATTACTTACTGTGTGTATATGTTGTTCGTGTCTTTGTACAATTTTAAATGATTTATGATCGGCATTTTGTTGCATTTCTAAAAACTATGCAAATGCGTCGTACTAACGGTTTCGCTGCTTTGCCCGGTCTCTGCCTCGAATAGAACTTGCTGTATGCGCAGCTTGGCCACTGATCGAGCATATGGATCGGCTATAGATCTCAATTGTGATGCAATACTTTGGCCAAAGGCATACAGGTCGTCATCGCCGCCAGCAAAGCTCAAGTTCGCATTGCCATTTGACGCTAATTCCAGGTGCTGCGGGGGTGATGGCGATGGAAAGGGCGTTGCTAGTCTCTGTGGCTGCTGCTGATAGCTCAAAAACTTTAATTTACGAGGCAACGTTTGCTGTTGCTGTTGTTGTTGTTGTTGTTGAAGATGCTGAAGCTGCTGCAGGTGCTGTTGCTGTTGTTGCTGCTGTTGCTC
This sequence comes from Drosophila fulvimacula, assembly GCA_035045555.1. Classification (NCBI taxonomy): domain Eukaryota; kingdom Metazoa; phylum Arthropoda; class Insecta; order Diptera; family Drosophilidae; genus Drosophila; species Drosophila fulvimacula. The sequence continues at coordinate 9,176,395 of JAWNOX010000192.1, read as the reverse complement.
CATTATGCACAACTGAGAATCATCGATGATGAGTTCACTTTTATTAGGCGGAGTTCGTGTGGAGGAACAGTTGCTTTGCACATCATCCGTCTGACTGCTTGCGTTTGGTAGTATAATTGTATTAGTGCCTGTGGTAATAGTCGTTTTGGCAGTATGCTCATCAATATCTGTACTATATGCATCATCCAGCTGACTAATCGATTCCAGCTCATCTTCATGTTGATCATCCGGCTGCTGCTGCTGCTCAGCATCTTCAATTAGCTGAGTGGCGAGATTGAACTGAATTTTCTGAGGCGTTTCCTTTTTGGTGGCTTTGTCTGCATCTTTGCTGTTAGCCTGTTAAATATATAATGAATATATATATATATATGTATATACATACATAGGTATTATGGATCAACTTACGCGTTTGCAATGGGATAGCGAAACGGCACGTAGAAATGCATCAGCGCGCTTGAACCAAAATAATTTAGGCTCATAGCATCGACCCAGATCCTTTTCTCGCATTAATATGCGTAATTCTTTTGTGTAAACGGTACGTACGCTCTTGATTTTCAGCTTAATATCGAGCACTGTCAGTTGGGGTATATTCAATGTCCTTATTATGGCTTCATATGCCTCTTCGCGGGCCACACGATTCTTGTAGGTGTCCAATAGTGAATTATAGAGAATTGGTTGACGTCTGTATGCGTCGAGAAATTCCGTTATTGGGATTTTCGTTTCTGTTATTTTCGCCATCGCTTTGCTTAATAACAATAAGAGTTGAATATCTGTTTATGTCTTCCTGTTGTTTACAGTACGCTCTAGGGATGGAACCTGCATCAGCTGGTCTTCGCTCTCGTGTGGCTTCTTTTATTTACACAAAAGTACTATCGTTATCGACATTGCTAACAATCTATTTTCGTTCAGCCGCCAGATGTCGCTGATCCCTGCTACTGCTAACGATTTATCGATAAGTCTACACTTGCTTAAACCATTGCACTTTGTATATGTTATCTTAGTGTAAATACGCTGACATAACAGGTGCACAAACACATGTAGCAACCATGTAAACAGCATAGCGGTTGCTTTAGAGATACTTAGTGTGATGTTTTAACAGGCGCACGTGCGCATCAAACGCTCATCTCTAATGTATTGTGTTGTAGTTGGATTCCAATCAGAATTAGCACGTTAAACAATTCAAACTAGTTTTTTATGCTGCCCAAACCAAAGAAGTACATCAACTGTCTGAAGCAACACTTCGGCCTGAGCACGTTCAAGCCGCTCCAATGGCAGATAATACGTGCCCTAATAGGCCAGCCTCGTGGCGTGGATGTGTGCGCAGTTATAGCCACCGGCTACGGCAAGTCTTTGAGCTATCAATTTCCCGCGTTTTTCCTAAATAAGGTAGTTGTGGTTATATCGCCGCTCATAGCGCTGATGGAGGATCAGGTGAACGCACTGAACGAGAGATCCAAGACTGGGCCATGCGCCTGCCTGCTGGGCACTGCGCAGGAGGATCGCGCGATCAAGGAGCGCATCCTGGCGCTTCAGTTCAAATTGGTCTACGCCACGCCGGAGTACATAACCCGTGGCAATGGCCTCAAGATGCTGCGCGATCTGGGCCACAATCTGGCGCTAGTTGCCATCGATGAGGCGCACTGCATCTCCAAGTGGGGCCATGAGTTTCGGCCCGCCTACCGGCAGCTCTGCCAGCTGCGCGCGGCTGTGCCCAAGGTGCGTCTCCTGGCACTGACAGGGACGGCAACGCGACGTGTCCGCCTCGACATCTGCGAGCAGCTGCAGATGCGGCGACCTCTGGTGCTGTGCAGCAATCTGGATCGCCCCAATCTGGAGCTGACGGTGCGCATGCGCGGCTCGAATCTGTGGTCCGATCTGCAGCAATATCTGAACTGGGCTGCCGAGGCGGCTGGCGCCGTTATCATCTACAGCAACACCATACGCGAGACGGAGCACATGGCACAGGAGCTGACCAGCCGGGGCAAGCGCTGTCACAGCTACCACAGCAAGCTGTCGCTAGAGGTGAAGCGCAGCAACCAGCAGGACTTCGCTAGCGATGTGGTGCACATAATGGCGGCGACGACAGCCTTTGGCATGGGCATTGACAAACCCAACGTGCGCTTGGTTATCCATTACGGTGCGCCCAGCGACATGGAGCGCTACTACCAGGAGATCGGGCGCGCCGGCCGCGACGGCCTGCCAGCCAAGTGTGTGCTTTTCTATAGCGAGGCAGATGCCGCCATCCATCGCCGGCTGCAGCACAGCCAACCCGTGACGGCGCAGCGCAGCGCGGAGCTGGAGCTACTGGCCCAGGCCATGTTGACGTATACCCAGACCGGCCAATGTCGGCGTCAATACATACTCAACTACTTCGATGACCGGGCGACGTTGGCCACGCTGCAGCAGCGCTCCAATTGCTGCGACAATTGCCGCAAAGCCAGGCAGTCCAAGAAGCTGGCCGACGTGGATGCTGTGCCGCTGGACGTGAGCCGCGAGTCACGCCTGCTGCTGGGCATGCTGCGGGATCTGAATGGCCGGCTGGGGCTGGGCAAGCTCATCCTGGCGCTGCGCGGCTCACAGAGCAAGTGCATCGGCAGCGAGTGCCGCAGCCACGAGCACTTTGGCAAGGCTGCAGATCGCACCACGGCCTGGCTCAAGACTTTGGCGGAGCATCTCAAGTCCCTGGGCTACATCAAGGATGACTATCAGCGCAGCGCGAAGAGCGCCTTTGGCTATCTAATGCCGCAGGTGACGCTGCAGGGCTGCTGCTGGCTGGACGAGGAGCAAGCGAAGGTACAGCCCATCACCGTTCAGCCCGATTCCCGCCTGGCTAAGCTGCGTCAAAAGTGCCGCAAGGGCAAACTGGCCAAGGACAACCTCGACTGGGGCTCCGATATCGATCCGAATGAGGTGGACGAGGCCGTGGAGCGGGGCGAGACCGATGCGGTCTGGGGGCCTGATCTGGACATAGACTTTCAGCAAATCGACGAAGCTGTTGCCAAGTCGAAGGAGACTCCGCCTCCTCCTCCTCCTCCTCCTGCTCCTCCTGCTGACCAGCTGGCACTGGAATCTTTGCTTGCCGATTGCCACAAGATTCTGCACGAGGAGCAGGAGGAGGCGTCGCGCACGCTGAAGGCGCGCAAACGCGTCTGGCAATATCTCGAGGGCAGCTACCAAAGGCGACCCCTCATACCAAAGTACAAAAGGCAATCGACTTAAGCAATGGCTATGAATATGAATATATATATATATATATATATATATATATATATATATATATATATATGTAAGTATGTACATATATATATCTGCCTATACAGAGAGACTTACCTGATCTTTAACTAAATTGTTATATTTAACTAGCTTGAATTTTGTTCCCAATAGTTATTTTTGTATCGACTGTACTTCAAATTTACAAGCTGCTTGTAAACATTTGCAAGCAGCTGTCAAATGTTTTCTTTTTCGACATAGATTGAAATATATTTTCTGAATAATATTGATTGTTTCACCCTAGTCTTATAAAGTCTATTGGGGGACATTTTAGGAGCCGTTATTATTTGAATTTCTTTGTAAGTTGTCAATAAAAAACGCTATTTTGAGGTTATGGCGCAGACTTTTATAGGTTAGGTACAGTGTAAGTGTGTTTACCAACACTAGACTGAAATTATCGTGGCAGACGAACTGCTAAAAGCAACTGGTTAGCAGCCCTGTTAGGGTAGGTTAGATAAGGTTAGCTTATAGATCCAGCATCGTATGCCATGTAGTATACATAGAGCGCGAGAGGTTGCCAAAACTTCAGTAAGCGAAGATTATGATTGCGGTGCATCGGCCGACAGATTATTGCCATCGGCTGTGGCTGGACGACTTTCGCAGCTGTCCTCGCCGCTGCTGGTCGTGGAGGCGCCCTCCTCGGGCGAGACCTTGGCCGCCTCATCCGCCTCCTGCTGATTGTCCTGGGCACTGGCGCTGGCCTGCTCCGACTCCTCGGCATCAGCGCCCTTTTTGTTCTGCATGGAATAGAGGTGGAGGAGTTATATAGCTATATATCGGATATATCGGATATATATATATATATATGTTTATCGGATAGAGTTCAGCACCTTTTTGCGTTTCTTGGGCTTCTCGGCTTTGACCGCGTGGAGTTCGGCCTCCTCTTGCAGTGCGGATTTGTAGGTGGGCGGAAAGAATTTGGCCGCCTCCGTGTGGCCCACCACAGAGTTGGGACTGACGTAGCTGGGTCCATATTCCATGAGCATCCCAATCGCTGGGCCCGGCACCTTGTTCACCTTCAACACAATTTTATCGGTGCTGGAGAGAAGAGAGCAAGAAAATCATTTTATATCCATAGAGATTAGCTGAGGGACTCCTTCCACCTACGGCACATAGGGCTTGGTGTTGTACTTGTCCACGGAGTTGGCTATGAAGACGGCCGTCTGCGGGTTGTCGCTAGAGAAGAAGCCATAGAGCGGCACATCCTCCTTGCAGGCATCCACTAAGTTGATCAAATCCTTCTTCTTGTACGCATCGAAGGTCATGATAATGTGCGGCGCTTCCGGCACGGGATCGGCGGGTAAGAATGTTGCGGTCTGTGCCCGGAAATACGTATAGATGAGCGCTGCATGCGTTCTCTGGTCACTGGGCACCCATATGGGTGGGATCTGTACGGTCTTGAACTGTATATCATCCTCCGACTCCGGCTCCTCTGGCTTATCTTCCGGGCTCACTTCGACTGCTGTAAATGAGAATCGATATATATCGATATTGATTTCCGGGCATAACTCGAGAACTATGACAGGTAGAGCCACCAAACTTGGCATCTGAAAACATTGTGAATTTTGATAGCTCTACCTGGGGGACCTCAAATTCGAATATAACCTTCTAGGGATATTTTTTCAGGGTATCTGCTAGTCGTTTACTGCTCCCTTGCCTCCTCAAGCTACTTCTTAAGTTTACCTTCAACTTTGACCTGCACCGTTATTTCCAGGTCGGTTATCAGGGGAGGTAGAACGGTCTCCTCCTCATTGAACTCGTCGGGTGGCTTGATGATGTTCTTGGTCAGCTCGTTGGCATATAGTTGCAGTATATTCGGGGGAGTGCCGAGCGTTTCCTCCACCTTCCAGAAGCACATCAGCAGCTCCTTGTCGTACAAGTACTGGATCACCTCCGGGGGCAAAGGATTCTCCGCCGCAAAGTTGACGGTGTTGAAATCGCTTTGGGTTATGGCAAAGACCTTACGATCTTTGCATTGGATCTTCAGTGGATCCGCCGGCTCGGAGAGCTTCTTGAACATATCGCGATTCACTTGTGGGCCAAATACCGTTATGCCAATATCTGGCAAGTTCTCCATTATCGTATCCGTTACATATCTCAAGTACTCGATGCGCTTCCTGCGGCACTCCTCCAGCTCGATTTTGGCCGCCCGATCGAGTGCCTCGTTCCGGATGCGCAGCTGCTCGAGCTCAATCGGTTGCAGCTCGGTTATTTCGTAGGTCTGATGGGGCTCTCGAGCGATGGTCGACTCCAGCTCACGTGTGATCAAGGACACCAGCTTGGGCACATCGGTGCCAAACATGATGTTAATCGCCTTTCCATTCTAATTGCAAATAAAGGAGTGGCATAAGTGGGGAGTGCCCGACTGACAGATACCTGGAGCAAATTTCATCTGTGGTGCTTACGGCAACAAACATCCAGGTGGGTTCGCTTTTCTTGTTAAACCTCTCCAGATACGAAATCGAACCCGCTTTGCACTTTGCATGTTCACATAGAGAGATTAGGCAAGTTACTATCGAGCATAACCTCACTTTTCAGCATAACCTCGAATATTGCACTTACAATAGCCAGCTGCAAATTATCGCCACCCAGCTCCAGTTTGATCTTACGCAGACTGCCGACCATGCCCAAGCATGGACCACACCACTCCGAATATATATCGAGCACTAGAAATCGAGAATACTTATGTTGGTCACTGTTTACCGTTTCGGCAAGCCTTTCCTTTGGCAACTCTTCTTTTACCCAACAGTCCGGGTCGCTGCAAAAACTTTTCGAACTCATCATCGCTGCTGATGTCCGCCTGGAGCTGCTGAACTCCGCCCTTCTTTGCCATATCGTGCAAAATGATTCGCATAATTGGCTGGAACGTGCAATTTTCCATTGCTCTCTCTCTCGGTACATACTTGCTACATATTCCATACCAGTACATAATTTATTGATTAAACTTTAGTTAAGAGACGGTGCAGTGCGTGCCGGCTGCTCTGGGTGGGGCGTAACCAAGTTGGGAGCATTAACCAAAAGCCATAAAGTCTCTGTTGACTGTCTACTCGAACCCTTTACACAGAGGTAGATGAAAAGCTCATTATCGATATATAATATAATCTCTATACTCCTTAAGATTCCGAGGAATGAAAATGAGAAAAAAGTTATTTTACAGGGTATGTGTGTTCTGATATACCTCTCATGAAAGTCACCTATGCAAACTAATATATTCTCTACGCTGTTTAAGCTTTCTTCATGTACAAAACAAAACAGTTGAATAAAAAACAAGAGGTCACTGTTTACAGGGTATATATCAGCCGAAATACTTCTTATGGAAGTCGTATATTATACATTATGATATGTAGTTTCATATTGCTTGAGTGACATGTTAGAGAGCAAAGTATTTTTTTTTACAGGGTATGTGTCTGCTGAAATACCTTTTGCGAATAACTAAGATATAAATCTATATGTTTTCTCTATAGCTAAAGCTCGATCTTCTACAAAACTGAACAATTTTAAAAAACTTCTATTTTTACAGGGTATATGCATCAGCTTTGTACAGGGTATCTGTCTAGTCTGGTGTATTATAAACGTATAAAACTAAGTATCTAGAAACATATACCTACTCTATATGGGCCTACGCTTACACACATAGGTTTTTTCCTTTTATAGGGTATATGTCTGGCCAAGTCATTGCCAAGTGGTATTTCCAGCATATATGCATATGTCTTCATTTCTTTCGCTGACTTTATGACGCCGCATAAAATCGATAAAAACCAGTTTTATGGGGTTGCTCGTTTGCCCCTGGAGCCGCAACCCGATGCAATGAGAAAAACAATTGCAAATTAGTTTTTCTTAGTATCCACTCAATGTTTTCATTAGGTTTATATGTATATATAGATCATTAAATTCAATATCCAGTGCAAAAACGCATAATACGTAGACGTTATATAAACATACACACGACACACAACATATAAGTATATATATATATACAGAAGATACATATGCATGACATGTTGTCCCAGTATATATACATATATATTTACATATGCAATCAGACACACACATATATATGTATATATAAATATCTAAAATACCAGTTAATCGTTATACGGCTAAAAATAATGAATAAATGGAAATATATATGTAGATAGATGCATCGGTCTCTGCTTCAACTGTGGGCCTTAACGTGACGGAACTGAAACTGAGGATGTGGAACAGAAAACTCAATTATGACGGGAGGAGCAAAGAACCAAGCCCTGAAAGATTTGAAGGAAGGAAGCCATAGATGAACTGCTCCAGCCAAGGCTGATCATTCGCTTGGATGTCGCTGTGCGCCCCATTGCCAGAATTGGTTTGAATTTGTTTCACTTTTTGGTTTCTGGTTGGTTGTTAGTTGGTCTTTTTGGTGCTTGGTTGTTTGGTTAGTGTAAAGCACAGTGGGTGTTAGGCAATCGATGTGCTTGACTAGACGCAATTGGACAGTTAGTTGAGTTCGCCTATTCGAGGCCCAGCATCCAGTTGATGCCTTGTACTATAAAGAATATGAGCGGCTGCCATGCGACCAACCATCGAATCCAGTCCAGTAGCCTGCCATAAAGTACATGCGGTTTCTCCCACCTACGGACAGATGGATCATTTAGTTAAATCATATAATATAGACACCCAGTGTCACCTACGGATTGCGAAACATTTTCTGTAAATCGACCTTCTCCTTGCAGTAGGGACACGTTTGCTTCTTGCCCACAATGCACCAGCCTCGTATGCAGAACTCATGGAACACATGATTGCACGACAGCTTGTAGGTGTTCTCGATGACGCCCTCTTCCTTTTCAGAGACCAGCAACTGATTGCCACACACGGCGCACACATTGTTATCCAGATGTCGAGTGGGCATGCCCTGAGGCGTGTAGTACTACAATGCAAATATAAATATATATATATATATATATATACATATATATATGTGTATGCATATATAAGATAGACACTCGATCAGTGAACTTACACCAATGGCTGCTGCCATTTTGTCGGAACAAATTTCGGATATGTCGCGACCCAGTACGCCTATATAGAGGCCGTAGAAGCAGAACATGAGGCCCACATCCATCCAGATATTGGGCGGCTGTGAAAATATATAATTCATGCCTAGAAAGGCGGCCATTATGACCAGGTAGCCAACGATGCCGAGGCCATAGCTTAGCTTGTAGATAAAGTAAAACCACTTGTACACGAGCCTGTCAATGGGAACAAGAGAGCATTTCAGCTGAGGTTAATATAAAAATCAATGAAATTCTCTATCTCGCTCTCGCTCACCTGGGCGTCGTGCCTTGTATGGGTTTAGTTGTGGCCCGACGCATGACGAGCGCCGTAATGCACGTGAATATCAGCCAGATGACGATGAAGCGTACCCAGAGGAAGGTGCAGGAGATAACAAGCGGTATCAGCCACATGGCCAGCAGTGTGACAAATGCATAGGATCTGTAGTGACGTTTCTTCCATTCGACCAATATGATTTGGGCAATGACCAGTGTCATGAACAATATGATAACCATTTCCGAGTGCATGGCATCATGGCCCTTATGCTTCTCAACCATCAACTGGTGCTCGGCGCTAAAACGAAACAGAAAATCACACGAAAAAAGCAAATTTAGTTGAGTGTACCTTGAACCATGCTATCAGAGTGTCCAGTTATCAGTGAATGTCGATATGTGGGTATGTGGGCTTACCGCATTCGCTCCTCCGGCGTCATTTCGTCCAGGGACTGAAAGGAAGGATTTGCTTAGCTGATAGGGAATTGGCTGTGTCCCCCACTTACCTTGTTTAGGTCCACTGGGGCATGGAGATCCATGTGCTGCTGATGCATATTGGCGCTGTGTGCCCGCGCGTACAAACCTAGGCGTCGTTTGCGTCTTTGTGGAATTTTGTCTTCAGTTTTTTCCTTGTCTCACCTTACAATTTATCTAAGTAATATATAGTCTAAATAGAAAACAAATAATACGAGGCAATATTACATATTGTCCCTATCTCAGCGGCGTTGCCACTTGCCATCGAGCGACCGCTTAGCGGCGCTGCCATTTGTCAAGTGAGCCTGCCAATAAATTCAATCAAATAATTATCAACTTTTCCGTTAACTTACACATGGACACACATTCTTCCTTGAAAAAATGTAAACTCGTCAATTGTAACCACCTGAAATTGCTAAAAAAAAAATTGTATATATGTTTATTATTGAAACAACTGTAACGTATGCGGCAGGCGTTGCCACGTACGCGTACTGACCCGTCACAGCTGATTTGCTCTGACTATCGATAACTGACAGCTCTGACGTTTGACAGCACAGCGGCAATTGTTTATAAACTAAAACTAAAAGCTAAGCTAGCGTAAATAGTATGCAGGCCGGACACTGGGGCGCCATTGAGGACGACTGCGGGACATTTACCGCAGACAAATATGTGCCGACAACCGCCAAAAAGCCAAAACTGGATGAGTTACGACAAAGCGCTGATTTCCTGGCCGTGGATAAACAGTGAGTACAGTGAACCCTGCCGGCTAATGACAGATCATAAAGGACCTTTCTCTCTAGCGATAAAGTTGCCCTGAAAAGTTCGCTGGTCACGCAAACCATCGAGGTTATGAAACAAACCGAAGTGCTGCAATCCCTCATCGACACATACTCGAACAAAAACGTAAGCCAATTGGAATACTTGACTATGCATACATATTTTAATCTTGGTGTTTACTGTGTTAAGGGGACATCAAATTATCTGCTAAATCCCTGCCAAATGATACCCGAAGTGGACTTTCCACCAGAGAATGCCGCTGATTTGGTTAGTGAACAAAAGTTCCAGAAACCCATATGGTTTATACCTACTGTGGATACACCATATTCTCGTGGCGATCCGCAACAATATCCAGAGATCTCCAGCAATACGTGCCGGCATACGATGCGCAAGGTCATGTGCGGCCTGCTCCGTCTGGCGGGCTTCACAGACTGCTCTGAGACGGCGGTCATCCTACTGACGGACGCAGCCGAGGAATTCATGCGCAGTTTTATCACAGAGTATCGCAGCTTCTATGATATCGATGACAATCTGGAAAAGTCTACGATGCTTCAGCTGCTGCCGCTCGAGCAGGCCTACTTCAGCATGACAGGCACCTCGCTTACCCAGGTACACAACTACTACAAGCACAAGGTGATATCGCGCAATCGCGCCGAGATTGGCGAATTCACCAGCGTGCTGCAGGAGTACGACAAGCTGATGAAGGAGAGCCAGAGCAGCATGCAGAAACAGCAGCAACAGCTCCAGCAACAACAGCAGAACCAACACGATTTCAATGGACACGATTTCCTCAACATACTCGAAATGCAGCCGGGCGACGATGGCGGCAGCAGTGCCACCGGCAGCAACAGCATGGGCAACATCGTTGGCGAAATGCTCCAAGAGCTCGGTGGCAGCACCAACTCCAGCATCTCGCTAAGCAACGTGAGCAACGGCCAGCATCAGATGCTAAACAGCAATGCCTTATACGGCCTGCTCGATGGCCAGATGAGCAACAACAGCAGTACGATGACCAGCTCCACCAACTATCAAAACAATTTTGATACCTAAAGTCGAACCATAATTACGGAACATACACATATATCTATATTATGCTAATGGCTTAATTCGGAGAGTGCCATACAGCATGGCTGCAGCATGAAAGTTCCACTAGCATCCTTTAGAATATAGCCTCAAAGTGCCGAAATTTAAATATCCTATATATATTTCTACACTCCATGTTTTCATAGATAGAACGAATACTTAAATAACATTGTCGGCATATGAACGAGACACGATTTTGCTATATATACATATATATATACATTTATATATATATATATATATGATGTGAGCAGCAGGCAAATGTTTGTAATTGAATTTAGTTAGAATCTTTTTAAATGGAAAATAATTAGGCTTTAAGACAGCTTAATAATCATACATAATTAAATATATATTTATATATGTATAGATTTTGTATACTGAGAAACAATAGTAGATAAACCCCATATAAAACGAAGAGAGAGTTGTGAAAAGTTAAGGAATGGAAACTCAGGAATACGAAATGTTAACAGATAAACAATAAAAATATATGAATTATGTAGATTCATGTATGAGAACTTTTTAATTTGTTTTTTAGCAATTTTAACGAAATAATCACTTTTTGTATTTGAATTTTTAAATGAATTGTGAACATTGATTGATTAACGCATGTAAACTGTTCCAGTTGCATCTGGTATTCTTAATAACAATTATTAACAATTTTTTAAGCTAAACTTTTGTCTTCTTATTGCGAAATCTTTGGCCGATCTTTGCCTCGCTCCAGTTGTTCTTGCGTCGTTGCTGAGTGAACTCGTTGGTGGGCTCAATCGCGTGCAGCTTGTGGCCCAGTGCATCACTGGCTCGGTAGGCAAAGAGTTTATCCTTGCGTGGCTTGCGTGGACACCAGCTTTGCATATCCCGCCCGCTGCGTATTGAGTCGCCATCGACGGCAACGGCAGCCAGAACAGCAGCTGTCTTGGCCTGCCCCTCGCCGCCTTCCACCAGCCGTCTCTTTATGTGGGGCTTCTTCTGGGGACCCGTTGTCGGCTCTATGTCATCAACGACATAGCAGTCGGCATTGGCCACCAGCTTGACTTGGCTAAACCAGCCACTCTCCTCATCCTGTGATCCATTGCGTGGCTGCTCACTCGCACAGTATTCAACTTGACTTTGTATAATCGCGCTTAGTTTGCCCCAGAGATGTGTTTGCATTTCATTACTGATTTGCAGATCACTTGCAGGGGCTGCATTCTGATCTGCTAGGTAACGCTCGCTTTTGGGCAAATCAGCTGGGGGCAAAGTAACTTGGGCAGGCGCTTCAGCGGCGCTCGCCGCAGTTGCTGTTGTCAATTCTTTCTTAAACAAATCATTTGTGAGCAGCGTGTGATCGGCAGCCTCTAGGAACAAACGCATTTGTGCATCATCCTCCTCATCAGAATCCGTCTCGATTGCTTTCTTGTTATCATTTTGTGTGGAATACATAACGTGCCTATTAGCAGCTACAAACTCTGTTTGTTTACATGCTGTGTTTATCGATAGTCGATAACTGAGCGCACGTGCCGAACGACAATATGAGCTGTTGCTCAGTGAGAGATTGTACAACACTAGTCGACTTGGGCTAATGGCATAACGGTTTATTGTGAGAGGCAATTAGATATTTTGAATCTAATATTCATAAAGTTCATCTTTTTAGGTTTATTACGTAACTGAGCTACAGAGCCCGCAGTTGCTAACGGGACACATTTTCATTTCGACATCCTCGCCAACGCGCACGACAGCCGCCATGCCGCTCTCCGAGTGCGTCGAAATGTGGCAATGGAAAATCCAATAGCCCGGACTGTTCGTGTTAAACTGGATGATGGTATAGCCGAAGGCGGGCACCTGCACCGAATCCTTAAGCGGTGCACCGCGGCCGCGCCGTGGCAACGGCGTGTCCTTGTCGATCTTCTCTATTTGGCCAATGCGCTCCTCGCCGAGCACACCCATCCCGACCACCCTGAACGTATAGCCATGCAGATGAATGGGATGAGCCGTATTCGACTTGCTTGAAATGACAAACTCCACATTCCTGTTGGCCGGCACCTGGATAACGTTGGAGCACTTGCAGTGACGACTCTTGCAATTGAAGCCAAGTGCCGCCTGCTGCGAGCTATTGCAGAAGAACTGGCCAATGCCCAGATTGCGTGTCTGCAGCAGCGACATCTTCGGCATGCTGAACGTGATGTCGTCCATCTGGAAACGGAAGCCCTCGCCGCGCAGCTCAAACGCATTCATACTAGTGTAATGGGTGAGCGCCGGAGTCAGCGCCGGCTGCACGGGCAGAGCATTCAAGGTAACCAGCGATATGCTCTCGGCACTATTGCCACCCGTATCGTCGCCCAGCTCATTGAGCATTATGCCAGGCGGATCGTAGGCATAGCTTAAGGTGCTTGTGTCCAGGGCTTGCGGATTGGCGTGCTGGTAGTGCAGCACCGCCTCCTGATGCAGCTGATTCTTGGCACAGAAGCTGTAGCCCTTGATCCGCAGCCAATAGTTGGCCACCTCCTGATTGGCGTGCAGCACGAAATCAAAGCGTTCCGCTCCATGGAACATTATCTTCTGGACCTCAACGGGCTCAATGTCATTGCCATCGCTCGCAATCACCACCAGATCGTGATTGTCGATGGACAGGCTAATCGGGCAGTTGGACACGCCTGCAAAGCGATAATTATAATTTTTAATATTTATTAAACAATAATATTTTTAAATATTTATTTAAAATATTTTTCAGTTCTTATAAGAAATATTTTTAAATAATTACTAAAAATATTTTGAAATTTTATAAAAAATATTTTTAGATATTAATTAAAAATATGTTATACATTTATGAAAAAATAGTTTAAGTTTTTATAAAAAATATTTTTAAACAAGTAAGGAAACTCTAGTCGGAGGTGCCCGACTAGGAAATACCCTGAACCCCGCCTATTGGCGGCTTTAAATGCACTTCAAAGTTTATATATAATTTTAAATTAAATTAAAAAAAAATAAAATAAAATATAATAATTGTATATATAAAATAAAATAATTGGTCTAAGAAGTCTTAAAAAAGACTGTTTCAAAATTATTGTAAATATGATAAATGATGTATGATGTAAAACTCGACTTACATTCGTCCAGTAGTAATCGTTAAACACGTAAATGATCGCAACGGTGAAAATTATAACTGAAGAGAACTTCCCACAATGTACACAGGTGAAAATAACTATTACATCACTATCACATTAATATCACATCACTAACACAGTCTCTTCCCGGATTACAATTTACGCGTTGTTCACTTGTTCACAGTTTAATTATTACTAACGAGAATGAATGAATGAAGCAAGTTAAATACATGCTTGAAATTTAAATGGATCCCAAAAAACCCAATCCCTTCTTCCGTTTGACAAAAAACCGCGCAATATAACGACATTGCCTTAAATATGATTGGCTGTCGTCAGTCTTAACGGACTATTTAGGGCTACCAATAAATAGTAAGAGTCATATGTCATTGATAAACAGGTCAGAGTAATAAAATCATTGTAAAAACCCCACATTAAAAAGGGCGTGAATGTAAAGTATTTCCGCCTATAGCTGACCTTTTAGCAGGTCATAAGAAATTGGGCATTATTTGAATATTGTGTTGACGCAGGTACTTGCAGAGGCTGCGCTTAGACCTTTCTTGGGCAGTGTTGGGCAGTGTTGGGCAGTGTTGGGCTGCGCTTGGGATGCACTTGCCTGTGCTTGGACTGTGCTAGCGCTGCTCTTGACGACTTAAAGATACATATATATTTTAGTCTCGTCGTGCACACATATATACATATATATATATACCTGCTCACATAAGCACGCGCTCTGCTAACTGAGCAGCGACTGCGCTCGGGCTTCAATATGCCTATGATATGCGAAATTAAATGTTTAATAACTTTTTTTGCAGATGGACTTTCTTAATGAAATTTTCACAGTGTGTTTATGGCATTCATATGTGTGTATTTGCCAAAGCACAAGTCTCTAGTATTTGAAATACGGATTTTGCAAATTGTGGGCGAAGGGGGCGTGGCATCCAAAATCCAAAAACTGCAAGTTGTCCGCATTCACTGCACCTATATGCACAGTAAATTTGAAGTCTCTAGCTTTAATGGGTCACTTAATTGAAAGTAAATTTATCGAAATTTATCGATAACTCGGGAACGGGATGAGTTATCGAAAAAATAAAACAAACTCGTATAGCGTATGGTATTCACGAATATTCATGTCAAATTTCAGATCTCTAGCTTCTGTGGTTTACGAGATCAGCGCGTTCATACAGACGGACGGACGGACGGACGGACGGACAGACGGACAGGGCTTAATCGACTCAGCTCATCGAGCTGATCAAGAATATATATACTTTATGGGGTCTGCGATGTCTCCTTCTGCCTGTTACATACATTTTCACAAAAACATTATACCCTGATTTCCCATTTTCAATGGGTTCAGGGTATAAAAATATTTATGCAAAAATGCTTTCAAAAAATTAAAAACTCTATTTTAAACCCTACGCCGGTCCTGGACTTTTCGTTTTTCAGTGTTGTAAAACGCAAAGTCTTTCTGTGAGCTGTAAGTAACGGCTGTTTTCGTTCAATTTTGATTGAAACGCGATTCTTATCGGAATGAAAATACAAAAAACGGCAGTAGAATACACGTAAGCTAATGTAGGGAAATAAAATGACAAAGGCTCATTTGAATAAATTGCAAAAAATGCATTTGCTGAGCACTTATTGCACTACGACTTACCGTTAAAGATAACACGGAAACGATAGCGACCGCCGCGGATGACTCCAAATGTAGCATAAAGCGTAGGCTTGGCCTTGCTGTTCTTCTTCATGTTGCGTCCGCGTCCATTGATGAGTATATTCTCAGCGACGCTCTCGTCGAAGTTATGCACCCAGTCCTGTATCATGATCACGTGCTCGGTCTGGTCAAAGTCATAGAGATGGGCATGGGGATTCAGCTTGAGCGGCTGACGCACGATCAACGCTCCGGCTAGCCCGAAGGCGCGCTGGTGCTCGGTGTGGCTGTGCCACCAATTGGTGCCGCCATGGTCCACCTCGAAGCGATAGCGGAATGCCTGGCCCGCCTCGATGGGATACTGGGTGACGTGCGGCACACCGTCCATGTGCGGCGTAGAGCGCTGATGGATGCCATGCCAATGTACGGTCGTCGTCTCGTGCATACTGTTGATGACGTCCGCCACGATGGTGTCGCCGTAGCACACTTCAATGGAGCTGCCGGGCAGCTGGCCGTTGACCACCATTATCTGGGATTCGAGGCCGTCGGCGTATTTGCAGTCATCGTTGCGCGGCTCCATCTCGGCCAGCTTAAAGCTATCGATGTAATCCTTGCCGTTCAGCTTGAAGCGATATTTGGACTGGAGATAGCGCTTACACGAATTGGTCATCGTGTCATCGTAGTGCACTACCATATAGTAATAGCAGGTCATGGGCTGTTGCTCGACGCACTCTCGCTTGCACGGGTGCTTCTGATCCTTGTCTGCGTAGCGCCATTCCGACGATTCGCTGGACGCCAGCTGTGGATAGAGCTGCTTGATGCGCTCATAATTGCTAACGATGCGTTTGCCATCGGCATCTGCAAATAGAAAGTTCACAATAATCGATGACACGCAATGCGATGTTATCGAAAATATCCTCATCACCTTGAATGCCATCGATTTGCACGATGATCAGGCTGCTTATCAACACGAGAGTCTTGACTAAACTAATTTGCATAATGCATGAAAAACGAAACAGGAAAAAAAAAGAAACAAATTTTATAGCGTTTGGGTATGGAAAATGTCCTGCGGCAATAGCAGCAAATGCCAAAACATAACTGTTGATTCATTTCCGCCGTCAGTTACCTTTTGTAAGAGGTAGCAAAATCGATATTCTGCGATATTCAAGAAATTGCTTAGAATTCGCTTGTCGCGGCCTTGTCGTACAACGCGTAAAGGTTAATTGAAGATTGTTCACATTGTCTATCAGCTGATACAGATACAGATGCGATACACTATAAACAAAATTCTAATTTTGCCGTCTTGGCTGTCTACATGACTAAGCGCAGCCCAACAGACGTTTCACTGTCACGGGTAAAACCCATTCAATATTCTTGTATATATATGTATAAGCAGTTCTTATTGTTTCCTTGGCCCATTTATTGTGCAAAGATTTGACCTTGGCCTCGATCATTTCGTTTGAATGTGAATTCAAATTTGAATTGAAATTTGAATTTTGCGCGCAACGTTGCACAATGATCACCTGCTGACCAGTGTTGCAAACGAAGCTCATCTCTTTTGAATATTTGAAAGGAGAAAAACTATAGATATTTTTATTGTTAGATAATATTGATATTAAACCCACTCCCAAGCTAGCATTGTTTATATATTCATCTTTATCTACTGATAGGCAGCCGTTTGGAAAAAACAACGTTTATTTGTATGCTAGAGATTGCAAATGCTCAGTTTACGGTTGCTAATCAAAATGCCTGCCGCGCTCGTCAACACACACACACACACACACACACACACACGCGCACATGCATGCATACATGCATGTATGTATGCATGTATATTGATATGTGGGGGGTATGTGTCCCGTACAAACAATCCCCAGTCTAGGAACAATGTACTGAATTAGAATTTCGTTTTCATTTACTTTTATCAAGTCGCATTTGCGTTTGCCTTTGTTTACGACTGCTTGCACTTGGGGCAGCGGGCCACCAAGATTGTTGATTATGCAGAAAATAAAGTCACAGCCACAACAAGCAAAGAAATGAAAAGAAAAGTGTGACAAAGCACACACGGACACGGACACACACACACAAAACAAGTTTAAGCGCTCCAGCAGCGAATATTGCTTCCAATTTGTTGACTGCTGTTGGCGCCTGCATGAACTTCATTAAGCAATTCGCACTGCAGTCGAGCAGACGCATCGCAGCGCCTTCCACCGGACACATATTGTGGGCGACACAGCAACAGGGTAAGCTAGTTATTCGAGGGGGTGGCAACGCCGCGGCAGACAGTTAATTGTAATTGCTGCTCGTATTTCACAACATTGGCTAGTTGTTGCCAACAATAGTTATTATCAATGTCTTCAATCGAATTCGCAGGCAACTGTAAACAAATGGCTAGCGTAGACAATTCCGTGCACTCGGCGGGCATTGAGGAGGTGCACAATGTGCCAATGGCCGTTATCAAGCGGCCGATACCCTCCGTCCTGGATGAGCTGAAAGTTCAATCACTCATGGCCACCATCGATGTGCGTAACACACACAAAGACACGCTTAACCACAGCATAAAAAGCCAATAAAAATTTCTCTTTTGCAGGCGGAAACTGACGCCGATGATGTGCCACCGGTTGATATCTTATGGATTACCGGTAGTGAAGGCGGCAACTATTATTTCAGCTTTGGGGGCTGCCATCGCTTCGAGGCGCACAAGCGGCTCAATCGGGAAACCATAAAAGCAAAACTAGTCCGATCCACATTGGGTGATCTTTATCACTACATGGGCTCCAGTGCGCCAAAGTATTTGGCATAATTTTGTTTATTTTTTTTTCTTTGTTATTTTTTTTATAAATTGTTACCAAGTGCCTTTGATATGCGTGTATATTTCGTAATTATATTGATGTCTTTTTTTATAAAAACAAAAAAACACGTTTTTTCTTATTCTAACTGGCATTGAGTGCCGTAAGCAGCGCTTAAAAAATCGATAACAATGTGCGCCATAGAGAGTGCAATGTCCTGTGACACATTTAGCAGCCGTCTATCGTTATCGTTATTTCGTATGTACCAGAGCTGACAGGCAGAATTCCAATCAGACACTCGAACAAAGATCACCTATTGGAATATTCGCTTGATCGCTGCTCGATCTTCAATATGTAAACGTTATATGTGAACTTTATAAATATTCTATTGTAATTCGCTATACGTATTCGATACACAATATAATTAATTTGTTTGTAGCTAGCCTAATAATAGTACGAGTCCAATCAGATACTGAGCCACACCGATATTCACCAATTGGCCACAATAGCAATATGCCAATTGGATGAATGCCCAGGTTGGACCTCGATTTAGCATTCGTTAAACAAAATTTGTATGAAACATTTCGAAATCAGAGCTTATAAAATAATACAATGTCTTAAATGCATAATCAATTGCAGGCTGCAGGTTGACCTCGTTACCAGAGGAAGGGCGATCGTTCGCGCAGGATGCGCAGGCCGTAACGCTGCCACTCACGCTGGGTGATCCACAATTCGCGTGCGCTCTCCAGCACCGACATGATGGCGGCGCCCTTCCACGCCACCATGCCCACATCCATGCCCTTGCTGAAGACATTCACCTCGTGGCCGGGCGGCAGCTGCTGGATAATGCGCTGCTCCAGCCAGGCGGCCAATCCGCGCATCTTGGCACTGCTGCCCACCAGTAGAATGGCGCCAAACATCTTGCGGCGCGTCTCGTAGCTGCCACAGCGGCCAATCGACCGGATGATAGCCTGATCCAGGGACACCACCTGCCCGCTGGCATTCAAGTACCAGGAGCTGCTCGATTTGGGCAGCTGCTGCTGCACCAGGTGCTGCTGCTGCGAGTTGCTATTACTACTCACTGTCGTCTCGTCCTGATCGACCACAATCAGCTCGTCATCGTCCGCCGTGACGGGCAGCTGGGGCACCTTGCCCGAGTTGAATATGGACCCAGAAGAGCTGTTGGCTAGGTTGTTGCCCATAATGCTAATGTCTCCGGTCCGCACACCGTTGCGTCGTCCCGTCTCACGCAGATACTCCGCATCGAAGCAGTCCTCGCAGTCGTATTGCTCCTGCGGCGATTGCTGGGTGTGCACGGCCCGCGTTTTGCCCGTGATATTGAGCAGCTCCGTGTGGAAGAGGGCCAAGGGCGCCATGATGGCCTCGTCGCCCACCTGCAGGGTGTAGCGCACCCACTGGCCGTACGCCGAACGCACCGTGAAGTGCTTCTCCTGAGCCCCGCAAACGTTCGCATTCAAATGGCAGAAGCGCTCCTTGAGCTCATCCAAGAGCTGGGCATCCACGTAGTTTTTTTGCACGCAGCACTCCCGATAGGGGAATCCGCATTTGCGCAGCAGCATGAGCAGCACCTGGTCGATGTCGCCGCCGCCGTAGTCGATGCGGACGCGTGCATCCAGCTGGGAGATGCCATCTTCGATGCAGGCAATCGAGGTCTTCTGGGCGCCAATGTCCACCACGCAGCCGTGGCCAATGCCCGCGCCATAGGTGGCCGCCACGCTGTCCTGGACAAGGAAGCAGCGCTGGAAGCCCATCCGCTGGAGCAGCAGGGTCATGGCCTCGCGGAGATGCCGCCGCACATAAACATCGTTCACAACAAGCACGGCGCTGTGCGTGCACAGCTCTCGCAGGGGTATGCCCAAGCACTGCTCCAGTGCGTACGACCAGATGTGCTCCAGATGGGACAATGTTGCCTGCAGCGAGCCACCCTTGCCGCCATGGACATTCAGCTCGCCTCGCTTGATGGGAAAGTGTATGTCGTAATGTTCGGCCTCGCTGGCATTTAGGCGCAGAATTTGTTCATCGAAGAGCACGCCCGCTTCGCTGTGCCAGTTCAGCTGCTCCTCGAGCGACACAGGCGACGGCACTTGCTCCCCCACGCTGCTGCGGTTGAAGTGCGCCAGCTGCTGGGGTGGCGTGGCGACGCGCAAACGATTCTGCTCATCGACCACGCAATGTTGCAGCAGCCGGGAGACAGCCAGTCGCTGCTCCTCGAACTCCACTTGCAGTCGACTGCTGTTGACGTTGTCCAGGGGTGGCAGCAGGGGATCGTGATGCGGCGCATTGCCGTCTTGCAGTAATCGCCTGTAGGCGATCGCATGCAGTATGGTCAGCGGATTGAGGTCGGCGGCACGCCCAATGCGCAAATTCTGCGAACCCGGATGTATAATAATTATCTTTGGCGCCTCCAGGGGCTGGGTAGTCGGTATCTGCAAGTGCGTTCCCCGTCCGCTGCTTGTGCTGCTCGCCCGCGAACGTCTGCGGCAATCGAACATATTAATTAGTTTCGCTTTTTCACCCATTTCCCCGGCCGGACGATTCTCACTGCATTATAACTTATGGATGCCTGGCTAGTCGGCTGGGACAGCCGGTGCAAATATCTTAAGGTTTGCATGGTATTATCTCTTATCGAATCGAATTGCAACTGTGCGTAATTTCGAAATGCAGCGTTATCAGCTCCCGCGTTCTGTTATCGAAAATCGATCAAGTTTGCGATAATAAATAGTTATCAAAATATGTTGGAAACGTACAAATTACGAAGTATCATAGCAAGCAACTTTAGCTTGTATACACCAAAAGTTATTTGTTAGCCGCCACACGCACGTCTATCGATAGTCAAAGAACGTGTTAAGAGTCTTTTGTTGTTTTCCCCATCATTGAATCATTGCGAAATTCCAAAATCAGATTAGATAGATATAAAATAAAAAGTAAACGTAATAAAAAAATAAGTAGTACGCAATAAAATGTCACATTTCACGTGTATCAACTGCGATGCGCGCTTTGCCAACGCAGACATACAAAGGGAGCACTACAAAACGGATTGGCACCGTTACAATCTGAAGAGGCGCGTGGCGCAGTTGCCGCCCGTTACGGCAGAGGAGTTCCAGCAGCGTGTGCTGAGCGTCCGCAGCGCCACAGAGACGGCAATCGAGGAGCAACAAATGAGCATCTACTGCACCGCCTGTCGCAAACAGTTTGGCAACCAGAAGGCGCACGACAATCACCTCAACAGCAAGAAGCACAAGGAGGCGCTGGTGCGGCTCGAGCGGCAGCAAACGGACACGGATAGTGTGGCGGATGTGTGTGTCAAGAGCATTGTGGAGCCCCGTCCACATCCGGCTCTAGCAGCAGCTGCCGCGGGCAAAGGACGCCTCGCCTTCGCGGAGCGCGCGATGCAAATGGATGCGGACGACGACGAATTTGAGGTCATTGAGGAGGAGGAGGTAAGTATCAGCTGAGGGTTAACTTGATTGCATTAAACGTCTGTTAATATTTTCAGGTCGATTCGGATGAATGGGAAAAGATCGCAGAGAATCCGTTGACCGAACGCGACTGCCTCTTCTGCAGCCACCAGAGCGAGGATCTGGTAGAGAACCTCAAGCACATGTCACTCACACATTCGTTCTTTATTCCCGACACCGACTACTGCACCGATATCGAGGGCCTTCTCTACTATCTGGGCGAGAAGGTGGCCAACTATTTTATTTGCCTCTGGTGCAATGATCGTGGTAAGACCTTCTATTCTCTGGATGCTGTGCGAAAGCATATGGTCGACAAGGGACACTGTCAGATGCTGCACGAAGGCGTCGCTCTGGCCGAGTATGCTGAATATTATGATTACAGCGCCAGTTATCCAGATCACGTAAGTTATCGATATCTTTCGTTCAGTTTATTACAGTCGATGAAGCTCGAACTATCGCTACAATTGCCATCTCAATTGTTTCTCTCTTACAGAAAGAGGGCATGGACATTGACGAAGAGGTCGTGCCCGATCTGCTCGATGGCGACGAGTACCAATTGGTGTTGCCCTCGGGCGCCGTTATAGGCCATCGGTCGCTACTACGCTACTACAAGCAGCGCCTGCAGCCCACTCGTGCCGTCGCGCTCAAGAAATCGGATCGTAAGCTGCATCGGGTGCTGAGTGAATACCGAGCACTCGGCTGGACGCAGACGCAGCAACAGGCAGCGGCGCGTAAAGCGCGCGACATTCATCTGATGAAGCGCGTGCAGTCCAAGTGGCAGATGCAGCTGGGCACCAAGGCCAACAAGCTGCAGAAGCACTATCGCGCCCAGGTGCTCATCTAAGAACAAATGCAGTCAACTTGGGTGGCAAACAACAACTTTATCTCTTGTCTTGTTGGCCTTCATTTCATTTGGAAATTGAAATAAAATTACATAATTTAAATTAAAAATTAAATAAAATTTACTTTTGATTCTGTATAAGTAAAATTATTTCGTTATGGTTACATTAAATTTATGTGTTTAAAACTAGGTAAAAAAAAAAAACGTTCTAATTAATAAGAACTCTCTTGCTAACTGTAAACTCGATGAGCAATGCGTGTTTGCTTGTTGTGTGTGTGTGTGTGTGTGTGTGTGTATAAGCGAGACGGCTGCACGGTGAAAGCATGACTTAAATAAACCGATGCGTGTGTATGTGTGAGTGTTGTGTAAATTTCAGCTAACTATGATGTGTGTGTGTGTGTGTGTGTGTTTGGATGGATGTGCAATAAATAGCAGTGTCTGCTGGCGAGCTAAGAGAACGGAAACACACGCACACACAAAACAGACAGAGAGAGAGAGAGAAGGAGCACAATAGCTGGCTGCTCAGCCGTTTGCATGTGCGCGTGTGTGTGTTGTAAAAAAAAAAAAGATGAAATAAAATAAAACATTTTAAATTATAATTTATATAGACGGCAGGTAACGCTAATGTATAACTACAGGATTCTGTTGAACACATACGCCCACCATGGGCGACGACGATGAGGCATCGCTGCTGGCACCCGCAGCAGAGCTAACGCTGCCGCCGCCACTGGACGTTGCTGCTGACGCTGGCAGAGCAGCCATCGATGATGAAGTCGACGCCGGCAGCGGCATAGGCAGTGGCAGCGGTGCTAACGGCTGCGGATGATAGAGCAGCACCCCATAGGAGGCCGGTCCGGACCCAGCTGGCGGTCCGCCTGCAGCTGAGGCGCTGATAACGCTCGAATCCGTCATCATCAGATGGGAGGCAGCGGCGGACATGTTGCCATAGTGATGCATCAGATCGAGCGGCAGCGACGCTGGCGCATAGCTGTGATGCGGCTGCGGCTGTGTGGGCAGTTGCATTTGTTGATGTGCGGCGGGTGGTGGGAGCGGCGGCAGCAGCAGTGCTGCTGGCGGTGGCGGCGGTTGTACTATATTACCGTTATGTTTAATGCTGCTGAAATTCTGATGGGGCGCCATGCCGACGCCGCTGCTGCGCATGCGTCCGTATGGCGGCTGGCCGAGACGCAGCGCTGCTGCAGCCATTGTTACTGCCGAGACCGGCGGCAACGGCATCTGCTGCTGCGCCATCGGCGGATCACAGTCCATGGCGTGCGAATAGCTGTTGCCCATGTAAATATTGCGGCGACCGCTGCTGCCGCCGACGCCGCTGCTGCTGCTATGATTTAAGCTATTCAGACTGTTATTGTTGTTTATGTTAATGTTATTGCTGTTAAGACTGCTGTTGCTGTTCGCTGTTATCGCTGGCTGCGGCTGCAGACTGAGCGCTGAAAAGTTCATTGCATTGGCATTGCTGTTGTTGTTGCTGTTACAGCTGCTGCTGCTGCTGTTGTTGTTGTTCGTATGGTGCAATAGCAGACCTGCAAAGGCAAATGTTAAATCAATCAATAAATGATAAAAGTATACAAATGTTAATGTTGCCAACATTGTAAAAGCTTTCGCTGGTTTTGTTTTTTTTTTTTGTTGATTATATCATAAATTTTTATTGAAGGGTTTTTTTTCGCTTTTTTTTTGTCATTTTTTGTTGTTGTTTGCTTTTAGTTTTCATTTGAAATTGTTTTTCTTGGGTTTCTTTCTCTTTTTAACTTATTATTTAGTAATCATTCATAAATTATTTCGTACTCATTAAACTTAAACCATCAGCTTTACGTTTATATATTTATATATATATATATATATATATATATATATATATATATATATATATATATATATATGTATATTTATGTATATATATATATATAAATGCCACAAATGCGTGAGTGTATGTGTATGTGTGTGTGTTGATTTTTGTATTTTCATTAAATTGTTCAACTAAATGCTTTTAATTTTCAACCAGTTTCTTTCTTTTTCATCTACATTGTGTTTTGTTTTTTTTCTTCTCATTTTGCAATACTGTTTCGATAAGTGTAGTTGTTAATGCATTGCTATTTGCTTAGCCGCCATTTTGCTTGCAGTCATTTGCTGTTAGTTAACAGTGGGCTTTGCAGAAAAATGTTGCTGCATATCGTGAGGCGTTGCCACTGATGGCATTTGCAAGTCAATTTAAAATTTTTTTTTTTTTTGGTTATTGTTAAATTTTGTTTGCGTGTGTTCTAAATATTTTTTTCCTTACTTTTTTCTTTTGTTTTCTTATCGTGGCCTAAATCTAAATGCTTGCAATTAATTTTCATTGAAATTTTATGATTTCGTTTTTAGCTTTTCTTTTCTCTATGCATTTTTCGTTCTCCATTTCTCAAATAAAGTATGTATGTATGTATGTATGTATGTGTGTGTGTGTGTGTTAATTGTAATTTTAACTTAAATTTAAAACACTCTTTATCGGCTTTTATTTTAAGTATTTTACACAACTTTTTAAAGTTTTTCTTGTGGTTTTTTCTTTTTGTTTAATTTGTTAATTATTTGTTAAATTCTTGAATTGTTTACTTGGGTGTGCTAAACGCTAAATTGTTGAATTATACAAACACATATAGAATACATATGCAACTCACATCTTCTGTCTCTCTCTCCCTCTTTCTCGCCTATCGTTCGTTCTATTGATTCATTTCAATTATTTCATGTAAATGTTAACCACACACATATTTGTATAACTGTATACATGTCTGTCTGTCTGTATGTATGTGTGTGTGTGTGTATTTGTTAAATGCTAGTTTTCTTTATCTTTTTTTTTAGTACTGATTTATGTTTCTGTTTTATGCAATGCTATCGATTTTTTCGTATTTCCATTTAAATTATTAAATATATATTATAATTATTAATAATATGCCTAACGTTAATTATTTCGTATGCTTCGTTTTTTTTTTTTTTTTGTTTTTTTTGCTATTTTTACACACCTAAAAACTATGATTTGTGTTTAGAGATTTGGTATTATTTTTGTATGATTTTTCTTATTTAATTTACCATTTCTTTTTCGGTAAAATAAAAAAAAAACAATTTTTCAAGTATTTTTTAATGTCATGCGACAAAGCTGCTGTTAAACTGCCCAGATTGGCTGATCTGTTATTTAACATTAGTTTTACCATTGATTTGAAGCACGATTAGTTTTGTTTACGTATGTATGCAATGAACGTGTATGTGAATGTGCGTGCGAGTGTGTGTATATGTGTGTGTGAGGAATGAAATAGCTGCTGCAGCTGGCTTAGCACAAGTGGAGTCGAATGTTTGCTTAACAGTTATATTTTCTGCCATCAACATCTAGATCGCGTCAATGCGAGAGAGTGAGAAAGCGAAAGCGTGAGCGCAATAACAACTCAAACGGTATGCTCTCTTTGCTGCTTCAATTCATTTGCCATTTGGATAGAAGGATTTTATGGCAGTGGGAGAGAGAGAACACAAAAGTAAAGAGAATGCGGCTGTAAGCAGTCTAAGCTTATATTGTATGAGAGAGCGAAAATCATTTCTTGGAAAGCTCAAACATTTATTTATTTATTTTTAAAATTTTAATTTGCAAACTTGTAAGTCTCTAACTCTCAAGGCAATGCCGTTGCATATGAGATCACATTGTGTACAAGGCATTAACAGAGTGCAGTGCAGACGGCCTAACAGAGCGAGGATGTATGTGTATGTGTGTGTGTGTGTGTGTTGGGTGTGCTTAGAGTGAAGTAAAGTGGAAAGCGTAAACAACCAAAAGAGTAGGCAAGCAAGACAACAGATATATGTATACATTTTAACAGTTGACAGTGCCAGAGCGTGTGTGTGAGTGATTGAATATATGTGTGTGTGTGCTTTACATTAGAAATAACTGTTAAGTATTGTTTGTCTTTTTTTTTTTTTGCTTTTTTTTCTTTTCCTTTTAATGTTTTTTTTTTTTTTTAGCAGCTATGCGCTTATGTTGCGTCAATACACACACACTTGTACATGTATATATAGCCTATGTACACACTTTTATATACATATGTATGTATATATGCATTTACTGATCTGTATGTATGGCTGTACGCTGTTAATTTGTTAATGCTAATTTACTGTTAAACTTATATTGTTATTATATATATATATATATATTTTTTTTTTCAATTATATATATATATATATATATATATATATAGATATATATATATGTATGGCAGTCATTAAGAAAGTCGTTAAGGATTCCTTGTTTTATGTTTAACTTATATTTTTAACAGTTTTTACGATTTATTTTCAATATTTATTTTTTTTTAATTTTTGTTTATTTATTTTTTTTTTTGTTTTGTATGCCTTAATTTAGAATACTACGGCCCTAATTGCTTACAAACAAATGCTTAACTGTAAGCGACAATTATTAAAAAAAAAAAAGTACGCAAAACTGAACGAAACAAGTTAAAAAAAAATCATTTATTCAATTAATTTGTTTTTCTTGTTGGGTTTTTGTTTTCATTTGCTTATTCTTTGGAGCGTGTCTAAGTTTACCTTGTTTATATTTATGTATACTAGGTGCGAAAAAAATATATAGATATACATATATATATATATTATATTATTTAATATATATATATACACATATAATCACATACATATATATGTAAATATTTATTTGGAAAAAAATTAAGTTTATTTAATGCGCCACACATTAGGAAAATAACGTGTTTTTGGGTGGAGCTGGAGCCTCTGGCTATTTACAGTTAAGATGGCCTTAGCCCTTTTCATTACGTATGCAGTGGAAACGCTTTCGTTCAACTGAACGAAACGTATCCAATCGCATCGAATAACAGCTGCTGTTATTTTTATTGTTGCTTAACAGCTGCCTCCACCGCTGATGCCGTCGGTGCTGTTATCCTGAGTGCTTATATGCTAATTTGCGTTTGTTTTTGTTGTTGGTGATGTTACGGCCGATGCTGCCGCTGCTGCTGCTGTTACTGTAGTTGTTGATGTTGTTGTTGTTGCTGGTCATCGGCGCTCCTCTGTGTTGTGGTTTGTCGTAGTTTTTGGAATATGCACGCGTAATTGTATTTTTTTTTTGTTAAGGTATTTTTAGTGTTTTTTTTTTTTGTGGATTGTTAGAAAAAAGAGCATAATATTTTGAATATACATTAGTTCAGTTTCTTTCTTGGCTTCCGCCTTCTTCTGCCTTGTAAGTAGAAATGAATGATATAAAATATATATAATAATGAAAAAAAAAAAAAAAAAAAAAAAAACAAACAAACAAACAAACAAACAATATCTACGTTTGACAACACTGTTTTTTGGTCTGAAATGGGGGGAAGGTGCTACCGTTAAGAAAACGAAAGAACACTTACAATTTATATATATATCATAATATTATATGCTTAATAATTATGTATAAATGCAACTAAATTTGTTTTTTGTCAGATATATAGTAACAGAAATCATAATCTATATATATATATACATATATATATATATATATATATATATATAGTAATTCTTAATTTTAAAATTGTTTGCTACAATTTAAATTAATTTTTCTTTTGCTCTTTTTTAACAATTTTTGTTTTTAATTTTTTTTTTTTTTTTGAAAATAAAACAACCAAATTTATTCAATTCGAATTTTTTCTTTTCAAATACACACACACTCTCACACACACACACATATATATATATATATATATATATATATATATATATATATATATAGGGCATGCAGCAAATGAAATGAAAAACATAATTGGAAAATTTTCTAATTTTCTGCAAAAAGCACAAAATGTTTGAAATAATACTAAAAACTAGTGTTGTGTAATTACCAAATTCAACACAAAATCTAAACAGTACAAAATATATACTATGTAAATACTTAAATAAATACTGCACGTTGTACACATTAAATACATTGAATATCGATGATAATTATGATCAATTGTTGTAACTAATATTATTACTAATATTAAAAATAAAAACTAAAAATAAACGATCAAAATATTCTAAATTTGTTCCTAAATACTTTGCAAAATAATGCCAATCACATTCAATTTAAATTGTTATCGTTATCGATAAACAGATGCATTTGTGTAACTGCAAATGTTTGAAGAGATTGAACGATTTCGATTGTTCAGTGGTTACCGATAGGCAGATGCATATCAATAATTATCGAGACAAGAGTTTTCTTCCAGAGCAAGAAATGCTTCGAATTACTCAATCAGCGATTCTAATCGATAAATCTAAATCAATTTCTTTCTTCGTTTTCATAATTTTCAAATAATAAAAAAACGACAAATTTTAGCTATAAAAATAGAGAGAGAGAGAGAGAGAGAAGCACAACAAATAAAAATAACAAAAAATTGCTACTAAACAAGAGCAAGAGAGAGAGAGAGATAGAGAGAGAGAGAGAGAGAGAAGGGGGGAGGGGGAATGGGAGTGTGGGGCTTGGCTCAACACTTACCTACGCATTGAGGATCGACAGCGCCGCTGTTGCTGCTGGATACGAGCGACTGCTGCTGTTGATTGGAGGCACCGCCGCCGATGCTATTGTTGCCACCAGACGACGAGGAGTTGGCCGCGGCAGCTGCAGCGGCGGCTGCACTGGAGGAGACAACGCTGCTGCTGCTGCTGCTGCTGGCGTTGAGGCCGCTGCCAGTGCCGCCGTTGCCACCACCAGCCCCTGGTCCTGCACCGCCACTGCCAGCTACAGTCAGACTTCCGCCTCCGCCGCCTGCACTGCCACCGCCACCGGTGGATGAGGAGCCACCCGAGCCGCTGCCTCCGGCACCGGCATTCGCAGTGGCGCCCGCGCCGCTCGTGTTGGTCGACTCGTCGGTGGTGCGCTTAAAGAAGTTGTGCTGCAAGGCGTAGTAGGGCGTGACTCGTGTCTTCGGATCGAAGTCGAGCATGCGCAATATCAGATCCTTGAACTTGAGATAGTCGGAGACGGAATGTCCCGGCTCATCCAGACGCCTGCCGGCCGGTCCACCCGTCTCTACGCCGAGTATATCGTGCAGCTTGCGGGATCCGGGCGGCTTATATTTGCGCCCATTGAGGGTCTTCTTTAGCACATAGGAGCCATCGGTGATAGTCTTGTCGAAGAACTTGCGCGTCTTATGCGCCTGATCCAACAGATACTTGGGCGGCATGCCCAGCACCTCGACAATCTTGTTCATCTGATCGAACTCGTTGCAGCCGGAGAACAGCGGCTCTCCAGTATGCATCTCCACCAAAATGCAGCCGAGCGACCACATATCTATGGCCAGGTCGTATTGAATGCCCAACAGAACCTCCGGTGAGCGATAGAAGCGCGATTGTATGTATTGATAGATCTGCAAGGCACAAAGAGTTGCAATCAGTATCAGGCTTACAAAGACAAGGAGAACTAGGAGAATTTCTATGATACCACTAAGAATACTATCAAAGTGAATTTTTGAATATTTCTACTATTTGTAAGCTGGGAAGGACTCGCATATCATATACCCTATACACCCGCTTCACAGGCTGTACAGGCCATCGAGCAAGTTGTTCTTGAACTCTCATATATATGGGTTATATATGGGGTATATATGGGTTATATACTGGTTACCATACAACTTCATTTTTTGATGGGTTCATTGAGAGACTTACGCGCTGTCCTAGCTGACAGGAGCTGCCAAAGTCAACAATTTTGATGGCCGATCGCTTGGGATTGCATAGCAATATATTCTCGGGCTTCAGATCACAGTGTATTATGTTCAGTTCGGGTGTGCTCAGGAACAGAAGAGCCGTGCACAGTTGCTGCGCAAATTTGCGCGTGAGGTTCAACGAAACGCCACGGAAATTCGTGTTCCTCAATAGATCGTACAGATTGTACGACAGCAGCTCGAAGACGAGGCACAGATGATTGCGCCACATAAAATGACGCTTGAGCTTGACTGCAAATTGAGAGAGAAACAGAAAGAGAAAGAGAGAGAGAGAGAGAGAGAGAGAGAGCCAGTTTAGTTTGCGAGCTTTAAGCTTTCAGCCGTCAGCTTGAGCTGCTTCGGACTGCATTCACTTACCGATATAGTATTTGTTTTCTGCATCTGCACGATTCATCATTTCGAGCAGTTTGACTTCGATTTGTGCCTGATTTAGGAACGGTTTCTTATTCTTAATTATCTTGATTGCCACATGGCATTGCTCCTCATGATCGTAGGCCTTCACCACTTGGCCAAAACTGCCCTTGCCTGTAAAATAGCGCAGCATTTATATTATATATATATGAGTATGATTGGTCGATGCATTGTTCTTGATTAAACAAATATATATGTGTAGCCGATGTAGCAGTTTTATATAGCCAAGCATACGCACCGATAAGTGAATCAATCTCATAGCGATCCAGAAACTTCTCGCCATTTTTTATGATATAGTCGTGGTTGTCATCGTCGTAACCATCATTGTATAATTTGCGTTCCTTTTTATTTGACGAGTCATCTTCGCCTTGAGTCTGCTGGGCACGGCGTTTCTTCTTCGCGTAGTATACCTTCATGTTTGTTTGTATTATTTGTGAAAAGAAAATTTTTTTATGTAAAAATTGTATTTTAAAATGTATGCTGTCTATGTATCTACGTCTGTAGATTTGTGAGCAACTTGAATTTTTTACTGCCCGAACATCGACTTCACTTTGACAACTATTGCAATGCACATTTTCTGCCTGGATTCTTTTTGAAATACTCGCAGCATTAACGGTGCTTGTGCGTGAGTCGATCCTTTTTCAAATACTCGATACGCGGTACTCAAACGAAAGTTCCAGAATTATGTGAGCTATCGATACTTTTTAACAGCGCATTTAATTGACAAATGTCTCTGCATTGCGCTCACCGCTAACGCACTTTTGAGCTAACAGTAGCTTTAATTAAATGGCGTTTTCAAATATTAAATGTTAATTAACAGACGTTTCAATATTGCGCTCACTGCTAACGCGCCTTTGACATACCATTAGCTTTAATTATGTAAATATTTATTGTTTTATGCAGCTGCACACGCATATATACATATACACTCTACGCTGTCAAGAGATACTTTACACAGTGCGAAAAATTCAATTTTTGTGCTTTATGTACAAAAATAAAGAGTTTTTGTTTAATTTAACTAATTGTTTTTTAATGGTTAACTGTTTAATTAGGAATTTTGAAATCAAATTATATAAAAAACAGAAACAAAAACAATGTGGGTGCAACTAAACAAACAACTAAAAATTAGATTACGAGGGAAGACTTGAGGCAAAGGGTGTAGGTGGCCGCAAACAAAAGATATCTGATCGGGCAAACGGCCTTATGATGCGAAAGATCAAAGCAAATCCCCAAATTTCGACCAGAACTCTTGCCAAGGACCTCAAAGAAGAGTGTGACGTGGATGTGACCCACGAAATGGTTCGTCTTCGAAAGTCGCCGCAAATGTGGAAAAGCGCTTCTCTTTCGCTCTCGCTATGCTTAGGCACCCAGACGAGTATTGGAAGGATCCAAAACATAAGGAGTTTAAGTTTGAAGACAAAGAAAAAGGTTGGACAACTAAAAGCTTTCGTAATGGAAGTGTGGCAGAAGATACCCCTAGAATATATTCAAAACTTGGTTAACTCTATGAAAAGAAGACTCCAACATTACTTATAACTAGTTTAAATTTTAAATTTAGAATATATATATATATATATATATATATATATATATATATATTTATATATATATATATGTATATATATATATATATATATATATATATATATATATATATATATGAAGTGTGTAAAGAGCTTCTTCACAGTGTCAAATATGAGTAATCCAAGTTTTTGTTGTTTGTTTAGTTTCACCCACATTGTTTTTGTTTCTGTTTTATATAATTTCATTTCAAAATACCTAATTTAACAGTTAACCATTAAAAACAATTAGTTAAATTAAACAAAAACTCTTTATTTTTGTACATAAAGCACAAAAATGCATTTTTTTCCACTGTGTAAAGTGTTTATATCTAAATATATTAATTAATTCATCAATTGATTGTTTTTTGTATTTTTTTATGCTCTGATTTTGATTAGGATCAAACATCTACGCATAGGTAACACTAAAGTAACAACCGCCCTATCACCGTGGCCGTATCACACGCTCACATCTCTACTCCACTCTTTCCCCCCTCTCCCTCTCAGCCGTTGCTGTGTGCTTTGCTTTGCTTTGCTTTGCTTTGCTCAGCTCATTGTGGCTTGGCGAAAAATTTTGTATGCCAGGCCAGCTGCATGCAGTTGCTTGGCGAAAAAAAAAAGTTGTTGCTAACGTCGCATGCGAGCGTCGGTGCGAGCGAGAGCGCTGCACGTGCAAACAAGTTGAACAGAGCGAGGGCGAGGGCCAGTCGCGAGAACGCTTTTTGCAGCGCGTTGTACGTTGGTGTAACCAGACAGCCAGACAGTGAGAGTGAGAGTGAGAGAGACAGAGAGAGAGAGAGAGAGAGAGAGAGGGTGGCGAGGATGAGAGTGGCGCTCGCGGAATTCAACAACGCCTAAAAGACGACTGCACACAATTGCTGCGACTGTGCGCTGTTGCTGCTGGCCGAGCGTTGTAGAAATATACGTGTGGAGCGCTATGCGGGAAACAATGCTCGAAAATGGGTGTATGCTGAAGACGACGACGACGTCGACAGTGACTGCGACTGCGACTGCGACAGCGACTGCGGCTGCTGTTGCTGTTGCTGTTCGCGTTGTCGTCTGCCACTGTTGCCTGGCAATGACGTTGCCAGCCGTGTAGGGGCGCAGCAGACGCAACGTCACGGTTAATCACGCGCTCTCTCTCTGTCTCTCTCTCTCTCTCGCTCTCTCTTCCCATTCTGTGTGTGTGCATAACATACAAAGCAGCGACGTCAACGTCAACGTCAACGTCAAAGCCAGCGCCAGCAACTGCGGTTGAGCTGATAAGACAGCAGCAACAATGTAACAAGTAACGGTGCATATATTTAGGCGCTTTGGGTTTGGCTCTGCTGCTACTGACGTCTGCTGCTGACGTCTGCCTTTGTCTCTGTCTCTGCCCCCGCCTCTCTCTGTGTGTGTGTGTGTGCAACAATTTGCCAGCCAATTAATTGTAACTGCTGTTGGCTTTAGCTAATCAGATGATCGACATTTTATTTATTTTTTTTGTATCGCAACTTTCACTTTAGACACACAGCTTTAACGCTCTTTTCCCGTGCATTCGGCATTCGTTTAAGCCGTTTTGCATTTTCTTACAAATTTGGCTTGTTTAATTTATGCGGCTTACAAGTGAAAAGCAATTCAAGAAATGCAGAGCCGCTAATCGCCCAACCATTTGCATATTAACAGTAAAACGCAAATCAGAGTGCGCTAGGCGGAAGTGGCCGACTAGGAGATACCTTGACTTTTCGTCTAGTTGCAATTTCCTAATAAACTTTGTAGAGCATCATAATAATATATATAATATTTACAATATATTATATATATATATATATATATTATTATTACAAATAAAAGTTATAGACTAAGCTGAATTTCTATTTTCAATGGTTTCAGCTGGCAGATTAACAGAAATTGAGAGCAACAGTGAGATAATAGCTGTTAAGAGCAGAACAGAGACGCTTGACAGTAAAAGAAAAGTAAAGAACTGTTAAGCACATAACAGAAGTTGCAATTGCTGCATCTGCTAACAGAGACTAAACTACTGTAGTAACATAACATACGAACTGCAATAGATCTCAGCTTCTGTTATGATGTTAATGGGAGAGAGAGAGAGAGAACTTTCTGTACAGCTCTTTAGTATAATTCTGTTAGTATGCTGTTAATGACATGCTGTAGACTGACAGTGTTTGGCATTTGGCAACATTTCAGTTGCGAGTTATTGACGTGCTTTCATGTTGACCGGGTCAAGGACAGGCACGCGCTGATCGTTAGCCAAATGAAAGAGCGAGAGAGAGAGAGAGAGAGAGAGAGAGAGAGAGAGAGAGAGAGTGCTGCGACTCTTGCTTACCTCATTGATGTGCTTGTAGGTCTTTATCAGATCGACGCTCAGCTTTCGTAACGGTGCATTGGCCGGATCTCGAAAATGCGGAGGTATGCGTGCCTGCATGGCGCGCACCTCCGACGAAGACGAAGGACTAGAGTGCTACAAAGAGAGAAAGAGAGAGAGAGAGGGAGAGGGAGTATTGTAGAATAGTGCAAGAATCAGGTGATGTATTAAGTCACTTACATGATGCATAACATCACGATGCGTGGCAGGCAGTTCCTCTTCGACCACGAAGCGTCCGTAGAGCGGCGCATGGCGCTGTCTGCCGCCGCCACCGCCGCCGCCCCCGCCGCCGCTCCCGCTGCCCTGCGATGTGTCCACGGTGCCACCACTGGAACCATAGCCGGCGGATACTGTAAAATAAGGCAACAGCAAAAATTAGATGATGTGTAAGTGGAAGAGAGAGCGAGAGAGCGAGTTCATTGACCGATTGCACCTGGGCACAGGTGTTGCACCTGTCGCACACACCTGAGGCAGCTGCCAAAAGACCAAAAAACCCGCCCAAAATACGTTTTCCCCCAACTAAATTTAGAGCTAGACAACAAAATGAACCAAAAAGTCCCAATGAAAATATTACACAATATGCACACAAAGATCGTCCAACATATATATATATATATATAGTATATATATATATATAGCTGTTCGCGTCTCTGTTTTGCTCCGAGTCAAAAATAGCACAAAAAGGGTAGTCACTGTGCAGGGGTTGGGGCCTCGCGGGGCGATGGCGCAGATCAAGAGCGGCGCACTGAAACTGATATTGCAATTCGCAATTGTCGACAACGGAATGGGCAAAAGAGAAGAGACCGAGAGACGCGAAACAACAGAGGAAGAGTAGAAGGCAGGAGGCAGGAGGCAGGAGGCAGGAGCTAGGAGTCAATTGACGTTCGATAGTCTAGTCTAGTTCAATACGTTAGCTGATTGAAGCAGTGCTAAAAAATCGCCCGAATTCAATTGATTTTCAAGTTTAACATGCACTTTAACATGCAGTTTAACATGAACTCTTAAGCGTGAAGCCCTAAGTTTTTAACAAGCTTTAGTCTATTGGAAATTCCATTCTAATCGCACTTATGGCCTGAAGCTTATCGCGTCAACAGCTTTAATGTGCTTTTTGAGTTGGAAACGAATTTGATACACAGCAAATGCTTTAAGCGTAATATTGTCTAGTCTAAACTCCGCTTAAAAAAGAAAATTGGAAGCTTCTATGACTTCTATGACTTAAGCTTTAATGGGAAGTTACTTTTCGTAAACTTTAAAATGTCGAGTTTCGAGTCAAGTGAGCTTTCACTCGCTCTACTTGAATCTTAGACAGCTTGGCTACTACAAATGAACTTGGAGCTTAAATTACCTTTGGGTTAAAACAAACTGTATACAAAATACTTTCAGTTACTAGGCAATTCAGTGCTCTTAAAGCTCATTGCTGTCACCAAAGCTCATGCCACAGGTGCATACTGACTACATTCCAGGTGGGTAAACGAACCTATTGCTATGCTGATAGCCAATAGGCAAAACTTGCGCGATAAGCTTAATCAGGAAATGACGAGAGATATATGTATGTATGTATAATAGCCATGCAGCACATTCCTTAGACTTGGAGTTCGTGCTTACAGCTATATTGCGCTGGGCGCTGTGGCAGCAATTGATGCTGATGATGATTCGAGTCATTGTTCCTGCTGCTGCTGATGCCGATTGTTGCCCTGAATTTGGAATTGGGATTGGAGGCAAAGCTCTTGATCGTATGCTGGCAATCGATCTGGGCCAGATAATGCGGCTGCTGTTGTTGTTGTTGTTGTTGTTGTTGTTGTTGCTGCTGCTGCAGTTGATAACCGTTGCCATTTCCCCCATTGCTCCAGTTGCTCCACGATGGACGCCAGGCCGACGACGCTGATGAGGAGCCAACGACAGCTGTCGGCGCTGCAGCTGTTACCGTTGCCGTCGACCCACCGATCAGGCCGGGCTCATGGCCAGCCATCGAGGCGTTCATTGACTGCCAGTAGACCAAAGCCGTTGACATCGCGACTGAGTCAACGTCCGGAAGAAGCGACAGCAAAGCCAGAGACCTCGTCTATATTAATGGCTATATAAATATTTCCTTCCTGGCTTTTTTATATACCCGTTCACGTGGCGACAAAGAGGTATATTCGGCTCTTTGCACAAGCTCTATGGGACTAGCTACCCAGTTAAGCCTTCATAGATCCCCTCTCAGCAAAGACAACGCCTGCCTCTGCTAATTTTGGGAGTCTCCTCTAGCGATACAGTTAGATCCATGAATCATATGCAAATCATAGTGTGAACGAGCATCAGACAGTCGCTAGCGCCCGACTGCAGCATTCCAACTTGTTTTTCTTTTCTTTTTTTTTTTTTTGTGTTATTTTTTGTCCGCTTTCTTTATCTTTCTTTCATTCTATTCGCACATAGCACAAAGTATTTCACACGCTATGCAAAAGTTCTTTTATCGCGAGATTCACTTTTATATATATATATATATATATATATATATCGTTCACTCAAACAAAAATGTTAAGTAGAAGCAGCAAATTCTTCTCTTTGGCACTTAATAACAGAAGCTTTGTTTCAATGTTTGATTGATAGCGTTTGTGGTCGATCAATTAGGCAATTCGCTTGCACTATCCGCACAGAACTCTCTATATATATATAGGTATATATAATATCTAGTCTATATATATATATATATATATATATATACATATATTTAGTTATTTTTCGGCTGGCGACTACTCGCGCGATCTGCGTCGCGTGAGATTTCAACGCGAACTGCGTCAATGTTTTTTTTTTTTACAGCTAGAAAAATCATGTCGAGCGAGCGCAACATTCGTCGTCTTCGCCGTCAGTTTTTGTTTCTGTTCTGTTGGACGGACGGACGCGCGTCTGTTTTATTTTTATGCCGAGACATTACGTTACGTTACATTACGTTACGTTCACCGTTGCATTTGCCAAAATTTGGTATCTGTCGCTGATCCCTAATCCCCATCACTCGATGCACTTCAACACGTTCTATTTCGATTGCCTTAAGTCGCGGCATGGCAAGCTTTCGACCTGTTAAAGCTCTTTGCATTACTTTTCCAGAGTTGCCATCATTTCGAAAGCTTTCAACTTTCAAGCTGCGCGCATCGCACAAACTATCCACACTTGTAGGGTTGATATAAAAGTAGAGTTGCCATCACTTACATAAGTTATTCGCTTGTGATATTTCAAGCCAGAGATAGCTTTGAAGCTTACAAGCTGTAGGGTTGCCACCTTTCATAGGCACTTCTGAATTTCAGAAACCCTCGTTGACCAGAGTTGCCATCGTTCCGAAAATTTATTGACAATTTTAAACATTTCTCATATTTTTCCTATTCCATCATTTAAGCTTACAAACTGCTCAATTTCTTCCAACTGCCAGCTGAGCTTTTACAGTTCTTGTGAACTGATCCGCCTGGGCACTATGCGAATAGTTTAAGCTTTTCAATTAAGCAACAGTTGTTTTTTTATATATACATATATATATATTATATATTATATATTATATATTAAATATTAAATATTAAATATTATATATTATATATTATATATTATATATTATATATTATATATTATATATTATATATTATATATTATATATTATATATTATATATTATATATTATATATTATATATTATATATTATATATTATATATTATATATTATATATAGACAACAATGAAGTAAGCTTTTCTTAATGTCTCTGCCTATTTTGGGAAACCACTTCATCTTTAGTATTTTAATGTAATCAAATTCCAATTATCAGCTGAACGTGCGATTGTCAAGAATATAGACTATATACATATATATATATATACGCCACCCACGCCGGCTTCCTACACTTTCTTTTGTTTTTGTTTCAATGAGGAAGTCAATAAACAACACAAGAAATCGAGTGCGTTGGACTGCATAATACCCGTTCTCGCATCAAAATCAGCCTCATTAATTATAAATATTTTAGTATTTGGGCGGTTCAGATAATACATGGATCCAAGCTCAACAGTGATGCAAGCTTAGCAATTTGATTGGCTTGCTTCCGATTATCTATATAAAATATATCTATATTTTTTCTTCTATATTTATTTGTATATATCTATATATGTATATCTCATATATTTTTATACCAGACTTATTTCTTACGCCTTGAGCTCTAAATGTAAGGAATTACGAGCAGTTACAAAGCCAATCTACTCTCTATTCAGTTCATGATTGAATTCTAGTTTTAAAAAATCCTGATGAAAGATCTTTGAATGTGAAAATCGATATAAAAAGAAAATAATAATAATAATTTTTCGATCTACTAGATAAAAGTTCTATACTTTTTGAACAGACCTCGTGCAGATCAAAGAAATAGATTTAATCAATCAGTTCGCTTTTATATATAGCTGATGAAGTTCCTATCTAGTTTTCCCTATATATTTCCTATGTCAGACAAGGGTATTCCAGCTTCAGCTAAGCCTCAACCAAAGCCCATTTGTCGTCTCGGATATTATTAAATCAAAGTTGATCACTTGCCAATTTGTTGGGTTATGGAGCTAAATGGATGCTCCTCGAACGACCTGCTGCTCCCTGGCATCTGTTTGATGATGATGCTGCTGCTGCTGCTGCTGCAAGTGTGCGTCTATTTATAGAAATGGACGGTGGAATCACTGCTGTGATCCGTTGTTGTGCTTGGCTCTAGCGCAATGTGCTCGCCGTCGTCGTTGTCGTCGTCTTAGCCAATAATAGTCGCGACGACATTTTTCTCATGGGATGGGGGTACGTATCGGAAGGGGAGCTTTAGGGGAATGTATTTCTCATCGATGCTAAATCCGGGCAATATATATAACAAATACGTTATCAACAAATGGGCCTAGTGTAGTGTGGAGCCGCCCTCAGCTGGGTCGCTGCTTGCCAAGTGACTCATGATGCATGACCCATCAATGGGTGCAATTGTGCGACACTTGCTATACCCTAGAGTGGCATTCGATGCGGAGTACATTCCCTTAAAGACAATGTTTGTCATATGACAAAGAATATCATATACATACATCATTCTATTTAGAGTATACCAAACGGGAAAATCAAAATCGATTAATATCGATTTGTTCTGATTGCTAGCAGAAATCCCAAAGGAAACTAGGCTTAAGTATATACTGTTCCATATTCATTTTCTCATTTTCTCATTTTCATAACATACATTTCCGATTATTCTCTTTATCTACTAAGAATTTGTTCATTTTGTCGTTAGTGCAGTTTTTGCTTTTGCTAATTACAAGGCATCGATTAGTGTAATACATTTTGCACTTTTTGCAATAAACACTTGACAAATTGAAGGGCAGACGCGAGGCGCCGATGATAAAACGTTTTCCTGGAATCCAAATGCAATGAACAAATAGAGGGGAAGTCCATAAAGTTTAACAAGCTCCTCCTCCTTCTCCTTCTCCTTCTCTCAATAAGCAAACAAAAGCTGACTGATAAGTCAAGCAGCCACACACGCACACTTGTGCCGTTTGTGAAGCGAGACAGCAACACGTAACAGCAGCTGCCTGCTATGACACGCATGTGCTATAGGGCTGTTAGAGCAAGTCTATATGGGGATCGCTCGCTATACAAGCGGTTTTTTTCACTTTACATTGTAGAGATAAGAGAGAGCCAACCCTTAACATGATACTGCACTGTTAAGTGCTGTGTAATTAAAATTATATTTAAGTTTGTTATTTGCACTCTTTAACATCTTATTACTACAACACTGTTAAGCAGTTAACAGAGTTCTTTCTACTTACATTTCTGTTTGTTCTTATCCATAACAGCGCCGCTGTTCGTATCCTCCAATCTATACATCTGTATTTTGTTGTTGGTTTAATGCTTTATATGCTGAATTATGTTTATGATATATAGATATATATATACCTAGATACAGGTATATATATATGCATACATATAATTGGTATTCATATAATTGTATTGCGTTTATTTGTTCATATATAATTTGCGTTTTGGTTGATCTGTTCTTTTTGTTAATTTTATTTTATTAATTATTTGTTTGTATAAATTAAATAAATTATTAACGTTGTTGCGGTAATTAATAAATTACTTCTCGTTGTTAATTTTGGTTACTAAAATTTTTGTTTTGTTTTGTTTTGTTCGTTTACCGTTATATAATATATATATATATATATAATATTTATACATATATTTGTAATTTTTGGGCTGTTTTTATATTTGTTGTATTTTTATTTATATTTTTAAATACTTTTTTGCTCATATATATATATATATATATATATACATCTATATTTATATATATATATATATAAATATATATGTTATGTTAAATCATGTGAATATATATTATGTTTTTATTTTCGTTTTTTTTTTTTTTATTTAAAGTAATGAACACACTTTTTAAGTCTTTTGTTGGGTTTTGCTTTGAATGTTATGTTGATGTTATATTAAAGTTAATGATGCTGCTGCTGTTAAGTGGCTGCTGCGGCTATTCTTGTTGTTGCTGAATTTATATATATACTATATACTATATATATGTTTATATACACAATAATTAATTGTTGTCTTAGTTGTTGTTTTTGTTGCTTTTGCGTTCTTCATTTAGACACATACACAGTTACGTATTTTCACACACGCACGCACACACATGTTCATATATTTGCAATCACTGTGCAAATCCATTGCATTGCACACACACACACACACAGACACTGCCGTCGCGCACGTGTGTCTGTGTCTCTCTTCCTCTCTGCTACTTTCTGTGTGTGTGTGTGCGCGCAAGCGCCCAAAAATAACGCAAAACTAAAAAAAAACACAACAAAAATAATAACTCTCTCCCACTCTCCTTTTTTATTGTTTTTTTTTTTTTTTATTTTCTGCACAATCGCCGAGAGCCGCGCGCGCGATGGAGAGAGCGAGTGAACGAGAGCAGGCCGAACAGATAATGGCCAAAGCCAAAGCAAAAAAATAACTGTATTTTGCTTCTTTTTTTTTGGTATCTAAGTTATTGTTGTTGTTAAACTGTTGTTGTTATTATAGTAGTAGTTGTTGTTGTTATTATTAATACAAAGTACTTCTGTGCACATTTTGCATGGGAACACACATTTCATGAACGAATTAACGAAACACAACAAAAAAAAACAAATTACACGCACGATTTTTTGTTATATGTAGATTTATATAAGCTGAACACAATTCTTGTTGTAGTAGTTGTTGTTGTTGTTGTTGTTGCTAATGTCGCCTTGGAGAGCTGCAAAGAGTAACAGAATGAAGAAAAGCTTAGTTGGGCATTTTTATAAACAGCACAGTTTACAGTTATACACAAATAAATAGTACAAAACAGAAAGGAAAAAACAAAATTCAATAACATTTTGCGCGGCGCAAAATAACAAAAAATAAAAAATAATAATAATAATGTGTAAAAGAAACCAAATAAAGGAAAAACACGCGCTGCTCAACAGAACAAACACACATACTCTGACACACGCTTACTCCGCCTCTCTCCCGCTCTCTCTCTCTCTCGCAAGCGCAGCAGGTGAACGAACGACACGCGACGCATGTATGTGTGTGTATGTGAGAGAGAGTGAACAAGTTCAGCTGAGCGCCACGCGCACTCAAACACACATACACAGCAGCAGCATTCATAGAAAGCGCAGCTTAGCAGCACAGCTAGCCGACTAAAAGCTTTTTGCTATAAGCAGACAGCTGTTAAGCGCCTGTTGCCAGGCAAAATTTGTGCTTTTTAATTAAATGTGTGCGCAAATGTTTTAATGTGTTTAACAGTCAGCTCACACACACACAAATACATACCATAGAGAGCGGCGTATTACGGTGAAAGTGACCGCAAATTTTAACCGTTTACTAGTGTTGTTATTGTTTTTGTGATATATATATTTTGGCATTTGTTTGCGCTAACTGTTGCCATGCAAATTGCACGAAAAAGCGTTGCCACATAATTGCAAATGCTGCACCAAAAAAAAAAAAACATCATTACTCATGCATTCACACACACAGACATTTAGCCGGCACAAGTTCAATGCAAGCCAAAAAACCAGTTCCATCATGAATGATTTTTTTTTTTAATTTCTCTGATTCACACGGTGCAAAAAATAAGTTTTTATGTATACATACAGAAACCAAAAACAATTGACGTATGCGTCACGGCAACAAAATCCAAATAACATTTGATAGTAATGCAGACACACAAAGCCATCTCC
This sequence comes from Drosophila fulvimacula, assembly GCA_035045555.1. Lineage (NCBI taxonomy): Eukaryota > Metazoa > Arthropoda > Insecta > Diptera > Drosophilidae > Drosophila > Drosophila fulvimacula. Next base: position 9,133,375 of record JAWNOX010000192.1, on the reverse strand, counting down.
AAAAGTCAAGTCAAAATCTGTTCATTTTACATTCGAATTTTATATAATCAATTATTTTATTTTTATTTTAATTGTATTTTATTCAAATAAAATAATATAAATAACTAATTAAAAATGATAAATAAATAAATAACAGCTAACATTAAAGCTAATAAAGCTTAATTGCCAGCACTGATAGACACTCTACAACAGAAAACCTGACGATTGCTGTTCACACAACATGAAACTTGACGAATGTTTTTCACAGGCACGCAAACACACACACAGACACACACACGCAGTCTAGTATGTTCATCAATCAAAACTAGGCGTATTGCCAGTCAGTCAAGGCAGCAGCAGCAAGCAGCAGCTTATCAATTGCACGAGTTGTGCTTGTGACCGATGGTTGTGACGACACAAATGTAGCGACAATCAAGAGCAGATCAAAAGCTAACTACTCACAATACACACAAACATAAAATGAAGATACATATATGCATGTGTGTGCGTGTTTATTTTTAGCCAGGCAGCAACAAAATTTCGCATGCATCATAATTTATTTTTGGTCTACGAGCAAAATCAAAGGCAGCAGCAGCAGCGGCAGCGGCCCCCACGCAGAATCCCACACGACGTGCCAATTAAATTTCACGCGCAGCTGGCAACTCTGCATTTGGTGGGTGGTCGGTCACTTCCCTCTCACTCTCTTTGCCGGCCGCTCTTCATAGACTTTTGTTTGTAACTAAAAGAAAACTTTGGCGATCCAGCAACGTTTGACGTCAACACACAAAGTACATGAGAGAGCGCGCGTGCTTCTGCTTTCGCTTTACATATATATATATATATACATGCATACGCACGCACAGGCAACCTGGCGCTATCAGTGTTGCTATCTTAGCTATTTTTCAGCTTTTTTTTCCTTAAGCAAAATTTAGATTTTTGTATAATACATTAATTCGAATAACATATGTATAATAATAAATATATAAATTAACCGATATATGAAAAACTTGATATATAAATAAATTTAATATAATACTACAAATTACAAAATATGTAATAATAAATATATAAATACATTTATAGTAGCAATAAAACATATATAACTAAATTTGCGGTTTTTAGAGCCTTTGTGCACTATTTTATAAGCTATTAGCCTTTTATAGCTTTTGGCTATTTTTTTTCTTTTTTTTTTGCTTATGTTGATCAGCACTGTTCGTTGCGCTGCCACAGACAATCTTCTTCGCCCTCTCCCTCTCTAACTTTGTTACACTGTCATTTTTATTGTTGCTTTTTTTTCTTAGACGAATGGACGCATGCTCTAGTCGCAGACGCGCGCGCGTCATGCGTGACCCAAATAGCCGCCATTGCTGCTGCTTCACTTTACTTAGTCTGCTTCTGCTGCTGCTAGCTTCTATTTGATGGTCACACAAATCAGCAAAACTGAACGAAACCAGACATAATATAATTTAATACACACTTATATATGTATATATTTGTACATATATGTATATAAATATGTATGTGTATATATAAATGTTAGAAAGTCTTTTGCGCAACAGTTAATAAATTTTTGTGTCTGGCTGTATGTGTGCGCGAGAGTTCCCGTTGTTTTTTCGCTTTGGGTGCGCGCGGCACCAAAAATACTTTGTAGGCGTTTTCGGTGTGCGCTGTGCGCTGATTAGCCACAAAAAAAAACCAAAAAAAAAATTTTTTTTTTTTGCAATTTTGAAAGCATTTTCTTAAATGGAGCGAGAGAGACAAAAAAACAGCGAAATGCTTTCATTTTATTTCATTTTTTATTTTGTTTAAGTGCGTAACGGCATGCCCGCTGGCATTCACACACACACACACCCAGATACACGCAGACATATGTGAACAACAAAATTTACATTCTCGCTACGTTTATTATATATGTATGTATGTATACGCTCTCTCGCCTTTTGTTTGGTTCAAAGTTCAATGACCGATTTCGCCGCGTCGAATTCAGCGGCGCAGTCGCTGTTGCCCTCCAAGACGACGGCGGCGTCGCTGCCTCTGTCTCTGCTGCTGCTTCGCAAACACACCACATACACACACAGACAAGGTCAACGCAATAATCGAGTTGCCATTATTTTTTTTGCTTAAAACGCAATAACAAATAATAAGCATTAATTAAGCGACAAACACACACACACACAGAGACAAAAAAAGCCTTTTGTACCGGCATAAAAAAAGATTGGGAGGGATGGATGGCAGCGAGATTTTGGTGCATCATTATTTAGAAATATTTATCGATAATTTGCAATTACAGAGCTGTCATTACTTGCATGCGTGTGCCTATGTGCGTGTGTGCGCGAAGCAACAACGACAACAACAGCCGCGCGCTTGCGTGCGTCCATCAATGACGCCGTCGCGCAGCTTTGACAGTGGCATTGAAATTGCCAGCAGCAGCAGCAGCAGCAATAACAACAACAAACACGTCTGATCATGCAAGCGTCGCAATTGCGCGCTGCCTGCGCAAACAGAATAAATTCCAATTAGACAATTTCCGACTCTTTGACTGTCGCTCTCTCTCTCTCTCTCTCTCACTCCATCACTGACAACGAAATTGCGACTTTGCAAGAAGAATGTTGTTATTATTGCAGCACATTGTTGTTATTATTATTACGGTTTATTACACACGCACATACAGCAGACTCTCTCTCTCTCTCTATCTCTGTGTGTTTCTGATTAGAATAAATAGCACAACAAAAGAAATGACGTTTTTTCGTTTTTTTTTTTTCCAATTTGCGCTTCTACGATTTACTTTCACCTCCTCCTCAATTGCCTACGACAATGACGCGGCTATTTTTCGTCTATCTATGCATGTGAGTGTGTTGGGTTTTTTTTCGAAGCGCAGTTTTTGCAGTCTGCGCCACCCACCGTCAATAACAGCAGCGACGCTAGCAGCGGCAGCGGCAGCGGCAGCGACAGCACGTGTAAAACGGCGCCGTATTCAACTGTATACAGACTACTCCCCCCACCTTCTCTCTCTCTCTCTCTCACACACACTCTCTGCGTGTGTCTATCACTCACGTTTTAGCTGCTGCGCCGTTGTCTTCTTCGCATTTACAGTTATTTGATTTGGCACAACAATTGCTGCGCAATAATAACAATAATATGGCAAAGAAAATGGCGGAATATCCATCCATCCAACCATCTCTCTCTCTCCCCCTCACTCTCACTCTATTGAGCAGATAAAGGACAAGAGTTACGGCGCTTAAATGCTTTGAAATTGAATAAATTCATTGAAAATGAAAATTATGTTAATATAGGTTATGTAGAAATGTAACATTTTGAATATATATATATATATATATATATATATATATATATATATATATATATATATATATATATACCTGCTGTGTTATATAGATTATTAGATAATTAATTAGGATATTTCATACCTACACCATTTGATATATAGAGAAAACTCAATTGCAGCAGTACAACACTTATGTTTTGGCTAATAGGACGAATCTTATTAAAAGGCCCGATTTGCGCGAACGATTTTATAGTATAACGAATGTGTGTAGCGCACCTGAAAGTTTTCTTTTTCTCTCTCGACATTTGACAGCTTACAGCATTAACAGCACACTGGTTCAGCTATTTGCGCGCCGTTTGCCAACACTAATTGCAGTATATATAATATTATAGCATATAGCAGACGATCATTATTCCATTTTCGTCATTAGCCAATACTTTAACCAACACTAGACACATACTAGATTATATATATATATATATACTAAGCATATATTTGACTCTTTTGTCATTAGCCAACACTGGCTAACCCCAACAGGCATATAAACTCACATAAAATCTAGATATAATTTTGACTACAATGAATCTTAAATTGGTTTTCCTTGTGTTCGTCCTCTGCTGCGTGTTCAACTGGAGTTGTTCGCTCGGCTATGGACGATTCCACGAATGGGATGACGAAGAGCTGTTGCCGTTGGCGTGGGGATCGCCAATGTCAAGATCAAGAGCGAGAGCAAAGTTTAGAGCAAAATTAGGAACGAAAGCTGAATATGAATCTGGATCTGGAACTGGATCTGGAACAGGATCTGGGTCTGGATCATACGCGTTAGAAAATACATGCAACACGCTTAGTCAGAGCTGTCCGGAGGCAGCCGCCGTCATCGCCGCTAAAGCCGCTCAGGTGGCAACGGAAGCAAACGACGCCCAGACGAATGCGGCCGAGTGTGCGGCGAAGCGGGCCCGGATCCAGCTGGCCGAGAAGGCCGTCCAAGCGTCGCACGCCGTTCAGGCCGTGCTCGAGGGCAAGCGTATTCTGCTCGACAGAATCGAAAAGGAACTCCAGGTCACCGACGATCTCCTGACCAAGCTGACCAGCTCGCTGCAGCACAGCGAACAGAATGCCCACAATTCCGACTGCGCGGCCAAAACGGCCGCGACCCAATTTAGCCGGCTCATCGAAATCGTCCACCTGATAACCAACAATGTGGCCGAGGTGAACTCGCTGAACGACCAGGTCCAGCACGACTACAATGAGAAGCGCCAGATGCTGCTGGCCGCCAAGGCGCGTTCGGCGCGCATCCAGAAGGACATCACCTGTGCCACCGACGAGTATCAGAAGGTGAAAATTGCTGCCTATCAGGCGGCCTGTGCCGCCGTCGAGGCCAAGCAGAAGGCGGCCAATGCCGCAGCTCTCGATACGAACTTGTTGCGGACTGCGCTGGTGCGACAATGCCAACGGCGACTGAAGCGGCGGCAGCGACGGCCTCAACGTTATCGCCATCGTCATGGAATAGGGATCTAAAAGGATCTGTATATATATATATATATATATATATATATATATCCCATTGCATTATTTGCTTATATTTTGTTTAATCAAGTTTGTATGTTTCAAATGTTCATAAAATTAGTTTTGCTTGAGCTTTAAATTAATTAAGCTCCTACTTAACAAACAGCTTAAATGTGCAAACTTTAAGCTCCGCTTATAAACAAGTTAAAGTGAAATTCAAAGAGCTTTCGCCTTAAACTTAATCTTGAAATGTAAGCTTTAATATTGACTAGTTTTAGTTAAAGCAATTTCGAGCCGAAATTTATATATATATATATATATATATATATATATATATATATATATATATATATATATATATATATATATATATATATAACAGCCCTTGGCATTATGCCTAGATAGCTATTAGCAGAAATATTCAGTCCAGTGTTTTTTTTCAAGAGCTTTTGAGCTTTTAACGCTAGCTCATAACATAATATAATTGAGTCAACTAGAACCGATTTCTATGTTTTTCAGAATCGAGCCTTATCGTGTGACTTCAGTCACACAGAGCTAATCTTAAAATAGTTTTTATATGTGGGCTGAAAGCTTTTTTCGTGTGATTTCTATAATGTGCAATCATTTTCAATCGAAGAAAGTTGCTCATTACCCATAAAAAGAGCGCTAACCTCAGCACTCTCCCTCCGTCTCTCTCTCTCTCTCTCTGTTTCGCAGGAAATGCAGCGCTGATGCACCTGATGCCACAACACAAATTATTGTTGTTGTTTATGTTTATGGGGAAAAGCGTATCGTTTGCATATTTAGCACAAATGCGTGAGCGTTTTCCCACGAAAAAAACAACAAAACAGCGAAGAAGAAGAAGAAGAAGCAGGAACAATGGCAATTCATAAATAAACAAAAACAAAAAAAAAAAAAAACAAGGGCAAATAAAGTGCAGATGCAAATAAACCGAACCACACGGAATAAAATGGTTTGAAATGGAACACAAATGCATATTAATCGCATCGTTCCAATTGGTCCAATTGGCAAACAGCTGCGCCACTGTCCAGCTGTTGTGCTGTCCGTTGCAGCCAGCAAGAAAAAGAAGAAGCAAAGGATTGAGCGAGAGCACAAGCTGTGCCTTATTGCTGTTGTTGTTCTTGTTGCCGGCAGCGTTGTTGAAAAATGTCTGTTAAAATGAGCAGTGCAAAAGAGAGAGAGAGAGAGAAAGAGCGCGAGAGCAAACGCGCGCAAGTGAGCTTAGCATAATGGGCTCTCATTTCTGCGCTCCCTCTCAGTTGTTGTTTGTTGGTGAATTTTTTTTGCTAAATAACAAATTGTAATTAAACTGCAGCAAGAAAGAGAGAGAGAGAGAGCCTAAAAAAGAGAGCGACGCGAGCGCGTGGCAAGCATATTGCATTTGCGAATTCAACAATTTTACCAAGTGCATTTTTTATCAACAATCGAAAAATAAAAACAAATAATAATAAAACAAATAAGAGCAGTCGGTGCTGGCGTCGCGTCTGCAGACAAAGCAGCGTGAGAGCGCCGCGCGCTGTAGCTGTACATGGGTCGACTACACACACACACACACATGCATACATATGTATGCATGTATGCGTGTGCTTGCTGTCCAACGGCGCTGCCCGCAGCGCTGCTGCTGCGACGGCGTCAATGGCTTTTTAAAATTCTTGTTTGCCTTTTGCCAGCATTTGTGCACATGTGTGTGTGTGTGTGTGTGCATGTTGCTACCTGCCTACACACACAGTGATAAACGTACCGCAGAAACCACATGCCTTCCCAATCAGAAACAGAAGTGCACAGGCAGAAAATGCCGGCAAATCCAATATGTTTGCGGCGGCGGTGGCGGCGGCGCTACCATCGTCTGCGCGCAAATGTAACACGGTGGCAACGCCAGCAGCGACGTTGACGCCAGCAGCAGCGCGCAACGCGTTCAACATAACCAAACAAATTTGATGCTGTTGACTGGCTGCGACTCACATACACGCACACTCATGCACATGTGCATATCAATACATACACTTACATGTTGACGTTTACTGCTTGCTGCTGCTATTGTTATTGTTGTTGTTGTTGTCGTTGTAGTAGTTGGAGTTGCTGTTGTTGTTACAAATTGTTGTCAATTTTGTTTGTGCTGCTGTTGTTGTTGTTGTCGCTGTCGGCAGCGCCACAGAAAAAAACATGTTTCACTTGAATCTAAAGACAACGGCGACGATGCTTCTGCTGCTGCTGCTGCTTACACATACACAGAGAGATACACGCACATATATATAAAATACATACGCATGTATGTATACAAATTTGCTTTTGCTTGTTTTTTCTATTTCTTTCTATTTTTTTATACGTTTGTTGTTACTTGCAGCTGAAGACGAAAAAACATGTACACACAAACACACATATATGGGGGGAGAGAAAGAGAAAGAGATATATTAAAACATTAACTTTAGCACACTGTAAAAAAAAACAGTTGGGGAAAAAAGCGCCTGTCGCACGCATACAGAGGCAGCGATATGCGACGCTGACGACGCTGCGGCTAACAAAAGAGCGCGTCGAAACAGCGGAGACGGAGTAAAAAAAAATGCGAGCATAAAAAACAGACAACGATTAATTCTCGATAACTTTAGCTTTGTGCACTTTTATATTTAAGTTGACATAAAAAAAAATTATTTTATTAAAAAAAAAAAAAGTAAACGCACCCACAATAACAAAAAATAAATGCACACAAACACACACACTCACGCAGGCATGCACGCACAGTTCGTATAACGGTGGAACGGCGCAACGACGACGACGACGGCAGCCGATAACGAGTACGAGCCGACGACGACGGCTTTTTTCACCAACCTTTTTTACTGCTGCTGCTTCTGCTGCAGCGCTCAAAACATGCGCAAGCGACAGTAAAAAAATTAACAAAAAAAACAAGAAAATATAACAGAAGCTAATGCTAATTGTTGTTGTTATACGCTTTAATTGATATTGTATAAATATGTAGCTATAAATTTAGTTTGTTGCCACACACGAAAAGACGAAATCACGACGACAACGACAACGGCGGAAAAAAACGCGCGCTCACACGTCTGTACGTACCAAAGAGCAAAACGAAAATGAAGAGAAATGGAAAATACAAAAATACCAGCGCCAGTGAAAATACAAATAAAATACTGCATGTGGACTGTGCGAAACAGTGGTATTAAATGACACAAGAGGAGCAGTAGTGACAGTGTTGGTCAGCGTCACGCTTGCATTTCTGTTTTTCCAGCACGTTTATTTGCTTGCTTGCTTTGTAGCTCCATTCCTAGCGTTCATACGCACACACTCAAACACAGACTCACATATACACATAGCTTGTATACTTGTTTTGATTTTATTATTTGGTTTTGGTCCGCAACCGGGCACTGCATTGGGTGCATCCGTGTTATCAATAGGACGCTATCCCCTTTGATATGTATTTGCTTAGTGGCCTTTAAAGGCGCTAAATTAGCTATTTTCATCTTATGTTTTTTTCATTCCTTTTGAAATCATAAGCTGTCAACACTGCGCCCACCAAAAAAAAAAATACACCCACACACACCCGACGCTCGAGCACTCACACTAAATGCTGAATTGCACTTGCACTTATTTATATGAAGTGAATATGTCATTAACTGTGCTTACATTAATTCAGAACTTTTCAATACGATGCTTTAGAAATTTTCGTTTATTTCCAACAGTTTTTTGTATTATTTTTATAACTCCACAAGAACAGGGCTGGCAATCGCCAATAGCTGCGCTTGCCAGGACTGCATTGCAGCCTATCGATATGCCCCGCACTTGTCGATATATCACTCACAAGCTAAAAGTGTCATGCCACTGGTCATGCAGTGTACAATTTCCTATTAAAAAGTCACCAACGTTAAAAATTTATTTAAATCAAATTTACTGTTCAGGTGCATTAAAAAAAAGTAAGTTTAATTGAATATTATTTTTGAATTTATTCACACATATGAAAATTATAAACAATGACAGGTGATGATGCAATTAATAATCTTCAAAAATAGTTGCTTAGATATCAGTCAATTGTCACAAATAATTATTTTTTAGTTTCACATATATTTTAATTTTTAAAGTTACATTTATTACTTTATTGCTTTTTAGGCAGTTTAGCAATTGCATTTTAAATCTGAGCTGCTTGGCGCGCTCGGCCATCGCTTATCGATAATCGATACGACAACCCTTTGCAATGCTGCAAAACGAGTTTTAATTCAAAATAAACCAAAAGTTCGCGATCGCAGTTAATTGTAGTTGTAAACATATCGTATGTACGTGTGTACGCGAGATAATTAAACTCAATTGGGAGAGGCTGCTCTGGTATAAAAGCCCAATAAACTCCTAATCGAACAGCGCAGTGCGAAAAGAAGAAACGAGAAAGTGCAAAAATGTCAACGCAACAGCAGCATTTTGATTATATGGAAAAATATCTGGTTTATGATATTTTTAAATATTTTGGTAACGATGCAACGCTAATTGATCATAATATAAAGTGTTCCAATGGGTTGGACGGTTTCATGTCGGCGGTCTACACGGTGCAGCTGACCATGCAGATTGCCGGAAAGTGGGTGCAATGCGAATCCTCTGCTCTGATTGTACACTTAATAACTGGCTCTCCCTCTCTCCCCACTTTCTCCCTTGCAGCACTCGCCAGGAGCTGGCGCTGGTGAAATTCATGAAGGGCAGCCCGGATTTTCGCGAGTCCAGCAAATGTTACACACAGTTTGCGAACGAAGTATTTGCCTACGCCGAGCTGCTGCCCGCCTATGAGAATCTGTTGCGTGACAGCAAATTGAATACGGAATTGGTTGAGCAATTTGTGCCGCGTGTTTATTGCGCCAAGTTTGGTCTGATTAAGGGTACAAAGTTTATTTGCTTTATTTATTTTATTTATTTTTTTTCAGTTTTGTAATTTACAACTAACACAGAAACATATTTCACAATTGGCAGACTTGGGCGAGGCAAGGGAATCGGTGTTGGCTCTGCAGCACTTGCAGCCGAAGGGCTTTGAGCTGGGACCGCGTCTCACTTTACGCCTGGATCAGCTGGAGTCCATGTGCTCGGTGCTGGGTCCATATCATGCGCTGGGCTACGCCCTGCGCATCCTGCAGCCGCTGGTGGAGCAGCGCCTGCGCCAGCACGTCGTGCCGTTGCCCTTCATCTTTGAGGCGAACGAGCCGAACATCTATTCGGTGGTCTATCGCGTCGCCTTCGATCGGTTCTATGAGTTCTACGACCGCTGTCGCGACCAATTGCTGCAGCCGCAGGAGCAACGCTTCGCCGATGCCATCGAGCGGCTGCGCACCAAGTACTTTGAGCAGCCCGTGGCGCTGCTGGAACGCATACGCACGGAGTCGTGTGATGATGCGCCGCATTTCAGCACCTTTCTGCACGGCGACTTCAATCGCAACAACGTGCTCTTCCATGAGAATGCCGAGCGCAAGGTGGACGGCATTCGAATGATCGATTTCCAGGAGCTGCGCTACAGCACCACCGCCATCGATATCAGTTTCTTCTTGTACATGAATACGCCGGTCGAGAATCGAGCTGAGATCTTTGCCAAGCTCCTGCGTTCATACCACCAGCGGATGCATCAGACTCTGGAGCTGGTTCTGCAGCGCAATCATGAAACGCTCTCGGAGCAGCAGATCGAACAGCTGCTCAGCGACTACAGGTGGGCCAAATAGTTAGCTAACGATGAGCACAACTAATCATTCCATTCCATTCCGTTCCGTTCCATTGCATTCCAGCTTCCCACGCTTCGAGCAGCATTTCGCACGCTACGCATTCTATGGCGTCATGATCTGCATGCACTTCAGGCCCTGGCTGCTGGGCAGCGAAGCTGATTGCGCCCAGCTCTCCAAGCTGTTCGAAACGGACATGCATGGCCCGGCCTTCTACAAGATATCGATGGAAATTGCCGGAGATGAGGCGAATCGCCAGATATTCGACGCAGTGCGTCACGCCTTCGAGCAGGGCTACATGGATCACATATGAGCAGCATAATCAGTATAATTTATGTGCTTATACATATGCATATACCCTATCGCCCTTATCACCCTTATTCCACTTACTATCAGCATTTCAGTCTTGTTTCACACTGTTCCACACACCGTCAAAAACATTCTTATCGCATTCATTTATATTATGTTCAATGTTTGCGCTCTATGTCCAGCCTGTTCCGAATTTCATGTAAAAACGAGTGGAATTGAAACACATTTTTTTTTACTTTTGTATATGTTATGTGGGAAATTAAAAAAATGTAGTCTTCGCTAAGAGCATCTAGAAACGAGTGGAATTGAAACATTACTTTGTATATCATCAGCTACCAATGAGTATTCCCCCAAACGTATTGAAATGAGCTAGTTTTAAATTGAATAACTTATGGAAACAATCGGAATCGAAACATTAGCTAGTTTTCAATTGAATAACTTATGGAAACAATCGGAATCGAAACATTAGCTAGTTTTCAATTGCATAACTTATGGAAACAATCGGAATCGAAACATTAGCTAGTTTTAAATTGAATAACTTATGGAAACAATCGGAATCGAAACATTAGCTAGTTTTAAATTGAATAACTTATGGAAACAATCGGAATCGAAACATTAGCTAGTTTTCAATTGAATAACTTATGGAAACAATCGGAATCGAAACATTAGCTAGTTTTAAATTGAATAACTTATGGAAACAATCGGAATCGAAACATTAGCTAGTTTTCAATTGCATAACTTATGGAAACAATCGGAATCGAAACATTAGCTAGTTTTAAATTGAATAACTTATGGAAACAATCGGAATCGAAACATTAGCTAGTTTTCAATTGAATAATTTATGGAAACAATCGGAATCGAAACATTAATGCTTTTATGACTACAAAGAACATTAAATGAAATTTAAAGTGCCTGCAGTAGCTTTTGCTCGCTTGAAACAAATGGAAATGGAACACTTGCACAGCAACCAATGCAATTGTAACGCAATTGTGATGTAATATGCCTTCCAAGTTAGGGTACAAAGCTAATGAGCTATAGCTCTAGATCTTAATCATGCCAGAATTGCAATTCGGAACAGCATTCATTATCTTTATTATCTACGATTCAATTTTGGAAAATTTAAATAAATTGTTATGATAATCATTATTTTGGATCTTTTTTTGATTTCTATCTCGACTCGGATATCTTATCTTATAGTGCTCCCATTTAGCCAATTTGAATGGGGCACATTTCATGAGCCCAGCTCGACTGTGAGTCCAGTTCCGCTAGGTAGTTGTCTTTTCGGGTTGCCTTCAAAGTTTGATTAATTTAATGGAATAACTGGAATGACGCAAGCAGCAAGCGGCAGCAGCAAGCGGCGGCAGCAGCAGCAGCTATCAGTCAAGCAGCAGCGACCTTGATTCACATTTGAATATTTATCTAACAATGACAGCGAAAAGAATTCTTGAGTTGTGTTCAAAAGTTTTCTTTCTTGTTGTATACCCATTACAAATTGTACAAATGGGGTATATTGTTTGTGTGGCACGCTATGCTGCAGGCAGAAGTAATCCCATCAATTGGTTTTACGATAACAATGAGAACTGATTTGCGATATCGATAAAAATCGATATTTAAGCCCATGTTTTTGATCATAACTCCAGAAGTTCAGGAGCTACAGACTTCTCCTTTGGCAGACATATACAAATAGCTTATAAATCCTTTTTGGTATACCTCTTACCCAAGTTGCAAAACAGCTAATGTCCAGGCTGCTGCAGGGTATCTGCTAGTCGTGCACACTCCACAGCATAGTCCGCTCCTCTTCTTTGTATTCATCTGAATAGCACAAATCTCAAGTTTATGGCGACTGCAGCAGGGTATTTGTTAGCCAGGCATACCCCACTGGCTTATATTTTCGGCATTCTTTGTTTGTACAACTGTCGGGCAGCGAGTGGTGTCTATAAAATGCCACCCAGTCGCAAATTGGAGCCACAGTTCCATTGGATTACGTTGCACTCCAAGATGCTAGCAAAGGCAGCTTGGCTATTGATGGCGCTGATGGCGCTGGTGGCGCTGCGCTCGGGCTCAGCGATGGCTGACGAGCAGCTGGAATCGGAGCTGCTGGAGTATGGTACAGCTGGCAGCGAGGATATCTATTTGCAGCCCAACACCGGGCTGGACGAGGATTACTTGGAGGAGTACAAGGAATATCCAGAGGAGGAGGAGGAGGAGAAGAAGGACCAGGTAGAGAAGGAGGTGGAACAGCCACAGGGTGACAATATTGAAGGCATCGGCCTGGATGAGAACAGCTGCGAGTATAGCTGCCCGCGATACTATCGTCCCGTTTGCGCCCGTCGCGACAACCAGCTGATCACCTATGCCACGCCCTGCGAGTACTTCAATCAGCTGCGCTGCGCCAGTGTCGCGCGCAACCAGGGCAAGGCGGCGTCCACCTATCAGCTGTTGTACGAGAATGCTTGCAATGAGAATAGACGCTAAGACTAGAGAGCTATGCAAGGGAATTGTGTTTTTATATGATTGATTGATTGATTGATTGATTGATTGATTGATTGATGTATTCTTAGAGTGACTGATTGAGAGCAAACAAGCATGGAAATAGTTTTAAGTGATCTTTTTTTTTTTATTATTATAATATATTGTTATTGATTGATTGATTGATTGATGTACTGATTGAGCGCACAGCTAGTAAATTAATTATTAAGATTAGCTTGTAGTTTTTGTCTGACTGCTTGATTGACTGCTATGCAGTAGCATATAACTTGATGATCAATCAATCGGATCATCAAGCTGCATAGCTGACTGATTGACTGATTGATGGGCTGTCCGTCAATCTGATTGAAGGAATGATGACCCAAGCACTGCTTTTCTTTTCCACACTTATCCTTAGAGGCAAGATGTTTGATTGATTGACTATTGACTGGCTGATTGATGGGATGATAAATAATTACGATTACTTTTGATATGCTTCTACTACGATGTGACCGACTTGATTGATCGTGATTGATTACGCAATTGATTGACCGACTTGATTGATGATTATCGGTATACAGTTTACTTAAATCTAGCAAACATCAAATAGTCAATGAGATTGACTGATTGATTGAGTGTGGGATTGACAATCCGCGAGTGTATCCTTTGATGGAATCCTTCTTTCTTCATTCGCTCCTGCGTGCATGTAGACGCATGTTTCTCTCTCTCTCTCTCTATTTCTCCCTCTCTTTCTAATTCACGTCAAAGGACATTCCATGCGCATCAGACCAATCATAGGTGACTCGATTCACCCCCCACCCACGTCACTCCCTCCGATAAAAAGTCAGTTGCTCTTATAAAATGATTGTTCATAATATTTAAGCTGGCCACCGCTCGGGTCGGCGCAGTTCTCTGCCATTGGAATTCAACAATTATGAGAAACTAGTTAATTCTATAGATAATAGTTATCGTGTTGGAAATACTGCAAGCAATTTCGGATATAATTCCGAATCCGTTGCGATCAGGAAATCTGATCAGTTTGGCGACTTCTTTTGTCGATGAGCTGCCCGATGTCCACAAAGGTGTTGCGGCGCTTCCCAATCCGCTGTTGCATCGACGGCGGCGCCGGCAGCGGCGGCTGCTGCGCCGCCATTAGGCCCGGAGTGGGCATGTCCGGGCTATTGGCCAGGAACGATGTTTGCCAATTGGCAAGGGAGGAGCGTAGCTGTTGTCGCTGTTGCAGCTCCTGCATCTGTTGGTGTTGCTGCTGCATGAAGTTGGCGTTGGGATTCATTCGGGCACTTAGATCATTCGGGTTGAGAGTCTTGCGTCGCCTGGTTAACCTAGATAGCTGCGTGGTCGCAACGGGATTGGGCGGCTGCTGGGATTTGTGCAGCAGCTCCGAATACAATTTGAAGATGTCCCGGTCATCGCGGTGGAGTGTCGCCCGCAAGCTGTTCTTGCTGATGATTAGGCCGTTCTGGAACTGATAGAGCACCTGCATGAGGAACTTCTTGATGTTCTCATAGGGATGCATCTGTTCAAAATTCTGCACGGTTTCTCGGTGGAACGTATAGCAATGCTGTATGTACTCGTCGAAGCCGTCGGTCTGCACGCCCTGGCAGAAGTGGCACTGCCTGAATCTCCTATAGTGATCGATCATGTGCCGCAACGTCTCCTTTTGTCGCGTCGAGGCGAACATGCAGAACGAGCAGTGATAGATGACCGACTCCGTGACCAAGCGGAAGCAGAACAATTCCGCCAATTCGGAATGCTCGACCCGTCCGTGCTGGGCCATCGCCACATTCGAAGGCATTATCACCCGGCAAATATTGCACTGGTAATACTCGACGGACCAAGCGCCAGTTGCCTGCCCTGGGTCATGGGCGCCCATCCGCAGCAGTCGGTCCAGCTCCTTGTCGTCGAGCGACTTCAGATCGTTCGATAAATGCACCCCGCTCGCCATGTGCTGAGCGAGATTGAAGTAGTACATATACTTATGCGAGCAGAAGGCGCACTCGTTGGGCCTATTCACATCGCAGGCGACCAGCTGACGCGTCGCGTGCTTCTTGGGCAAATGATTGTCGAGCAACGATTTGGCATTGCCGACAAAGGTGCGGCAGATCGCACAGCGCAATCGCGGCTGTACGCTAAAGTAGAACGGATGCTCGCTGTGCTTGATGGCCCAGTGCTTGGTGAGCAGGTCGGCGACACTGCTCGATGTTTCCGTGCAGTGGGAGCAGGCGAAGTCATAAGCTGGCTGCAGTGAAAGTTATCAATGTTATCGGTGTTATCGAATTTATCGATTAAATAACGGTTGCAACTTACGTTTACCACCTCGACCTCATCATCGGACGATAGCAGCTCAATCTCATCGATAACTATCGGTTCATTTATCGGCCTATTGTTGTCGTTGTTGGTGTTGGTGTTGTTGTTGTTGTTGTTGTTGTTATTGTTGTTGCTGCTGCTGCACGTCTCGATAGTGTTGCTGCTTTTGCGCTTGTTCTTCGCGCCGCTGCTGCTCCTGCGCTTCCTTTTGCCAGCCTGGTTGAGACTGCTGCTGGCAGGATTGCTCGCTGAGTCGAGCTCATTGGCCATGTTCCAGTGATCGCTGTCGAGCAGCTCATTGGCCACCCGCTCGAAGTGCTGCACGGCCAGGCCCGCTGTAAACGAATGCTCATGTCGCATGTGCATGATCACCGTCCGCTCCAGGGTGTCGCCGAAATGACAGTGGGGGCACATGAATTGATGGCTAATGCGATGTCGGGTCTCACAGTGCTTGCGCATGCGCTGATAGCTGCTCGCGGCAGCCTCGCACATGTTGCAATAGAAGCCCAACGTTTGCCTGTTGGTCTTTGAGCGCTGGTAGTTCAGAATCGGCTGGACTCGCTGGTTGGGATGATCGCGCCGTATGTGATTGATCAAGGCCGTTACCTCCTTCTCGCCCACGCTGCAGAAGGCGCAGCTATACGGATGCTTGCGTCCGTGCTGCCGCCCCACATGCACCTGAATGGCCATCTGGCTCTCCATCACAGTGGTGCACAGATTGCAGCTCCAGTCATCCGAATTGGAGCGCAAGGACAAAGCTGAAATGGATAGGAAGAACGTCAGGTCAGCAGTCGAATGCCTCGCATGGGCCTCATTCTAGCATACTTACACGACAGCAGCCACCGAGTCTCGCTGGTGGAGTCGTCGTTGCGCCTGTGTATGACCACGTCGACATTATTGCTGCCGTGGCGCTCGTGTATGTGACGCTCGATGAAGTTGCGCCTGGGATGGAATGCGGCACAGTGTCCACATTGGAAAATATAGCGCTTGTGATGCGACAGGTGCTCCAGGAACTTGTCCACATTGGTTAGCTTATCCTCGTGATTACAGTGAACGCAGCGCACTGTCTCGCCGTAGTTGTGCTCCGCGTTGAAATGCTTGCGCAACGCCAGCTCCGACGGGAGCTGGGCTAGACAGTCGGGCACGCCGCAGACGAATCGTTTCGACTTGGGCACATACTGTCGTTTGGGAGCGCGCACGATGTGAGAGCGCGCGACCGCAGCAGTGGTGGTCTCGGGCATGGTCAAAGTGTCTGGCGCGGGCAATGTCTCTGGCGTGGGCAATGGATCCGTGGGTGCACCTGCCACTGTTGGCGGCTGCTCACTTTCGTTGCAGATACGTATGGCTTCCTCCTTGTGTTCCAGCAGATGGCTGTGCAGCTGCTTGTACTCCTGCGAATGGAAATGGCAGTCGGCGCACTGCAGCCGATGGTTGAACGTGACGACCCGGGGCAGCAGACGCAGCTCCGAGGGTCGGTAGATGACCTTGGTGCCGAGACGTCGCTGCGTCCACTCGTCCAGCAGCTGCTTCATGAAATCATCCATTTGCTTCTTGCCAAAGGGCCGCTCAATGGCGCTGACCCAACACTTGAATAGATCGCCAGTGGGATCCTCCACCACCTGCACCTGGTGCTGCTGTTCGTCCGGCTGCGAGGGCAGCTGTATAAACTCCAGTCGGCAATCGTTCAGGCGATACTCGTCGCCGTGCCGTCTCAACAGATGCTGATGCATCAGCGTACGATTCGCCGTCGTCTCCAGGCAAATGCTGCAAAAGTATTTGTGGCGCGCGTGCACCTGCTGCAAGTGGGAACGCAGCATGACGGGGCGTTCGAAAGTCTGACGGCAAAATTTACAGACGAGTGACCCAATGTTCGGATCGCTTGTCATATGAAAGATCACATGGTTGACGAACGTCTCCTCAGTCAGCGAGCCGCTGCATGCCTTGTACGGACACGCATACAGCTTGTTATCTGCAATTGCATCATAATAGGGACAAGATTAGTACTCTCCTGGCTTACCCCAATCAGAATTACCCTACAGACATTCTAGAATAAATAAATGATCCTGGGCAGCTTGAAGGATCATTTTATTATGGATTGGATCTGGGATTGTCGTTACTCCCTTGCAAATTCTATTCTAGAATTACCCTGGGCAACTTGAAGGATCATTTTATTATGGATTGGATCTTCGATTGTCGTTACCCCCTTGAAATTTTAGTTCTACAATTACCCTGGGCAGCTTGAAGGATCATTTTATTATGGATTGGATCTGGGATTGTCGTTACCCCCTTGCAAATTCTATTCTAGAATTACCCTGGGCAGCTTGAAGGATCATTTTATTATTTTATTGGATCTTGGATTGTCGTTACCCCCATCTGCCTTTAAGGAACATGTTAGGATCTAATACGTTAGATAAAACCCTATTTAAGACCTAGCTGCCCGAATTGAAATGAAATGCAACGAAATGTATTCTAACTCACCATCGAAGCCAGTTGTCTTGAGTATATCGTCGAAGACCTTGCTCATGGGCGTGTTGATCTCCGGAGTATCAAAGTAGGGCGCAGGGCGCTGAGCGGCAGTTCCAGCAATTACGGCGGAAGCGGCTGGAGTCGTTGACGTAGCTGTAACCGAAGTTGTCACCGTCACAGCGGCTGAGCCATTTGAATTTTTGCGCTTGTAGAGCAAATCGCGTATGAGTTGGCTTGTTGACGTGATGGCTGTGGCAGCAGAGATGGCATCCGTCTCGTTCAGCTCCGAGCGCGGGGCCAGGCCATGCTCGATGACGCCGTGACGCACAAAGTCATTCACATCGGTGGCATTGTGCGTGCAGTAGGCGCACTGCAAATAGTCCTTGCGGCCGAAGCTATAGCTATGGAAGCGCATGTGCTCCCGTATGCGCAGCACGGTGTGTGCACAGAAATTGCAATTGGCTGCCATGCAGCGGAAACGGTCCACAGCTAAGCCTGTAGTACGCTGCCCCGGCTCTGGCTCTGGCTCCGGCACCTGCTGTATGGGCTGTATGGGCTGCTGATGCGGCTCAATGGATATGTTGATCTGGGCGGGCAACTCGCCCGCTGGCTGTTGGGTGAGCACAAAATTGCCATTGACCATGGATGGAGTGCCGCCGATCTGAGGCGGTGCATCGACGGCCAGGCTGAATACCTGATTGATGGCCAGACCCAGCTCTGAGGCATGATTGACCACCGCTGCAGTCGGAGCAGAGACTGCGCTGGACTCCGCGCGCTGCAGAAGAGCAACTGGACGACTAGGCACATCGTCTCCAATATCAAGCAGCATCGCACTCGGCCTGTCATTCATATAGTTCAGGCCTAGCTCTGACTCGGGTTCTGGCTGCAACCGCAACTCTAAGAGTGGATCGAGCTCCAATTCCGGCTGCAGATTTAGCTCTAGCTGCGACTGTAGTTGTAATTCCAGGTCCGGTTGTAGCTGTAATTCCTGTTCGGGCTCTATCTGTAATTCCAGTTCTGACTGTAGCTGCAGTTCTTCAACTGGGTCCGCTGGCTCCGGAGCTATAAAAATTTCCGGCTCAACGGCCAGCCGATCGCCCGTAAAGCGGCGCACTCGTAGCTTGGGCACGACGGACTCCACAGATGGCGGAGTCTTTGGATTAGCCAACTCCATATGACCGCTGACCAGATGCTGTAGCTCAGCCCTGATCGATAGCTCTTGTGACTGCTCCGTCGCCAGTTCTGCCGGACAGCTGGCGCAGTTACCACTCCAACGCACCAGCGGATGCTCGCGTGCAAAGTGATTCTCTAGACCCTCCACCTCGTCGGAGAATAGGAACTTACAGCCGATACGCATACAATAGTAGGCAGGCTCCTGGGTCGGCGCCGCACGCAAGCGATACGCCACATTCTCCACACTGAACAACGAGATTCCACTCGTCGGCAAGGCTGGTTCCTTTACCAATTGAGTCGACACTGATGGTGTTGGCGTAGTAGGTACCGCTGCAGTCTTCGCTAGGGATTCCACATCACCACAATCTCCATCGGTGCAGCTGCTGGCCGCTGATCGGTTGGACTTGCTGCTCGATCTGCTGGCGGGCCTCAATTTTCTGTAGAACCTTTGGAATTTTTCAAACAAGGACTTGGAGGCGACGCTGCTGCTCCCGACACTGCTGCTGGAGTCGACATCGATCCATTCTTCGATCGGTGGGTTGGCTGGCTGCTCCTGCTCTTGCTGCTGCTGCTGCTGCTGCTCTTCCTCCTGCTGTTCCTGCACCACCTGTTGCTGCTCCTGCGCCTCCTGCTGCTGATGTTCCTCCTGCTGATGCGTCTCCTGCAGCTGCTGCTGCTTCTCCTCTTCTGGTTCAATGGGCTCCTTATCATTCTCGGAGATATCGTTGCCTATGCCGGAAATGGACAAATTATCCAACTGTTCCTCCTGCTGCTCTTGTCCTGCCAGCGGTGCTTGTGCCACCTCCACTGGTGGCTCTTCCTCATGCTGCTCCAGCTTGCACTCATTGATCACCAGCAGTTGATCATCGTCGGGCAGCGTCGGTGGCGGCATGCCCAGTACAGTCTCACACACAACACTGGGCTGCTCCACCTTCGGGGCAACTTGCTCATTGCGGTGCTGCTCCTGCATCTGCTTCAGTTGCCGCTTGGCTGCTTTGGTTTTCTTATTCTTCGCTTTCGTTTTGCTCTTCTGCTTGAGCCATACTGATGGGGTCTTCTTCTTCTTCTTGTTGTGGACCGGCACACCCGTCGTCTCATACAGCAGCAGCGCGTGGCCCGAGTCAGGCAGCACTGGATCCGTGATGCCATGTTGCTGCTGCCAGTGCTGCTCGAGATTCTTTCGATTCAGCTGCACAAACTCGCACAGATGGCACACATAAATCGTAACCGGCTGCGTACGGCTGAAGTTTGCCTTGCACACCACTTGGGCGCCCTTGCCGCAGGTGGCCACATGGCGCGTCATCTCATTCGAACGCTCCCTGATCACGTTGCACCTAGAGCACTTGTAGTTGAACTCGCCCGTATGCCGCGAGTAGTGCTCCACCCAGCCTCTGGTCGTGATCTGCAGTTGACTGAGGCAGAAGAGACATTTGTGCTTATACTGCAGGCAGGAAGACTGCACGCCATAGGCGGGTTTCGTGTCTAGACCGTTGTGCAGCTGCTGCAGTGCGCCGGGCGGAAAGCGGGCGCAAAAGTGTTCGCCGTGGTGCTCCAAGTAGTGTTGCTGGGCATTGCGCACCGTCTGGCCACAGACGACACAGCATTGCATCGCTGTGGACATCGCGTGCCAGGCGGAATTTGTGTTCGTCATGGGACTCGCTGGGACGACTGCGCTCTGGACCGCCGCCATGCGCACCAGCTGGGCGCAGCGTGTCAGGCGCACTTTACAGTTCATGATCTGCTGCTGCTGCTGCTGCTGCTGCTTGGCCTTGAAGCTGGCCCGGTCCACGCCGGTGCCTTGGGACACAAAGCGCCGTCCACGTCGTGCCACATTCCGTATGTAGGGCGCCAGCTCGGCAGCGCTGGCAAAGCTCATGCTGCTCTGGCTACAGCTGCTGCTTCGGCTGGACACATTGGAGGAGCTGTTCTCCGGCGCCAAGGACTTCTGTTGCACCGTGCAGGCACGTCTGCCCGTCGCACGGATCACATCTTCGGCACAATACATTTGAGCAATGTCCTCGTTCAGTTTCTCCAGCTCGTTCAGCTTGGCTTTGCGTCGCGTGCGTGCTGGCGGCGGCTTCAGTGCCTCCGTGCAAACGCGCTTCGCGGCGGGCAACTCCTTATCCGGCTCCAGTTGCGCATTCTTGTTCAAATTTGGCTCTGTATGCTTTTCAGCCGCTTGGATAGGCGGTCGGCCACGTTTGCGCTTAACACTGGTGGTGGTGGCAGTGCTAGTGGTGCTGGTATCAGTGGTGCTTGAGTTTTTCCTTTTTTTGGTTCCTGTCAGCGACTGTTCCTTTGGCTTCTCTTTGGGCTTCGCCCTCGCTTTGTTATTCTGACCGGCCGCCAGCTTAAAGACGTTTCGACTTAGCTGCGTCTCATTCAGCGTCAGATCATTGAAGCGCGAACGCCGTTTGCCCGCGACTATATTTTGCGTGGAGATGCTGCACTTGTCGTTGGGCTTCTCGAACATGGTGGCCAGTTTGGCGGCACGGCGCTGCGATTCCGTTCCATTCAAGCGCTCCACCTGCTCCCGCTGATGGTCCACCAGATCCTCGTAGACGTAGCTGTTGCCCGTGAATAGCGCTGATTTATCCACCAAGGGCTTGCTGGCTATCGGCATCATGGACTTCCTGCGTTTCATAATACGACTTGGACTTGACCCGTGATCGACTTCGGGATCCGGATTCGATTTCATCTCAATCGTATCGTCGTCACCATCACCGCCAGGTATTACCGTTATGGTATGCGCATTGGGGCCCAGCACCACCTTTATTTTGGGCAGCTTGGGCGGCGACTTGCGCATTTCGTCCTGGGTTTCATTCTCAATATGTACGATTTTGGGTTTCGTGTCGTCAGGCAGCGTTTCCACATCAACAATCGTTTCTTCATCACCCTCCTCCATTTCCTTTCCTCCATCCTGATGTACCATGTTTACATTCCCTTGCGAGGCCTCATCCTCCTCCACCTGCTCCTGCTGCACCTCAGCCAACGACTCCTCCTCCTCCTCGTCCTCCTCTTGCACTGTGCTGTTGGATACCGCTTTATCCGTAGTCTCCGCTTGCATCAGCGATTCATTCTCCACATTATCCGTATTATCCGTTGCCTCCGGCTCTTCCCCATCTTTGTCTTGCGGCTTATCCTTATCTGTAGTGTCATTTTTGTTCGCACGCTTATCCTTATCCCTTGATTCTTTTTCACCTCGATTTTTGGATTTATTGCGTTTAGCGCGACGCGCTTTATGAGACTTTTTATTCGCTTTATCCGCTTTGTTCGACTTATCCTTAGTTTTATCACTTTTCTCACATTTTTTCGACTTCCCCGACTTATGCTTGTTGTCGACTTTATCATTTTTATCAGAATAATCCGCTGTATCAGTATTTTCCCTCTTATCACTTTTATTTGCCTTATCCGTTATATCTGCCTGAGTCGTCTTATCTGATTTATTCAGTTTCTCTGGCCTATCCGGCTTATCCGGCTTATCCGGTTTCCTTAACTTTTCACCGCTATCACTTTTTGTTTTCGGCATATTCGCCTCCTGCTCAACATCAATATCATTCCAATTCTCCTCCTCATCATCACAAATTGTATCCTGGATAGCCTCTATGTTATCCGCTCTGTCAGCCTTCGGATCTCTAGCTGTGTCTTCTCTCGTTTCGGTTGACTTTTCCGCAGTCACTCTCTTGGGTATCTTAAAGTCGATCTTCTTATTGGAGGGCGATCCGCCCAAATCGCGATACGACGTGTCCAGCTGGACGCGTTCAGCTTCGACTGTCAGTGGCGACGACGTGTCCGGTTCCAATTGTTTTTCGGCCTCCCTCAAGCGACGTATCTTCTCGGCTGCCTCCATGCGACGTTGCTTAGCCTCCCGATGCTCGCGGTAGGTGCGCGGTTCGCTGCTGCTCACCTGTGCCGCAGGTGGCGGAAAACGTGGATTACGATTGTAGCCGGCGCGATACATGAAATTTGGCTGTTTGTTATAGCCATGATTCTTCGACCAATTCATGTTACTGTTATAGCTAAAGCTGTTGTTGTTGT
This sequence comes from Drosophila fulvimacula, assembly GCA_035045555.1. NCBI lineage: Eukaryota > Metazoa > Arthropoda > Insecta > Diptera > Drosophilidae > Drosophila > Drosophila fulvimacula. The sequence continues at coordinate 9,110,110 of JAWNOX010000192.1, read as the reverse complement.
TGTTGCTGTTGTTGTTGTTGTTATTGTTGCTGCTGTTGTTGTTGTTGTTGTTGTAAATGCCAGATGTCTGCCAGTTGAGTGGCGGCGACGTTTCCTCGTAGCCTGCGCCATATGCAGGCAAGGATTGAGCGGCTGCGCCTGGATACTGTTGATCAGTCCCACCCATTGCTCCTAGCTGCTGAGATCCCATTTGCTGCCCACCCGATGGCAACATGTTAATGTTGTTGCTGTTGTTTTTCTGGCTAATGTTGCTGTTGACCCATTTATAGCAACGCGGATCACGCAACTCTGTTGGATTGTAACGTCGCGGCTCATTGTACTCCGGCACAGCTGGATGCAGTGCATCGCTGTTGGCCATCTGGGCAGGGGCAACGTTAGTACAAGTTGCTACCGCCGTAGACGCCGCCACCGCTGCCGCAGCAGCCACAGCTGCGGACGTATTGAGATTGAGCGGAGCCCGCGTGCGTATCAATGGCGTTTGGGTCGGAATGTTGTGCTGGGCGGCAACGCGTGGCATATTAACTGCCGTATAATTGTGATCCGTCTGCAGCCAATTGTGCGTCGCGGGCAGCGGCAGTGTCGGTGACGTGGAAAGATTACATTGATTGCCCAAATTTTGCACATAGCTGGCCTTGCGTCCGCGCGGATCATTACAATTGGAGGACAACTGCGGCGCTACCAAATTCACATGGTTGACATGGGGCTCGCTGCGCAGGGCGGCCAACTTTTTGCGTGCCTCATCCAGGGATTTATCCTCGTAGCTCATTTCCGGAACCGTTGGAACCGGCGGATTGGAGCGTCGCTCAAATACCATCTGTGGCGAGCTTATTGGCTGCGGACTGCTTACAACGGGAGATTTGGGCGAAACTATCGCTGGCGGATTGCTACGCCGTACAAAATCCGGTCGCCTGCTGCCAATGGCCGAGGTTAGATCAACTGTTACGCTCCCCACCGGCTGTTTCCGACGTTCAAAGTCCGCTTTGGGCGAGGCCGTCGAAATGGATGCACTAAGCGTTGACGTTGGCGGAGGCACAGGCGCGGGCACCGGCGCGGGCACCGGTGCGGTCACAGGCGGAGGCAGCGGCGCTGGCACAGGCGCTGGCACAGGCGCAGACACGGCCTCAGCTGTCGGCAATAAGCTCGTTCGCTCCGGCGTGCTGGGCCGGGACGGATTAAAGCGACGTTCCAACCCCGTTAAGGTCGTTTCTACCGCAGGTGGAATCACTTTGGGCAAAGCCTTCAACTTGGCTGTTGACCGACCATTCGGTTTGGCTGCAATTTTTGGTTTCAACTTGCCTGCAGTTCCTTTAGCTAATTTCGAGGTGCTTGTGCCCGGCTGCTGTTCACTCGGAGCTTCGGAGTGATCAACTATGACAATTACTTCGTCGGTGAGCAGCTGTAAATTGAAGATTTTTCATTTAGAATCTTGATTTATCTGTCAAATCGATTACTGTTACATACAGCTCTAAACTTGGCCTTTAGCTTTTCGATGACGCCTTCAATTTTGCCTAACGGATAGCGCCGACAGAACTCCTCAGCGGGTATTCTAAAAAAACAGGGAACTCATATAAGGCCAGCAACAAGATATATGTATTTACACGAGTTTACAATAATATATAATGCTAGCTTGTTTTTCTCTTACAATTGTCAACGGGTTTTAGCTTTTCTATTTTGTTATCGAACTGTTGCGTGGTGGCCTGACCAAAATGTGGTCTCAACTTACTCAGTTTCCAGCAACTCTATGAGCATGTTGAGCTTGCGGTATTGCTCGTCGGCCAGCTGCCGTCCATAGGTCTTGATCACATTCCTGATGAAGCACGAACAACCGCGCAGCTCCTCGACCTTGGCTAAGTCACCCACTAGGCTCGTTTTCCCCTTTCCCTTCTCCACCTCCTCAACATCATCTGTTTCAGCCATTTACCTTAAACAAAATTTACCTAAGAAAACAAAATAATATATTTTTTATTAAAATTAAAATTCAAATTCAAAATTCCTAATTTAAATTAATATTACAAAATTTCCTTAAATACATTTAAATTCAAAAACTATTTTCATTTTTTTTTTTGTTTTTTTCGTTTAAAGTTTCTAAATTTAAGTTAGAAAAGTTTTAATTTAAATTGAAAATCAATTTAATTTTTTGTGAAAAAAAAACCTTTTTTTTCTATTTGTAAAAGTTTTAAAATACTATATATACACATATATGAATATATGTATCTGAATATTGATATATAGTATCATCTAACTTAGTTATAAAGGAAAATTCAAAATATCGAAAATGATTCCAAGTTTCCGATGTTTATGGGAATAAGCTTGAATCAATTCTTAATTGGGAGATGTAGACACGGGAAATTTCGGTGTACAGACTTTGGCTCGGACGTATTTATTTGCGCAAACGGCTTTAACCGACTGCCAAATACTCGTTGGTTCACACCTTCTAGTAGCAAATATTTGATATATGTTTTTTATTCTCACATATTTGCATTTAATATTACCTTTTAAGACTGTAGAAGCTGTATATATATATGCAGATGTATGTATGTATGTAGACACATTCACGTATTAATTAATTGTTATTTATATCAAATGACAGCGATTTCAACTTTAAAAACTTTTATAAACTTTTTTCTATAAAACTAATATACTCGTTTCGCGTTCAGTTGAGCGAGAATACACGAGACAATTTGTCTTGTTTTATTGTGTCCTTAACCACAAGTTGATAAGTTTATGAAATTTATTTTCGAAAAATGTTACAAATCAAATATATCTAATATTAACATCAATTATTGCAAAAAAAAAATTTTTTTTTTTTTAATTCTGGATTTGAGGATCTCTCTGCCGCACAAGCTTGTGAAAGACACGACACTTCAACTATGACTGGGCACTGATTTTGACATGCATGCATGCATAGGTGCATCCGACACATGTACCTACATACATACATATATGTATGCATGTACTTACATACATATATGTATGTACATATAGGGGATAAGTGAATTTTAAAAGCTTCCTGCACCCAGTTGCGTTCCGACTGCCGCCTGTTGACTGTTGCCTGCGGACAAGCGTTTAATTGAAACAATCGAGAACTGTGCTTGAAGCTTTCCAAATCGGAAAAGAAGCTTTCAGGCAATAGGGTCACCCGGACTACAACTGCAACGGGAAAGCACTAGGGCTGCGACTATACATATGTACATATGTACATACGTACATACATACATATGTACATACATGTCACTTAAGTAAATATTAAACACATACACAATGCGCGCACACAAACAGGCACAAGCATAGTTTAAGCCGGCGAATTTGCCGCGCATTTTCAAAATTAAACTAAAAAAAATCAAAACAAATTTTTTTTTTTTAATACACACCACGGTGTGCGTCCACGCAAAATGCTGTCGCCAGCAACAAGCGTCAATGCCGACGTCGACGCCACAGTGGCAGCAACAATACAAAATTTACAGTTGCGCTTGCATGGGTAGCGGGAATTAAATACACTCGCACATGTCTTTTGATAATGTTCAATAATTTTAAAAAACTCTTTAGTCAGTTAGATAACAGTATTAGACAGCGAATCAAATGAACAAAAATAATGTACTATTTAACACAATAACAGTAAACAATATACAACAAACAAGCAAAAAAAAAAAAAACAAAAACAAAAACAACTGAAATCTTTTAATATTTCATGTGGTATCCGCTTGATGCGCGAAGACAAATGATAAATGAAGCAATGTGCCACAGAGCTGCCACCTAGTCGAACGAAACTGTTACGTCACAATTTCAAGTGAAATAATTCCAAAAGAATAAACAATTTCAATTCAATTAGAACTTATTGCCAACATGACAAATGACATTTCTTACAAATTTTTTTCATATACATATGTATAAAAATAGTTTAATATTTTCCATGGTTTTTGTTTTAGGACTGCGGCTGCCTGGCAACGCTAATTCCCCTTAAACACCAGCCGACAGCTGAATTCGCCGCATTGTTAGTTTTTTTTTTTTTTTTGTGTCGCTGCAAGTTCGCTGGGGTTCGCGCTGCTCTGACTCTGCCTGTCTGTGTTTGTTTATATGTATGTATCTACATGTATGCGCGCTTGCGTGTGTGTGCGTGGCATTCTCAGGGTAGAAAAATCATTTCTTCACTTTTGAGAGATCTTGTTCAATTTCCGATGCGCAAATTTTTATTTTTTTTTTTTTGATTTGACAGAGTTCGGCGAAACACGTGTTGTTTCTTTGTGTGAGTTTCTGCGCATATGTATGTATGTACACCCGTATGTGTATAAATGTATGTATGTACATACATACATATGTGTATGTATATGTGTGTGTGTATCTTTCGACGACTCGAACTATGGGTTTTGGTGTCTTATGGCGAAGGGCATATGATGAAATTAAGAGGTTTAATATGTACACTATTTACAACACAAATAATGTCAATAAAGTCCACGGTAATCAGGAATGCCCTAATAGAGCAGAAACACATGAACTCACACATACAGACGCACACACTTAAGCACGCATTCTGCCTACTGCGCAGTTTATGTAGCAACGGAAGTTTCGGGCTTTACTATGGTGAGTTAATTATTGAATTTTGTTCTACTCGAACTTTCTTTATCAAATTGAGAGAGCAATAATGACATCAGCATGTACATAACTGTTAAAGTCTATCTACTATTTGAAATGGGGTATTTTACACCAAATTCTGGAGCAAGGCGAGGAGGTATTGAAAATCGATCTACACATAGTGGTAACGCATACAGTCCATTTGAAATCTTTAACTACTACGGTACTCGATCGATTATTATCGAGAACACGGAAATCGGAAAATACGAAATTGATCAATTTATACTACATATGGTGTACTGAAATATACATTATTCCACAACCCCTGTCACGTCCGATCTTTTCACTTAACTTCAAATTACTACTACTCCCTTCTACTTCCTTTTCTTCACTATCGATAGCAATATCGATACTACCATTAACACCACTAATCATCGTAAGCCGTCGCATATTGGCCTCCTGCAATGTTTACTCTTGATCAGGTTATAGATAAGAAGGCTATGTAGCCATATCCATCCATCTATACGGCTAGATACCAAACATTACTAAAGCTATACTCTAAATTTGAAGTATATATGCTTATATCTCTTGAACTTATCTTTATTATCGATAATAATCGATTTTCTGTTGCCAAAGATATATCTGATATTACGCATATTTCCATTTTTTAATAGGAGCCTCCTCCGTCTTCTCCTGCTCACTGAGCGTGATATGCTTGCATTACCGCTCCAAAAGCAATTTTCAAAAATCAATATTTTCCGACGCCTCAAATGGGCTTACCATATAATTTACCGCTCAGTGTTGAATTGCGCAATTGGAATGGCATTCAAAAAATTGACGATATATGGGGTTGTCACTGTCTCTAGTGGGCGTTAATAAATAATTGTCATACCGAATAGGTCAGACGTTAGGGACTAGCCAAAGTGTGGGGTTCTAGGAGGAGGTATCCTTCTGACGGGCAAATTACAAGTCATGAGCATTATTATCATATAGAAATTTGTATGTAAGAAGCAGAAGGAGGCGTGGCAGATTCTATAAATTATATATATATTCTTCACTGGCCGTCCAGCTGAGATGCTTGTCCGAGATTGGAAATTTTGTCGTGGCATAGCATTCGCAGAGCGATAACTATTCGCGTTTCAATGTTATCGATTAAAACCCGTATCGAAATTCAGTTATTAAATTGAATCTTGTATGTTGTTGGATTTATGGGTATTATATAAGATTTTGCAAGTTTTAGATTTTTGTTATAGTTTGAATACCGACTTGAACACTGACAAATTCTAACAAATTTCTTAAAATTTAAGTTCAGTTGCTAATATAGCCAATGTGTGAATAAGTTTGAATTTTTTTTTATAAATTAACAAATATTCAATCGAATATTTTGATCATATGCTGAAGATTAATTAGAGTCCTTCTAATAACCAAAGTTATTAAGCAAATATTTTGAGCAATTACCAAAAGAACGTGGACGGGGTTCAAAGGACTATTAGACTCGAGTGTTCTTAGTTGTTTCCTCAAGTTCCAGATTGAGTGATTCGACTGCAAATCGATTCAAGTCAATTTCGATTAACAAGTCTTATAGGGAACGCCCAACCGAATAGCCCGGAATACCGAGAAGGTATTACCCCATTGGTTTCTTAGATCTTAACTACTTTGTGGATTCATTAATACTCACTCGATTACTTGAAAATATATATATCTGTTTCCATGTTTTAGTTATATTTCGATGTGTACGGGTCCAATCTATATGGACATGAAGACTTGAATCAGGCTTATTCTATAGAGCTTTGGAGCGTTCGAGATTAACTTGTAGAAGAACTTTGAACTAGGCCGAGCCTAATGAGTTTTTATATATATAATATAATATATATATGTATATAATAATTTATATTTTTATATATTTTTTTCTGTTTTTTTGTATAATCAAAGTACAAATTGTATTTAAAGCCAACTTATTGGCGTCGTCCCCATTCTCAGAACTGATAAGATTAGAGTTTTATGTAAGTGGCTGAGCGAGAGCAATACGTGTACATCTATTTCTTCTCTATTTAATCTTATTCAGTTTTCGTAATTTTATTAATTAAATTTCCGATAAACTCTATGGCATTGAGTTGATATCGATAGGAATTTAGAAACAGAAATATGTCTCTCTTAATAATGTTCGTTTTTTTATTCCTTAATTTTCTTTGAAGAAATCTTCTTCAATATATATGGATATATTTATAATCTTTGCTCTTCTTGTCTGAGCAATATTTTCTTCTTGAAGATATCTTTTAGCTCTTTTTCGTATTATTGTAATTCCAATTTTCTGCTAAGCCAGTTTTTCTCCAAACTTATGGCTTTTCAGCTGATCTTTAATCCTTTGGTAATTTTCGCCATTTTGTTTTTAGGTAATCCAATAGAAGATTTTGCTGTTTGATCTTTGATGAATCCCTCAGCATCAAACGTCTTACTGCAAATGAAATTAGGATGAATTCCCAACATATACTTAGATTCGAAGCCTATTATGAATCTAGAGGATATACAATGGGCATAGATGAGCTGAGGCTAAAGACAAATGATCGGTGAATGGACTGCCAGGCAATTCATGGAATTTACATACCCGCATAAACAAGAATTCATTAAACATTGCCTACTGAATGAAATTGAATAGATGACGTGGCATGGATCGTAGAGGTCACTCCAGTCAATTGGAAAATAATGAGCGCAATGTGACTGTACTTCTTAGAAAATACCAGCATTTGGTATTAAAGTAAAAAAAATAGTTTTTTAATATACTTTTTTTTTGGTGCAGACTAAAAGTGACCACGCCCATATTTGCCTAATATGTGGGGAAACCAAGCCGTTCTTTTTAACATTTCTTGATTTTCTTGATCAACCATTTTTATTTTTTTGAGCTTAAACCAAGACTGCGAGCGATTACCCAGAGTCATACGAAAAGCAAGGCAAATTCAACACTGACCTCTTAGTAATTCGATCAGTAAAAGAATTGCATAACAATAATATTATTTCATTTTATTGTCTCTTCCTTTTCTTCAACATCTTCAACAATTTATGAACTGATCGACACTTCGTACTGGAGTATCGGAAATCCACGAATCACAATCAAAGAATAATCACAAAATTGTACCTACACACACACAGACACATATACACACACACATACACACACAGACGCACACATACATACACGCAGGCACCCGCCGACGCGAATATACGGAACACAATTCACTAGCGCGCAGAGAGAAGAAAAGAAAAATATATAAAACAAGTATTACCGAACGCAAATGTGAATTTGAAATCAAATTCGCATTAATAAAAAAAATTCGCTTAACGAAGGTTTGTTTTTTTCGTTTAGCATACGTAAATGAAAAGATTGCTCTTAATTCTAATCAGCTCACCGTGGTTGCGTATATGTATATTCAATTCCCAATTAGAATTTAGTTGGACTTGAATTTGCTTCTTTTTTTTTTTTTTGCCGCATTCAACACTTCAGCGGCGTTCACACTTCAAGTGTCGGAGCTCGAGTGACCAACAAATGCGACTAGCAAACGTCGATTCGCCGCAGTGGCTGCAAGCAGCGAAAAGGTTACGCAGCAAACGTACGATGAATTATTAAAATCTTATTATTTTACAGCGAGCACTTACAATTCTAAATTTTGCTATAAATTCACTTTGTCATCATTTACAAATAAATACATAGCAAAATACATTAATTTCTATGGAAATATATTCCTATGCAAAATGGCAATATTGCCTCGCTGCGTTACCTTCATACGCTTGACACTTACAAACTAAGTCGTTTTCCACTCAAACGTACATATGTATGTATGTATGTATGTATGAACAGCAGCAGCAATTCGCAGTTGCTCGAATTCGCCGCTTTTCGTTATCGCTCCTGCTCTGTTTACTTCCTTTGCTATAGCCATTGCATGCGGCGAAATCACGACATGCCATCGAGCGCTGTCGCCGTCGCGTCGCCGCTGCCGTCAGTCGTTGTCGGCGGTTTGAACGAAGCGCTTCATTGCCTGTTGTCAAGTGACGCAAGACACACGCTTGTTGTTTGTGTATGGTATGTACATATGTATGCGCACACACACACACACTTGTAGTGTGTGACAATAGATGGCGCTGCCGACCATTTCTGGAAGTGTGAGGATCTAAAGCGAGCGGCCAAGGCCAGTGTGCTGTCGTCACTGGCTTGGTCCGGTTATATGCAAATGTTAAGCTTGTGGCAAGTATAGTACAGCTCGAACCCATAAAGTATGTTGTTATGTATGTACATATGTACATATACATATGTATGTATACATACAGTCTGATCTATACGAAAAGCCTAATCGACGTTTCCCCTCTGAGCTAGTCTTTGACTTTAAAAGCTTTGTTCTTTCTTTGTCACGTAAAGCGTATGGGAATGGAAATGGATCGGATCGTATTACAATCGGATCATATAATTTCCATTATTAAAAACCTTCTGGTATTTCAAGAATTAAAACTGTTACTAAGCAATATATCTGGATCGTGTTACATTATCTATAACTATATTGCCTGAATCTGGTGTGGAAAACTGATGTTTTTCCATATATATATATATATATATATATATATATAGTAAACCTCCCATATATACAATATTGAATCTTCGAGTTCTTTTTAGAACTAACAAAACAGTTTTATTTCAGATTTATATATATATATATATATATATATATATATATATATATATATATATATATTATATACATATAATATTACATACATATGGATCTCACTTATCGAATTAAGTACAAATGTGAAGAGCGTATGATAAGGCATATGAAATATATATATATATATATATATATATATATATATATATATATATATATATATATATAAATATATATATATATATATGTATACAGCATATGTCTGTAATGGTAAGGTAGGTTTAGAGACGACGTATCTCTCGCTTAAATTAAGTTAATTTTTTACAAAAACTATAAAATCAATTATATTACAGATATACAAAAAAAAATAATTTTTATAATTAAAATAATAATAATAATAAAAAAAATAATAGAAGCACTTTCACAAATAGATTTTTTCTCTTTATCGTTTTGTTTCCTTGGAAATGTTGCTCAGATTTGTGATCTGATGTGTCGGCGAAGGCGGAGGTAAGATCTCCATAATACTACAGTCTGCTGCTCTCGGCGCCATTGTGAGTTGGCTGAGTCGATTGTGACTTCTCGTAGCCATTGCCATTGGATAATTGCAGATGCTGCGGCAGCTGGGCGGGACGTCCATTTGAGGGCAAGGTCTCATCCACGCTGAACACGGAGTTGTCATGGCCGTGCATATGTCGCACGTTCAGTATGGCATCCGGATGCGTCTTCTGGGACTCCTGCTCGTTGGGATTGGACTTCGGCTTGCCTTCCAGCAGGAAGCAGGTGATCAGGAAAAGTATGGAACCTAATTTGGATTGGCACAAGTAAAACAAAAAATATATTTGTTAGGTTCTACTCAGTGGAATTTGCAGTATATTATTCAATTGTTCCCATGCCCTAAAGCTGATGTAAGACTTGAGTCACAGGGTGATGTAACGCTGTTAGTTAGGCGATAACGTCTCAAAGGCCTGCTTATCGAAACTTTTCTCTTGCTTACTTTGTGCGTGAAGTTTCCTGCTAATGTAACTATTTACTACATAGAGCTGAGTCGACAGGCACTAGCCATAAACCTAGAGACTAAGTCTTATCGTGTTTCATGTCGATCAACAAAAGCCAAAGCCAAGGAAGGCAGGGCGATATGGAACGGAAATTAAGCTGATAATATAAAGAAACGAAAGAGAACAGGAATTGGGATATACGAAAGAAATCCAACAATAACACAAACCAAAGGAAGCTGAGAGGGGTGACCCAAGCTAGGAAAATAGGAAATGAAGTCGATGAGCAAATACTTACTGATGCCATAGAAGCCCGCATAGAAGATCATGATGGAGCCGCGGTAGCCGATGACCTTGGCCACTGGATCCACCAGAATGGGCAAGTTGCCGCCAATGTTGTTCATCACGAAGAGGAAGACGCCGATTGTGGAGGAGCGAACGCGCAGTGGGACAATCTCAACGACAATTGCGAACACAATGCCGAACCACATTTCGGCGAAGAAATAGCTCAGGCCGAGCGTAATCATTGCCCACAGGGGATCGAAGTAGACCGAGCCGAAGGCGGGCAGCGTGGCTATCAATTGGCTGATGGCCAGGACGAAGGCACGCGAGCGTATGCCCATTTTGGCCACAATCTTGTCGGAGACGACACCGCCAACCACAACGCCAACGCTGCCAATGCCAATGGTGACAGCGAAGAGCCACCAGCCGAGATCCACATCGGGGAAATAGGTGTTGTAGTACAGATCGGCATTGTAGGCGAAGGTCATGCCGCCGCTGTGACGTATGGAGGCGGCTATCATCAGCATAATCATGGCGGGATTCTTGATAACCTGCCAGAGGGTAACGGGTTTGCCGCTCGCTGTGGTGCGATCGCCCTCGCCAATCGACTTGCGTTCCGGTTCCCGTAGAGTTGTGCCCGTCAGTCCGGCGATGATAATCGTTAGCACTCCGGCACCCAAATAGCACATACGCCAGCCCATATCAAAGAAGTTCAGCTTGGTGATATAGCGGCCGACGGGGAAGGCAATGCCATAGCCGCCATAGATGCCCCAATTGAAGATGGCCATGACCAGGGCGCGCTTGTTCTCCGGAAAGATGTCCGACATAATGCCCGTGGCCAGAGGGTTGCAACCGGACTCACCCGCAGCCATGACCATGCGCAGCAGCACCAAGTGCCAATACTGCTTGACGGTGCCCTGCAGCAGAATCGCAATGCCAAAGATCACAGTGCAAACTGTCAGCATTTTGACTCGATTGTACTTGTCCGCCGCAAAGCCCATGAACACGCCGGCAATGGTGAACACCAATATGAATGTGGGTCCGGCCAGTATCTGGTAGTCGATGCCCAGTCCATTGTAGTTCCACTCGCAGTAGCCCGTTCCGTTTATATCCAGTGTATAGCAGCTGCTCTCGTTCTTGACGTCCGCACACTGGGTCGTCAGCTGGTGTCTGGTGAACATGCTGTTGTTCTGCTGGCAGGCATGATCTCCATAGTCCAGCTCAATGGCCGTCTGCTTGGACGTAACGCCAATCAGATAGTGGCCCAGTTCACCCAGTATATAACCGACAGTGAGTATGCCCAGCACATAGCTGCTGTAGAGGCCGCTAAGTTTATTCAAAATTGGGATCATCCTTGGGCCGTTCTAACTGTGGATGGACCAAAGCAGACACAGAACATCGATATTTTCATTAGTTTCAATGTAAATGTGGATCCCGATGACCCCTTTAGGGACTTAGGTATACAAGGATCTTACAGCATTAGGACTTAAGCACTACGATCTAACTAACTATACGAAGTCTTAAAGGCTTAAGATTGAATATATAAGCTTAGCTTCCAGGTAAGGAGCCCGGGGTAAGAACTTTAGGACCGGAAGATCTTATGAACTTAGGAACCCCAAAAGCACCTAAGGACTTCAACATATGATGACTTAATGGCTTAGGAGCTTAAACTCCTCAAGCTACACTAAGCTCTTAGTAGTTAGGGAGCTAATGACCTTGGATCTAGGAATTTTTTTGGGTTTGCCTGGTGGAGCTCAGGATATAATAATTCTAGAGGCTAAGCATTTGAAAACTAAATGACCTAAGAGCAAAAGAGTCACTTAGGATCTAAGGACTTAAGTAGCTTGGGATTTATGGACTTAGGAACTTGAACAGAAGGCCTTGGCAACTGTCGATCTAGGGAATTGAGGACCATAGACCCTGGGCTATATCTCTCCCTAGTAAAATTTACTCCAACTACTCTCCAAGTGATAACTGCTTGCAATCTAGCACTGTTCCAGGGCTCGGCCAAGACTTCTCGATTTTCCCACAATTTTACCACGACAAGTCAAACATGTGATAAGAGGAGCATGAATTGAATTTGAATACGCTGTATTTGCCTGGGCTGTCAGGCAAACATGTTAAATTCTTGAGGCTGCGCTAACTGAGAGATACATCATATCAATCGAATGATAAGCAAGTGGAATTAATTACACTCTGTCTAGCTGTCTAGCTGTCTAGCTGTCTAGCTGTCTCGCTGACAAGCGTGCAGAACAAATTATAATTAAAGCCTTGCGACTTGATAAACGATCAACGGCGCGGCAAATTTTCGAGATATTTGTTGATCCCGAAAAGTTGCTGAAGCGAACGTGATATGCATAGCACCCGCATGGAAGTGAAAGTGACGGCGGGATTACGTCAGGTGTGTGTGTGACCTATGTGTGTATGTAGTCCGCATACTCAAGCAGAATGGGGTATATTAGCTAAGACAATGACTTTCGCGGGAGCTTTTAAGCTTAGCTTGGCAAACTTTTAGAGAGAAGTTTTAAGCTCTCAAGCGTACAGCTTTTATATCAAGTATTTATGGCTGAGCTTTTGCGGCGAGCTTTAAAAAGTTTGCTTATAGCTAAGCTTAAATAAAGCACAATCCACACAACTGCTGACCTGATGGAAGGCGACGCGACGATGGTGTATAATAGGAAGTTCTTGGAATTCTAGTTAGTCGATGAATTATTTATATATTAGTTCCCATGATCTTCTTACTTTAAAAAGACTTGTTTAAGCCTAGCCTAGACATAGAGGTCTCTACATATATCTCGCTCTGAGCTGGTTATCATTTTGGCACGCCCTCAGCGAACGTGGACATTACACTTGAAGCTCATCTGGCGCGAAGGCCATCGACTGTAAGGCACTTGTCAATTTTGGTCGGGTACTAGCTGTAAAGCTAACACGCGCCCCCAAATGGGAGTAGCTCTCTTACCTTGACACCATAAACGAGAGTAGTTTATATGTATATACATATGTACGTATTTTGAAGCTCTTAAGTGTCTAGTTTCTATTGGTAAAGATATAGTAATTGCCGATTTACCACGTGCTCATTAGGTACATATATACCCTATGCGCTAGCAGACGAGACTGTATACGTGTGAATCTTTGGGCTATAATTCTGTATTTCTACAGACAGACAAAACAGGTGAATGGACAGACAGATGAAGAAACGGACAGGCAAAAGGGCGGGCGGAAATATATGGAAAGATTGAAGGAAGACATAGAGACAGACGGACGGATAGACAAAGAGTTGCAGTCAGGACCTAATGGACGCAGCTCGCTATTCTGATAAAGAATATATGACTATATTCCATCATTCCGATCTTATATACCCTGTAGGTCCAGGTATACACAAGTCGTTCAGTGAGTTGAGCTTAAGCCAACGTAAGCAAAGAATTTTTTATTCATAGCCGAGTTTCCTGTTTTGAAATATTTTCGACTGTTCTTGGTATGCGCATACATATATACTATATATATAAGATAGATTCTAGCCATTTGTTTGATCAGAATTGTGAAAGGCGTGTGAGGCATTCCGTTTGGTTGTTACTTAAAGGCATTAATCGGACGTAGTCATAAAGCGACGTATATGATTTATGAGTCGGAAGTTTGTTAATCTCTAGACAAAGACCAAATTGGAATGCTAAGCTGTGTTCGAATGGGAAATACCCTGTAAGACAGCAGAGAACATGATATTACTGTCACATTACTTAGCTTTTTTAAAGCCAACCTAAATTTTGTATTTTTTCTATAGATTTCTTATATATAGGCTATATACATATGGATCATATAAGCTATTATTCTCTGACTTGCTGTTAATCTAATATACTCCTTTGTATGTTTTTCTGCAGGGCATTCTTTGTAAACTCTGCGAAGTTCAATGCCAAGGTTAAGTCTATCAATAAAACAAAACGCCCCTTCAGGTATTTCGCTCTACGCCAAATGCTGGCCAAATCAATTCTCATTTATGCCATTTAGACAACTACACACACACACACACACACACTCCTCAAAAATTGACGTTTAAAGAATTTGCTTTTTATGAGCATTCGAGTAATAGATTCGAGGGGAGCGGGGTATATTGGTTTTGTCTAATTTATGGCCTGTTGTCTGTTTGTTGCTTTCTATGAGGCCAAGGCATATAAATACTGGCACTAGGCAGATGTCCGAATATTGTATATCTATGAGTAATATACTTATAGATCTCAAATATTCTGATACTATGAGTAATATAGAAATACGTATAGATACAAAATATTCTGGTAATATATTCTAATATATATATAATTAGATATATAATTAGATAATATTCTGATAAATGTCTCATTCCAGTATTTAATCATTATTTTCTTCTCTTGTCTCGCCTTTGATCTCTCCTGTAGATCATATATATATATATATATATATATATATATATACTCGATGTACTATACTATACAATATAGACTCAACATATGCCCTATATTAGTTTATAGGGTACATCTATATCTATTTATCTTTATATATCTATCTATTTATCTATATATCTATATCTTTATAATATACTATACTATATAGACCCTATAGATACGCCCCATAGTATAGTATAGTACAACTTCAATATGTGTGTATCTTGAGCGAGTATTCTCAAGTCGATCATTGCCCAGTCTCGTTCACATGCTTTTGTCTATTTCCGAGCTCCTTTTTTGGCTCTTTTGTTTTGTTGCTGAACTTTAATCAATCAAGTTGTTTGGCTAATTTGCTTGCCATGTTTGCGGTATCTTTCGGCTGCAAGCAGCCAAATGTGCCTATAGGGGGCGAGAAAAAAAGTATCTTTTACATTTAGCCACGGCCGGATAGACAGCTGCCAAGGTCGCGTCAAAGGGTGAAAAGAACGAAACGAACGAGCGAACGGCTAATCGCAAAGTGTATCTGGGCATCGACACGAGCATTGTGGCCATGTAGCTCAGCTATGCTGAGTGTATCTATCGGATACAGAGATACAAAGACGTTAAGAATGCGGATGCTGCGCAGAGCCGCAGCCGCGCCTGGCCCCGTCCCTTGGCCAAGATTTCGAGCATAATTTTTGATTAGCCTCGGCGCGTAACGAGCATCTCGAATAATGTCAGCTGTAACGCAATTGTCATTGACATTTTGGCTCTTTAATGGGGCTGTACCTAAAAACAAAATGTTGAACTATCTTTCGCACATAACTGGATATCGAAATACCCGTTTCGATTAGCTCATAAATACGCAAAGCTCTTTTTAAGTTCGACCACGCGCGCGCTCTCATTTTGTCACATGATAAACGGCCGAAGACTGGAAGCTCCACAACAGTCTGCATACCCTAACTAACTTATGCCATGTGGGCATTACTTAGTGTTAGTATGGGCAGATAGCTGTGTAGGCTTGACTTGGAGCATTTAGGCCAAACAGACGTGAAGTATTTAAATAATAGCTTCATTGTAAATTTGACAGCTACTTTGACATGCAGTACAAGCTGCTGATAATTTTAGATTATTTGAAATAGCATTATTAAATTTAACAGCTAGATTAACATGAAGCTTAGTCTCCTTATAATTTAGTCTCACTCAAAATGTTCTTAGCTGAAGCTCATTCTAAAATTTAACAGCTACTTTAACATGCACTTTCAGTTCTCGGTTCAGTTTGTGTTTGTTGTAAAATTTAACAGCAACTTTAACATGCAGTTTAGGCTCGTGATATATCTATCTCTGTCACTTCTTAGCTTAACACTTTTCTTTGATTTGAAATGAATGTTTGGCTTAAGCTGAGCTTTGACAGGGTTCAAGTGGTGCTTGACAGGCTCCGGCACTTAACATTTCAGTCGACGTATGACAAATGGCTTGACAGAGTCAAGTTACCCGATTGATGTGATAGGTATGACATGGCGTGTGGCATTACAGCTGCCCAGTTGCGTGTGTGCTTAGTTTTCAATGTCAAGGCGCAAAAAAAAGCGAGAGCTCCAGATCTGGCCATAAGTGTGTGGCGCATGCGTGACTCGCCGCATTTTGCCAATTCGCCGCATTTGGCTTTCTTTGCCAAGGCCAAGCTCCGTTTGCAGTTGTGCATGCGCCGCAGCGAACTTGCTTTTCAAATGCATTCAAGCGTTAAATGTTAATGTTCATGTTAAATGTTAGTGTTAAATTTATTCTTCTGCCCATTTCATACCCTAGATATTCGACTGCAATGGGGTATATTCGTTGTGTAAATGGCATTTGAAGCCAGCAACTAAGCTCGTTTGACATGGATACCCTGTAGTCATGGAAGGAAAGGATGCTTAGCACTTATCGTGCATATCATTGATGAGAGTTGGTAAAGATTAACAGCTAAACACATTATAGATACTTCCCATTTAGATAGATACCACATAGATGCCCCACAATTGTCCAAGTTGATTGACTAAAGCAGTCCAAGTTATTTATAGACTTGGGGTATCTTCGCAGCGTAGCTCGCACTAGGCTCTCACAATGCAAACAATCGGAATTAAAATTAGAATTGCCTTAGCTAAACTCAATTTTAATATTCCACTTGGCAAATATCATTTGCATTTAATGAGCTTCCACTTCAAGTAATAATGCGATTTTTATGCAAGTTTTTATATGCAAACATATTTTTTTATACTCTATGTAATTATTATTCAGCACACTCCAAGCATTAAACTTATAGTAACGAGCCATAATAACTAACTGAGTAGTGATCAAATTTTATTAGCCTCAGTTTTTGAAGGCGTTGACAGCTTAGGGGAGCCCACAACTGGTAGAAAGAGTTCTCAAGTCAGATTATGCTATTACTATAGCATCAGAGGCTACATTGAGTAAAATGTATCGATAATTATCGATAAATTTGGCACATTCTCAACATAATCACAATCATTGTTCTAGAAACTTGCAACTGTTTCCAATTCGAATCTGAGTCTAAGATTTAGCTGCTCGTTGAGCGCCGACTCGTTGTCGGATCGATTGATCGGCTATCTGGTATATCCGGTCAACATTCGCCCACAGCCGAGGCGCACGCAATGCCACATGCAACAGCTTCAAGTCGAGTCAAGTGAAGTCAAGTCATGCGCGCCAATTGCGAGACTGGGCTAATTTAGATTAATGTCTATTCGTGACAAGATTGGACCAAGTGCACGGATACGGACATTCTATTCTGAATGCCCAAACATGTTCAGGGATACATAAATATATACATATACATATACATATATATATATATATTCTATATAGTGACTCCAGCTGAAGGCGAAAGCAAACGCATAAAACATTCACTTTCACTCTCAGCTAATACCCTGTAATACCCTGGTAGCTAGTGAGTTGCTTTGGCTGGTGAATGCATTGAGTAGTAAAGATAGAATTTTTGTTCTTTATGGAAACTGCTCTAACCTCGTAGCACCTAGAACTAGAACTCTATATTTTCGACTTCTGTTTGTTCTTTTGATCTAAGCAAACTGGAAATACTGACATTTTTTCTAGATTTATCTAGCTAAAAGCTCGGGAAACTCTAGCAAACAATTGAGCTCAAGCACAAAATTTTCTATGTGTCCAGCTGGTTTGGGTAGCCCGGTCTGGTTTTTCCCCACAAGAAATCACGCTTGCTTGAAATTCGTATTTGTCTCACACATTTCGCTGAGTCACTCTCGCATCTGGTCAACGTCTAGCATTTCCTCCAGTCCACGCCCCACTCAGACGTTAATTGGGGCTTTTATTTTTTTTCCGATTATTTTATATTTCGCTGTCTTTCGAAAAAAAAAAAAAAAAAACTTTAACCACATAGCGACTGTCACTCAGACGGGGCGATTAGCTCAGCGTATTGCTTTATTAACTTGGCTACAAAAATGTGGCTTAACATTGATTCTGAACAAAGCCCCACACGGTCCGGCAGAACCCACCTCCCCTCTCGCTCCACCCGCGTGGAGCTGCTACGTAACCCCTGCTCGGATTGTAACCGCAGTCAAGGTTAACCGGCGTCGGCTACTTAGCCATTGTATCAAGAGGTGGGCGGCGACACTGTAGTGTGAAGGGGGGCGTGGCACGCTTAAGTAATGCGACAACGTTGCATGCAAATGCAAATGCAACGGCAACGGCAACGGCAACGGCAACTGCAGCAGCCGCAGCCACAAATTACAATTGTAAATTCATATTTATTTCGTTACGTTTAGAAATTTGCCGGGTTTTGCACGCCAGATGGCGCTTTGGCCAGTCTTGATCAGCTGCGCATAAATCTTTATTAAATCAGCGCGACAGACCAAAACGATGAGCAGCAGGTGTCCCAGCGTCAATTAGCAGTCACTAAACAAGCCAACGGTCAATAATTAGCTTTGCGTGCGACAATCGCCTTGATCACCTGCGATCTAACCTGATGGTTAAGCACCTTAACCAACTGCCAACTGGCAACTGGCAACTGGCAAATGGCATCTGGCAACTGCCAGCTGGCGCCTGTCAATTGCAGATCTATTCAAAGCAGTTCAGACGCAATAACAGTAGCTATAACAGTTTAAAAATGTGATCGGGCGTTGCTAGATCGCGAGCAGATTGCTAATTGATCGAGTCTTGGGTGGGACTTGTTTACAAATTGATCGTTACTAGCTGAAGGCTTGGTCGCTTGGCTGTAAATTGCCAGTAGATCGAGCACTAATCTGCACCTGATCCTAACCTGAAGTTGAACGCCCTTTGAGCGAAATTTGACTATGATCGTCGTGATCGATCAAGACTAGATCAAGACTTGCTTCCTAGTAAATTGCAAGTATATCTTGAATTGATCATCGATCATTGAATAGATCTACATATGATCACTAATTGATCGGACCTCACAACCGCTTTGATTTTCGGTTGATTGCGAGTTGAAGTCAACTCGATCGTAAGCCGATCGTCTGCTAATTGTGAATAAGGATCACCAGTTGATCACTAGGTGATCACTGGTTGATCACTAAGTGATCACTAGTTGATCACTAGGTGATCACTGGTTGATCACTAGGTGATCACTGGTTGATCACTAGGTGATCACTGGTTGATCACTAAGTGATCACTAGTTGATCACTAGGTGATCATTGGTTGATCACTAGGTGATCAATGGTTGATCACTCTGTGATCACTAGATGATCACTGGTTGATCACTATGTGATCATTGGTTGATCACTAGTAAATCATTAGTTGATCACTAGTTGATCACTAAGTGATCACTGCTTGATATCTAGGTGATCACTGCTTGATCTCTAGGTGATCACTGGTTGATCACTAGCTGATCACTAGGTGATCACTGGTTGATCATTAGTTACAACTTGATCGTTAGATGATCGCAGTTGAGTCAACTAAATCAAAGATTAATCACAAATTGATCGCTAGTGACAAATCGTAAATTGATCAGAAGTTCAATTGGAACTCAAATCGATTACAATTTGAGCTTCGGTTGATCTAATCGATGGCGATGTCCTCTTTATTTAAAACTTCATGTCGCGTAGATGCCAAAGTGAACGCGAGTGGATCAACAATGACAGCAGGTTGATCGCTAGTTAATTGTGAATCGATAACAAATTGAACGGATGATGATCACTGGCTGATCGCTGACTCTGTTGTTGTTCATTGAACGTCGACGATTGTAGCCAGATCTGATCAGAACCAGATTATCGGGACTCGATCTCCGCCTGAGTTATTGGGTATGGTCAGTAACAGCTGGTGACATGCACGGCTCTTGCGTAACGAAAAAACAAAAAAACCGGAAAAAGCACAGATGCCAAGAAGAAGAAGAAGAAAAAAACACAAACAAATGTGTCATGGCCGCATGCAGTTAGCTAAGTCCGTACTTGAACCACAGCTCGGTCTGGTACCTGATCGAGACCGAGCTATGGCCATTAACATTATTCAATTTACATATCCTAGGCAAGCTAATTCGCCAGCTGGACAGGTGCTAAAACACATTATTTATAGATATACTATTAAGTTGTATATGCTAAAGAGTGGAAAGATTTCCGATCGAGATGAGAAGCAGTCAAAGGGATCTTCAATTGAATCTTAATTAGTCTAACTATGCAAATTTGTATGACTGAAAACCAGTCTTGACCCTTCAGCCATAATATAGCAAAAAACTAGTTTTCGCAGATGACAAATTTCCATTTTATTTCCCTTTATAGAAGTCTACGAGTCCAGTTTTTTTTACTCGTTCACGCAGTGAAAGGGGGTATATGGGTTGTCGGGTTATTTGATTGCCTCTATTTATATTTTATAATGACTTGAAAGTCCTTTCTTCGCGAGGATCATCTGCTAGGATCACCCCTTTAGAATCCTGCTCCTCGGAATTTTTTCATAGGAGCTTTCTTCAATTGAGGAACTCTCTCCTAGGAGCCCTCTTTTAACTCTCTCTCTTTTCTTAGGTGGTGCATGACCGAAGCAAGGTTCTTTAGCTTCCAGGCTCCACTAGCCCAGAGAGCGCTAGAACAACTCGTTTCCTCATTCCCTGAACGAGTATTATGCCTATAGAGAGAGAGGTCTGTTATGTACAGAGATAATCTGGAGATTAGCTGAGCATTTCGCGAGGAGCTCTGCCGGAGGAACAGATGTGCATAAATTGTGAATGAGTCGTGAACACGCGGCAACCCTAATATGCTAACTATGGTGGCAACAGTCACACACACAGAGAGCCATCTCTACATATCTAAACGGGTTTTAAAGGGCGTTTAATTGTTTAAGTGCTCGAGATTTGCATAAATTTCTAGTCAAGAACTGAGTCAGAAAACCCAGCCAAATGGCAAATCAACAGAAAGGGAGCAGGGAGAAGGGAGAGGGAATAGACAATATAATGATGATACATTGGCAACAAGAAACGCTAGTCATTCCCATCACTCGCATATTTTGCTGTGTTCTAATCGCATCTCAAGTCGATCGAGTCGATCTCTCCATATATCTGTATAACCCGAATTACGGGGCAATTACAGCGTCTGCGCATGTTCCACAAATGCAAATCAAGGCGAACGACAACAAAAAGACGAGAATAGTGATGAATTTTCATTTAGTCGAACTCTGAATACTCTGTGAATGCCCACTGCAGCGCTACGAAGCTCAGTTAATGAACTACAAATTGATACGAGAGTCGAGTTAGACTGGAATAGAAGAGAAGTTGACGCTGAGTTTGAAAGACCTTTTGATTGCGAATAGAATAGATCTCCAGCTGATCGTTCCGAGAGCTTACCCCATACGCCATACGCCATCAATGAAGATCAGTTAATGAACTATGGAGGTTGATCGCTATTTGATTTGCTATTGATCATGAGCATGTGTTGAGCTCTAAACTCAATTTGAATGAGGAAATAAAAGATGACAAAAAGATATGTTTATGTTTACGAAATTTACAGCTAACAGAGAAGAAGGTGTGTGTGGAGCTAAGACCAGTTAATGATACGATAAAGCAAAGAAATGTTTGTATATATAGATCTAATACTGTGTATATATACTGTATATATTCTATTATTTTAAGCTTTTTCCTTCAAGTATCTCTACTCTCTACAGAGATACTTGAAGGAAAAAGCTTAAAAATATATTTTGTTCATGTCTACTTCAACTTGAATTGAAAGATCCATATATATATATATATATATATATATATATATATATATATATATATATATATATATATGAAATTTGTATAAATATATACAAATTGCAGTGATAAGCTTCTGGTATTCCAAATTTCTACATTTCAAATGTATATATATATATATATATATATATATATACATATATACATATATATATGTATATATTTTGAGGTATGTCCCAGAAATATGAACCCAAAGCATTCCTCATTAAGCTTCAGCCATTTGAATTCAAGTGCCGAAATAGCTCAGTTGGGAGAGCGTTAGACTGAAGATCTAAAGGTCCCCGGTTCAATCCCGGGTTTCGGCAAAACAAGAAATATTTTTTTTTAATTATCAAAATATTTAAAAAAAATAAAAAGTAAAAATAAACACAGATATTTCGATATATGTTCTTAAATTTGAAGGCTTCCCCTATTCAATTAAAAAATTTTTTTTTAATTTAAGAGAAATTTTAAAATAAAATTTTATAAGAGAAACTTGACATTACAGTTATTATGACTTATAGGAAATTTAAAAATTTTTCCAAATACCATAACCTTCTTTAATATCATATAACTTTAAACTTAATCAAGCAAGAGCTAAACCAAGTCTCAGAACTCAAACTCAAACTGAACCAACAGCTGAATTCGCATAGGTCACATTAGCAGCCAAGGAGGCCGGTCTACAAGATTCTAGACAGAGAAGTCGAGCGATTTGGCTCAGCAAAAAATACATTAATTACGCTTAATTATAATATGATTGCTTAGAGAATGCATATCCTATAGACTTCTATAGCTGAACAGCTGCGCGAGCGGGTCAATAAATTGTCGATAAATGCCATAAATATACAGACATATATAACATATATATGTATATGTATTTGTATAGATAACTATCATAATTAGGAATTGCTAACCGGATCGCAACACCTGGTGGGTGAGTCGAACCAACAATTAGGCATCCAATTTTCTAATGAGCTGGATCATTATAGTTAACTACTGGGAAAAGTAAAAGGTTCGACTAATTGAATGTCACTTGATATCTCTCTGGGATCGCAATTACTGGACTGAGCTCAGCTGCCGTGCGGAATGCAGTTGCTGTCACTTTTTTTATTCATAACAATTTGTCAGGTCAATTAGTGCCCATAATCCAGATATTACATCTAACTAATCTAATTGTCTTTGCCTTTCTAATAAATCATCGCGATCATTTAGATAGTAGAGAACGCCTTTCTGTCATACATTTCTATATAATTAATATAATCGGAGCTTTAGACTGAATCATCATTTCAGAAGGTTTAATTTAAACAAATCGATATCGATATCAATATCGATATATTTATATCGATCTTTGACACATTCACAATTTAAATACAAATCAAATTGATATATTCCAATCAATTAAATGATCAATTATCGATTATCGATTATCGATCAATTCCAAAAATATCTGTAAATTTTCTTCGTCCATTTAACATTCGATATATGCAATATATCTATTGATTTCCATATATATATAGAGAGAGAGAGCTTATTATCGTATTGCACTCTATTCTGATATGCATTTCATTATGTAAAACATTTCATGCCTGTCAGCCAATCAAGTTATGCAATCGATTGTTTTTATCGATGATTCAATTATCACACGATCTTCAATTCTTCTGACTAAATTCATTTTGACTTTCACTTCACACACAACCAAACATATCTATGCTTGTAAATCTATAAATTATGAATCGAATGTTAATCAAATGCATTCGCAGTTATGCAACGAGATTGTAAAATCTCCACGTGGCGAGCTATCGATAAATTCGTGACGAACCAACTTAGTTGCCCACTTGAATTGCTTGTTTGCCATATAGGATTTCCCTCCAGAGTGTGTGTGGGCGTAAGAGCATCAACTTTAGCTGTTTCCCAGTTATCGGCATTATTTATATGATGCTCGCCCAAATGTTCAAAAGAGTATATTGGCTGCTGATCTAGCTCCAGAGTCCATTTAAGGCGTGTCAAGTCGACCATATAAAAAGTTGTTTTTATTCAGAAATTTAAATAAATCTTCTCGCTGGTTTTTCCAAAAACTTTTCAATCTCTGCGTCAGTTCGAACTGGTATTTCATTATTTTTGTTTTCTGCTTTTGTTTCTGTTTTCTTCCTACTCGTCTTTCGCAGCTTCCGCTGATAAGGCAGACGCTTGTCAATATTAGTTGAAATTTGTTAGCCATTTAGTAACGCCTTGTTTCCATCTGATTGACTCTCGATCTTTGTCTCCAGTTGATAGTTTTTTTATCGTGATTTTTTTCTATTTTATTTTTTGTTTACTTTTGATTTTGCTTTGTTGCTTCTTCGCAAATATTGTAACTGGAATTGAACAAATGACGTTAACTTGCGTTTCTCTTTGTTCGCTAAGTGCTTTTTCATATCGATTCTGATCTATTCCAATTCAATTTTTTTTTATATATATATATATTTTTATTTTATTTGTTAAAAAATTATTCTTTATTCTCAAAAAAATTATTTTGTAATTTATTTTCTATTCGCAAGGAAATAGAATATTCTTTTTATATTTTATATTAAATATATTTTTTGTATTTAGTATTTTCTCCCTAATTTTATAAAATATTTTCCTATATGAAAATAAAATATTTTATCTCAACTTAACACTAAATAAACAATAAAACAATCAAATTATTTTTTAATAAAAAATCCTTTTCTTATTAAAATTACAAAAAAAAAAAACGTTATCAATTTGAGCAAGCATTCCAATAAGACTGCAAATCAAACTCTTCGAATCAGCATTCAAATTAGACAGCAAATCAGACTTTCCAATTCGCCGCAAATAAACATACGGGTTTTTCTAATTGGAATCTTCGAGGCACGCAACTCGTTACTAGAATTTCGAGCTACGCCCAGTTAAGCTAAGCAGATGCGCTTCAGTTTGATCTTCAATTAGCTTTTAACGGTTCACTAGCTGTGCTTTTTTTTACTTATTTGCTTAAGTTTTGTTGTTGCTTTGCTATGTGTGGCTAACCTCAATTCAGGTTGAGTTTTTTGAGATTGTTATTAACATGTTTCTTGTATATATATTATGCATAAATAAATAAATTCTTACATTTTATATGTAGTGCTAGTCGTTGTTGTTGTTGGCACTGACACACAAAAAAAATGTTTCTAAATTGTTTTTAAATGATTTTCAATTGAAACACAAGCGAAACACGCAATCGAAGTTATTGTTTTTAATTTTCTTGCAGATTCTTTCACAATTTTTCTCCAGTGTCGCGCGCAGATAACGCGAAACAAAAAAAAAACTAACAAATACGTTTAGTTTTTTTTTTTCTCTCCTTTTTTTAGTTGTAAATAAAACAGAACACGCGCAAGTTGAAAAGACGGAAATTATTCAAAGTACGAGGGAACCGTTTATTTGCTTTAAGTCGCCGCGTTCTTTGCTGCCTGACTGACTGTTGCCTGCTGCCTGCTTCGGCCACGTCCAATTGGCTGCGTTTTGCAAACAGAACTAAAACGCGGCTTCGTTTGCCATCGGTTTTTAAAAAGGAAAATTGCGCCCAAGCCCAAGCGTTGACGTTGACGTTGACGCCAACGTCGACGCTGACGCAGACGCTGTCGCTAACAATACAACAAAACCACAACAACAACTAACTACAAATTTGCAAGCCAACGCCGCCCCAGCTAAACGAAACGAAGCGAAGAGCGCGCGGCGAAGAGAGCGTGCGCGCGTGTGTGTTTTCGTGATCGCCGCTCTCTTTGATTGGCGCCTGTTGCTGTTTTCTTATTGTTGCTCTTTTCGCACTTTCTTGCGCTGCCCCTTCACAACGTCGCTGTGCAGCGAAAAATACCAAAAGGATTCGTCGTGCATTCTCTCCTGCAAGAAAAGAGAAAAAAAAACAATATGACTTTGTGCTGGTGACAAATACGTGCAGGTGGCCGCAGCCGACACTCGTGTTAGGATCAATAACAATATTTCTCTTAATAGCCGAAAGATCGCTAAGATAAGCAAAAAAAAAAAAAAAACAACACCCAGCAACAAAATTTTGCAAATCGTCAAACATTAATTCTCCGGCTAAATGAATACGAAAATATTTTAAATTTCAGCTCAATTTGTTTTTTATGTTGTTTTTTTTTTCGTTTTTTTTTTTTTTGACTGCATTTTGTTAGCTGTTTGTCAATTGCTCATAACGCAAACAAATTGCAAATTTATTAAAAACAAAAACAATTTAAACAGAAAAAAAAGCCAAAAACCAGTTCAGTTTCGTAGATTGTGTAAAAACCACGCGCCATTGTCGTCACCTGCCTCGCCGTAAATCCCCCATCTTCAGCTTGAGATCAACAACAACAACAACAACTTTAGCTGAATCATCATCAGCATCATGATCATTAGCATGCTCATTATTATCATGTTGCTGTGATTTTTGAGGTTTCCGTACATGTCCATATGTAGTTGTTGATCTCCTGCTACCACGCCCACCCCCACCTCCTCGCTGCACAGTTAGTTCTTTGCTCGACTTTCGCAGAAGTCGTTAAAAATAACAAGCGGCAAAAAGAGCAGAAGAAGGCGAATAAAAAGGAAGCAGGCGAACACAATGCGGCGAATAGTAAATACACTTGCTGAAGCTCTGATCTGCTCAGCTTGCAAGCAGCGCTGTCAGTTTGGCTATTTTCTCGTCAGTTTTGGCGTTTTAATAATTATAGCTATATTAAATTGGAATCGAAACTTATAAGAACGACTTTTAAACTTGATAATGAAGATGCTACATGTTTTTTGCAGCTGTTAATATACAGTATTTTACCAGTTTTATGACGATATATGAATATTAATACACAAAAAAAAAACTAATATTTAGCTATTTCTGGTTTTTCTGGATTGTTGAACTAGCTGAAGAGTTGACAACACTGCATGCAATCTATATATATATATATATTATATATATATATTATATTATATATATATATATATATATTTGTGTATGTTTTATTAGACAACGTGCGTTCTCTTATCGCTCAAGTGGCCACTCATACACACACACACACACACACACATACATACACACACACACACACACACACACACACACACACACACACACACACACACACACACACATACACACATACACGCGCACACACACACACACACACACACACAGTAATTTCTTTTGCCTAGGTCAGCTTCTGAATTCGCTCTGAAGCACTGCCGAAATAGCTCAGTTGGGAGAGCGTTAGACTGAAGATCTAAATGTCCCCGGTTCAATCCCGGGTTTCGGCAAGTAACAGATTTTCAGAAATTATTTTTTATTTATTAAAAAAAAAATATAATAAAATACAAACAAAAGTTCACGTTGAGCCAGCCGCATGGACTCTGTCGACTGTAGCGTCAAAGTCCTGGTAATACCCAGCGCAAGGGCAAATCAAATCCAGTTTTTTCTGCTCTCTGACAGACAATTTTTTCCACTCTTTTCTTCTTCCTTTTAGAGGTATGTGAAGCGTACTTTAAATTACGGCACTGATAGCCCCTGACTCCAGCTCCAACTCCTACTCCTACTGCTACTCCTACTCCTACTTCAACTCTGACTCACACAGAACTCTCAAGATCGCAGACAAAAGACAGAAAACTGGTTCCGAATGGGCGATTCAAAGTTCTTTTTTTCCCAACTTCTTTATACTATTGTTTTTTTTTTTGCAGGTGTTGGAAGTTTTTTGAGTAATTTTCTTGAGCAGATCTTAAGCTAATTTATATATATATATATATATATATATATATATATATATATATATTTTTTTTTTTTTTTTTATTTTATTTATTTTTTTTTTTTTTAATAATATAGTTAGTTATAGTTAGTTTTAGTTGCGCTACGTGACGTCAAGAACGGAACCAGTTTGGTTCTAGGTGGGGCGTTGACGCTGTGGGTGGCTTTTGGCTGTTGCAAGTTTTGGTTGAGCGGTTTTCAAGGCAAAGCTCGAGCTGTTTCTATACTAAAATACCTTCGTATGGCATACCCTAACCAAAGTCGAGTCCATTCAAAGATAGAAGATGTGAGATGAAGCATGGAAGATGCAAGAAAATATAGTATATAGAAGATCAAAGATATATAGAAGAAAGATCTATTAATCTGCCTTTCTTACCATCTATCTTCACTCTTCCATCTCTCAAAATCCATATAGAAGATGGCAGATATCAGATAGGTAAGCTGCTTGACACACTTAATCAGTGCCTCGCCCTCGCTCGCTCTGTCTCTCTCTCTCTCTCTCACACTCTATCTGTCCCTATCTCCCTCTTTCAGTCTATCGCCTGCTCAGCTGCACTAAGTTGAACGCCTTAAACACCTGCATTTAGTCATGAGTCATGAATGCGAAAAGCATGCATATATAATTACCTAAATTTACCTGTATATATATTCATATTCTGGCTAACGATTCCGCAATAATATCCCAGCTCACATATATTTGATGATCCGTGAAGAGTTTGCCAATTATCACTTCCTTGTGCTGCTGGTCATCGTAGTCAAGCAGCTGGAGGCTGGTTCATCAGCTGAACCGGTTTGGTTCCAGCGATTCCATGG
The DNA here is from genome assembly GCA_035045555.1 of Drosophila fulvimacula. Lineage (NCBI taxonomy): Eukaryota > Metazoa > Arthropoda > Insecta > Diptera > Drosophilidae > Drosophila > Drosophila fulvimacula. Next base: position 9,081,455 of record JAWNOX010000192.1, on the reverse strand, counting down.
AACATTTTGGAGTCCAAGTCTTTCCGCTACACCTTCAATTAGCCAAAGGAATTTTCAACGGGCGTAACCCCCAAAATGCGCTAATAAATGACTAAAGCGTAACAATAATAAAAATTATATAAACAAAATTAATCCGCAGAAAAAAAAAACAGCAAAAAACCACAGAAATGGGTTCACTTCATTTCACAGTTCATCAAACGGAATTTGTTGTTGTTGCTCTTGTTTCCCTCTCTTTCTCTCCCTCACACACTTTTAATTGGCTACGTCATTGAACTACTCCGCATTGTCATTCACCGCGAATGAGTTACTAAGCAAGTCGTTGCGTTTGGCGCTCAGGGCACTAAGTGCCGAAATAGCTCAGTTGGGAGAGCGTTAGACTGAAGATCTAAAGGTCCCCGGTTCAATCCCGGGTTTCGGCAAAGCTTTTCTTTTTGATTTTAATTTAATTTTTAAATACTATTTTTAAGTTTATCTTTCATATTCATAATTTCTATATTTATAGTAATATTCTCAGCATATTTGCTTATCTCTTTAAGCACTAGCTGCAATTGAAATAAAACCAAAGCTTATTTATTTATTCGATTTACTTTGTTTTTATGTTTATTTAACTTTTATTTTTATCTTAAAAAACATTGCTTTTCATTTTGTCACAATAGAGGATCTCAACACTCAAAACGTTGCAATATAAAGTTTTTTTCTTTTACTTGTTTATTTTCTAGGCGCTTTACTAAGGCTACAAATTGAGGCATGCGTTTGGAGCATGTGGCATGTGGCATGTTTCAATTAATTTTAATTTTTGTAATATTTGTTTATATTGCTTAATAAGTCGAGCGTACTTTAAAGTACTTAAGAGCGGGTTTTCTTGCGCTACAAACTATGAACAGAATAAACGCACTTAACATAGCGGCTGCTAACTTAACAGCGCGCTGTTAAGTTGCACAGCGAGATGGCTATGCTACAAAAAAAAAAACTGTTAGAGAGCGCAACCTAGTGTGTATGTAAAACTATACAAAATAATGCAGACATGTACATAAACTAAATGTAAATGCTATGTAAATGTAAATGTAAATGTTAATGTTAATGTTAAGGTAATTGATTGTTTTTCTTTAACATATTTGTAAGTTAAGCATTAAAAGGGCTTAGAATTAATTGTTCAAAATATTTAGAATACAAAAAAAAAACTTGATTAAATGCTACAAATTAAATGTTGTGTGAAACGAGTTTTTGTTGTTGTTTGTGTCTTATAACTATAAATAGATATATATACAAGTTTTTGCGCCAGTTTTACCCTTCCACTTACAGTAAATACTCGCTACAATATGCATGTAAATCAACAATGTTTGTTTTTAACAGCCAGTTAACATGGCTATGTAATTGGTTTTTCGCTTTTGCTTTGAGTGTATAAATTTAACATAATGGCAGCCTTTTCGTTGCCCTTGCAGCGGTACGTTATAACTAGTGGCAACTGTATGTCTAATTCTAACAATTTGCAGGCTTTTGAGTCTCTCAGAAACTTGTCTTAAACCCATTTTGTAGTCTCTCAGAAACTTCAACCCTACTTAAACCCATTTTTCTGATTCTGATATATATATGTATATCTATAAATATATGATATTAATAGCTCTGCAAGGGTATTTAGTGTGCGGCTTATCCCGTTCTAAGCTATATTTTGATCTCAGCTGCCGGCGCGTTCGCTTGATTGTTGGCAAATTTGCCAATTGCTGGCTTCAGCAATATAAACTTGGGATTGGCTATGGTAGCTGCCGAGGCAACTACTGCTGTTGGTTGGTTTGGCTTCTTGGCTGGCGTTATGGTCACCGTGCTGGGCGCAATGGCATTCATGGCAGCGGTTTGATTTGTGGCCGCCAACGAGGACGCGGGCAAAATTGTTGTCACTCCATTCTCATGCTGAATTGTGTTGGCATTGTTGAATATTGCACGCATTTTATTGCCATTGCTTTGAGATCCTGTTGATGTGACTCCTCCAGCTGCTGTTGGTCCTCCTGCTGCTGCTGCTGCTGCTGCGGCTGCTGCTGCCGTCAGCACATTAATTTTGGACGCCTGCTGCCCTTGTACAAAGCGTGCGGTAAACTCGTTGCCCGTCAGCACCAGATTTTGTGCCTGGCCGCTAATGGGCAGACCGCTGGCGAGTATTAAGCGTTGCACGCTGCTGCTGCTGCTGCGTGGCTTTTTCTCCAGTAGCTGCTCGTCCTGCTGTAAAGGTAAAAAGCAAACAAATAATTTAATAAATATAACGAATCAAGTTTGAGAGTCATTGTAAACAAAAATTGCTTTCAGCCAGTCAGTTATACGCATTAGAACAGGACGGCAATAGCCGGCAACTGTGCCAATCATAAGCAAGCAGCAAGCATATACATATGCAATGCAGCGTTGAGAGCTTAGCTGGTTTTAGTTATAGCTACATTTAGCCGAAGCCTAATTTTAATGACAACAGCATATAATATTACAACTAAGCTATATATGTATATAATGTCTTGGAAAAAAAGAATACGTAGCATTCTTGATTAATATAATATATCACAATTTGAGCTATTTTTAAATTGTTTGAATTTTTAACGTTTTAAAGCTTGTATAGCTTTTATATGCTATCAACACTGTTGTTTACTCGCAGCAAATCGCTCGTATGTAACAAAGCGAGATGGCAATAGCTGCGCAAAAATCATATGTACAAAGTAAACAACATAAATCAAGCTAGCATCAAAGCGAGATAACAATATAAGCTTCATTGATGATCGAAGATGCTGCTACTGCTGATGCTGCTTCAAGCCAAGTATGCTGTTCACTAATAATATAATTTGAATTTATCTTACCGTTGGCGGACTCACAGATTTGCGGTCGAGCACATGCTCATCGAACCCCGAGTCTGAAGAGTTGTCATTGAATTTGGTAGCCACCGAGGAGGAAGTCGAGCAATTGGATGAGGAAGATAACGATGAGGGCGAGGCAGCACCCACAGCGGTTGTTAAGATATTTGCGTGCAATGCTGATGAAATCACTGTGGAATGTGGCTGTTGCTGCTGTTGTACAGTTATTGTTGATGTTGCTGCTGGATCAGTCTTAGTCAATGGAATTGGACTTATTCGATGGATTTCGCCCTGTGGAAATGACTCCGATTGTCGCTTAAAATACAAATGATGCTTCTTTAACGCCGGCGTGCTGATGATGCTCTGACTAACTGGCTTTGGTTCCACCAGTTCCATCTGGACTGGTGCCAGTTCCATCGGGATCGGTTCCAGTTCTCGCGGCTCTTGCTGCTCCTGCCGGCGTCGGCGATGTTTCTCGCACGGCTTGTACAGCTCCGGATCGATGATGTAACAGGCGCTACCGAGACTAAGGCTCTGGAAGACGGTGCCACAGCAGACGTCCAGGCGCAGCAGATCGTGCTCCTCGAAGAACGGCACATTATCGACGGCGCGTCGATTCTTTTTTGGTTCCAGCATGCGCCGACGCTTGCTGCCCGTCAACCGCACACGTTGTCCAACACTCTTTTTGGCCAGCTGCGCTGCAGCCGCGGTGCGCTTACGCGTCTGATATGGTGTTGCGGCGGCAGAGCAGGCGATCAGCTGTTGTTGTTGCTGCTGGAGTTGTTGTTGTTGTTGATCATGCTCATCGTAGCTCTCATTGGAGTCGCTCGGCTGCTCCTCGGAGTGTGGTGAGCTGTTTCCATTGCATTGCTGCTGACTGGCGGCAGATGGTGCGGCTGCTGCCGTTATTTTGCCCTTTCGATTCTTTTTGAATATTTTGGCGAATTTCTCGGGTATAAAAGAGCCGCTGCCACCAGACTTAACCTCACATTCGTTCTCTCGCTTCTTTTGCTTGGCGAGAGATTTGGTGCCGGGACCAGCGCGTGCATCGACCACCTGTTAAGGAAGAGAGAAGGGAATAAGTATTGATTCGATGACGCTTTCTCTTTCATGTCACACTCACGTGTCCCCAATGGCGTTTGCTGCCAACGGGCAGCCGCTTATAGCGCTTGACCAGCAGAACGCACGCATTGCAGATTTCACCGTTACGCGGCTCATGGAGATTGAAGCACTGCATCGACTCCTTTTCATATTTGCGCGATGCCGTAAAACGGGAGCTGCTCGATTTGGCACGGCAAATGCAACAACCGTCAGTGGAGCGATAGACGCGTGGCTTATGGAAGTTGAACATGTTGAAGATTTCAAAGATTTTTTCTCTTTTTGAAGGATAGGAATTGTAGATTACTCTCTTTGCTTTACTGTCAGAAAGTCCACTATTATTATGTTTGCTTAGTGTTTAATTAATATTTTTGTGCGTTATTTGTTGTTTTTCACTGGTTTTTGTTAATTTGTTCGATTGCTATTTGTGCACAGCCCTTGTTGTTTTGAGCTTGGGCATCATCATCCATCGTCTTCGTTGCGATGTTTTGCGATGCATTTGAGTTTGTTTGCTGAAAAAAATTTAAATTCAAATGAAAAACTGTCAAAGAAAATACCAAAAACAGCTGTGCGTCACAGTGTTGTAAGATATATCGATTCTATTGTCTATTTTTAACAAGTGGCAACGCTGCTCTTCGCAAGCATATACATACAAATACATTCATACATATATTTTTAAATAATACGTCTGCAAATTCATTTTCATTTAATTGTATTGTAGCAATAGCTTTACGGACGCCTAATAAAAAGCATTGCCCTCTCAATTGAATACAATGTGAAATGTGAAAATTCAACAGCTGGCAGCAGTGTTGCCATACTTGTGTTTTCGGCGACAAAAGAAACGAAATGTATAAAAATATTTAATGAAAGGAAAAAATTTATACAAATCACTGCGCAACTTTTGTCACTCTTATCAACATTTAGCAGGTGGCATGTTATACATGCACACAGATGTGCGTATATACATACATATAATAATGCTAATTAAATGCTAAATTGTGTACAGGCAAATGCAAGGTACAAAAGCAGCTGACTGTAGACGTACACACATACACATACACAAGCACTCATGGATATGCATATATTTTGCAAAGACACACACATACACTCGTAAAGTCTACGCACATTTGTGCATGTATGCGTGTACTGTGGGGACGCGTAAACAAAGCGTCGCGCAAAAACGAAATACATACATATATGCACACACATACATGCATATGCATTGCATTGCATTGGCGCGCGCGCTCGTTGCACTCTCGCACAAAAACAGCAACAACGCACATACATACATATGTGTGTACATACAAAATTCACCCCGACGCTTGTGACGTGACTTTTGAGCAGCGCTGCTCGTTTTGATCCCAGGTGCGCGTTGTTATTGTGACAGTGTGTGGATGTGTGTGCGTGAGTTTTAATGCTTTTTATTTTATTTTTGGGGACACTGATTTTCGAGCATTGGCGTTCAAGTTGAAAGTGCGTACATACAGACACATGTATGTATGTATGTGCCGGCGCGTGTATTACACACATTCACACTTATATATGTATACATACAAATATATTTAGATATGCGCATGATTGTGTTTGTGTCGGTGCGATCGTGTTTGATGCGAGCTTGTTGTTGTTGGTTATGTATGTGTTGGTAAACGTTGCGAAGTTGAAACGTTTAAAAATTAGTGCAATTGCCGTTGTATGCGGAGGAGTATGGAGCCTGCGAGTGATAGAGAGAGAGGATAGACTTGACTACCTTCTCTTCTAGTTACTCAGTGCATGTATGTGTGTGTTTTTGGTGTTGGTTTGGTGAAAATGCGCCTACTGCGTAAACAGGTTTAAAATTTTTTTCTTCTCTCTCTTAGATATCTTTTATTTAGTGCCGGACGCCGACTAGATTGTTGTTGTTGCGGCTGCAGCAGCTGCCCACGCCACGCGCGCACATACACAAACATATAAATACGCACACACACACACACACATACATACATGTCAAAAAAAATCATGTTTTGATCTTGGCAAATTTTTCTATTTGACGCGTTGAAAACCCATATTTGAATTTACCTCAACTTTACATCTAAATTCACTTGATTACAGTTTTTATTTTATTTTTATGTGTATTTATTTCACAAGTCACTTTCAGTTAATATTGAAATGATTTTTGAATATATTTTATGCATAAAGTGCAAATTGAATTTACGGAGTATAACGAAACGCGTCTGCACGCAAGCAACACAAAGACAAACTGACAAACCAAAAATACAAAAAAAAACTGAATAAAATAAAATAAAACCGCTGCGTTGATGTTGCTGCTGCTGTGAACGGCGACGCCGACGCTAACGACGCTGCCGCTTTTCAGCCGTCATTTTTTCGTACACATTCGTATAGCTGTATCTGTGCGTATCTGTGTGCGTGCGTGCGCGCGCGCCTATGTGTGCGAGTGCAGCGCAAAATGTGTACGAAACCGAAACAGCGGCCGAGAATATGTAGCACAAAGCAAATGCAATGATAACACAACAGTAACAGCGACAGCGGCAGCTCCAGCAGCTGAGCGCTAAACAAACGCGGTTGTGTACGTGAGAATGCGCGCAGCAAAAGCAACAGCGAAAAATTCCGGTTGTGAAAAAAATACATACAAACATTTACATATGTGTGTATATTAATATACACAGAGCAGATATTGAGATGTGCGAGCGAGTGAGAGCAACAATTTGCATAACAAGACGGCGTTGCCACACTCTGCACAGAACAAAAGGAGCCAAAATATTTTGAAATTTATATTCAAGTATATGCACATAAATATGTATATACATTTACTGTTGTTGCATATAGTTTGTTATTGTTTGCGTGGCAAGTAAAATACAAATAACACAAATGGGTGATAAAAAGGCAAAAACGTGTGCGGGAAAAAGCTGATAAGCGCCGCTGATTGGTTGTTAGTGTTTTACTTGCGGTTCTTACTACACATCATATACATACATACAATATGTATGTACATGCATAATTTTAAGGCGCAATTCAAACTGAGCGCCGCACACACACCCACACATATATACTTCTATGGTTACTAGTATATTTATAGACCCCCCACCTCCACCCACTTCACAAGAGTGTAATACGTGACAAACGAGATGTAAGCACAGTTGCCACATGTAGAACAAATGTACCAATGAAGGTACAGCATTTAATGGTACGTAACATATGTACATACATATATATTTTTACATATCGGTACTCTATGTCTGCATTCATTGTTTGTATTTCTGAAAAAAAAAAAATCGGTAACGCTAAAATTTGAAAATTTTATGATTGCCTTGAGCTAATCCAATTGGAGTTGTCTTTGTGCATCTGATGTGACCAATGTAATTAGGAGTGGCAACTCTGTCAGCTGCTACTGCTGGTGCTGCTTACACGCTTTACAGCACTGGCCACCAAACAAAGTGCAACAAATTGTTGGCTGGCTGGTTTTGTTATACAGCTGAGGCGAAAGTGTCCGAAAATACTTGTCGAAATCAAGAGAAAAAGGTAGTTGTATGTATTTCCTTGGTGTGTGCTACGTGCCAGTGGCAACGCCAGCGACAAACACAAACAAATCGCCTCCAAAAAGGCCACATCTAGGTCAACTGCACCCGTTATTATTGGTTGCTATGGCGCTTGCTCGATTTGTTTCTGTGTCTTCTCTCTCTCTTCTTTTTGTTTACAAAGATGCTAAAGACGCTGCGCAGCAAGTGGCAAATACAGGAAAGTCAAATACGCAAGCAACGGCGTTTGTCAAAATTTAGTACATTTTTTATGTTAGGGCAAACGCAATTTGCTTATGTGTATGTATGTATGTATGTATATGTGTGTGTGTGTGTGTAAGCTTGCTTTAGCCCTCTCTTTTACACCAATCAAATTTCATTGCAAAACAAAACACTAACTGTACTTGTGCTGAATGGCTTGAGTATAGCGAAGTAGGAGTCAAGGGAAGTAACTATGAGCAAAAGTTGGAAAGAATTGCGTGGGCGGATGATAAAAGCGCAATTTATTAATAGATACATATATGCGTCAAAGATGTTGCTTTATTGTCAGTCAGTCACACACACACACACACACACACACACACAGACAGCACATAATTAGCGATGACCTTGTTTTTGCTATGGCACGCATGAAAAAAATCAACTTTCCTACAAACACACATACATGCTCCCATACACATATTGCGTCTGACGGAAAGTGAAAGACAAGCCTGTCTTATTGGAATTCTCGTAAGAATGTGAAAACAACAACAATACCAATAACAACAACGGCATGAGGAGCGTAGCAGAGAGTAATGCGTGAAACAGGTTGCCGCTAAGCTTTTCAATAAAGAAAAAAAAAAACAAAAAAAGACTAGGAGCGATATTCGAAATAACGGTATTACAAAAAAAAAAAACACGCACAGTCGCTTTTCATTCAGCATATAAATAAAATGCCAGCGTAATACCCAACAATAACAACTACAACTAAAATAGAAAGTAAAAATCTTTAAAAAAAAAAATATATATATACAATGCAACTTTTGGGCATTTTGGTTTTGACTTGAATAACTGTTTCTTGACAAACACAAATATACATATATATGTATATACATACGTACAAGCACACATTCATCAGCCTGCGAGAGAGCAAAGAGCACACCAAAAATGGAAGTAGGTTGCGCGCTCTCACGCTTACCTGAGTCTGCTGTGTGCTCATTTTGGCACAGTGAACGAGCGAGTGAGCAATAGCAGTGTGTTTGCTCCAACGCATTGCCTGTTAAGTAATAGACCGAATTCTGTGTATGTATGCAGGCATAAAGCGTGCGTGTGTGTATGTAAGCGGCAACCACTATGCGTTTTTATGTGTGTGCATGCAGAGAAAGCGCGCGCAAAAAGATTCACTAATTAAAAAAAAAACCAAGTATTAAATGATATGACAGCGGTAGTTAATGTATACATTTTGAGCAGTTTTTTCGTAGCTCACACACACACACACATGCATGTATTTCCGCACATTTGTGACTTGTTGGTGAACGAGGTTAAGTTGCCGCTGCCATTGAAAGAGTTCATTGTTGGGTTTGCGGCCGCCGTTTCGTTTGATTAGCAAATCGAAGGTCAACAACAAATTGTTAACAGCTTTATCTACGCATTTGGAACAGATACATACCCGCGCATACGCACATGCATACATGCACATATGTTCTATCAGTGCGCTTTATGCTTAACCTTCGCTTTTATGCATTTTCGTTCGCTTTATTTTGAATGTTTGGGCTGCAAATGTACCACACGCTCACTCACACACACATGCACACACACTCTCATGCATTAATTGCCTATTGTTTGGCTCTTGCTTACCGTTTTACACTATTATTGACAGCTTTAATCGCTGCCAATGTATTGTTGTTCCTTTTAAAATGTTCTTTGTGTATTTTATGCACTGCACTTATTCAATATGCACTTGTTAATTGATATCTTTAAGCACAATACCGCTGCCTTGGACACCGCAAAAATTTCACACAATGTTGCAATCGATAGGCAAACACTAGCCTATATTATCGATAACAAGTATATTTGGCGGCAAATCACAAAACATATGTACTCGATGCTAGCTATGACAAGATCATGGCGCAGGCGTCCTTACTTTGAGATGACACTAAATGTTTCTAGATGTAAACTCGATATTCTGTTAAATATCTACTATGTTTCAACAAATAAATATTTTAAAATAAAATAAATGCATATATTCTAAGCTTCGATATTTATGTTTGATGTGATTAACAATATCGGTTTAACAATATCGGTGCCGGTGCACCAAATTGATCTATTTGATATATATCGTTATGTTATTCGCATCTCTATTTGCCGGCAAAGATAACACCGAGTGGCAATTCTTAACGCTGTTATTTGCAAACAATAGACAGTAGCCGCTTTAATGAGGCTCGTGAAGCCTGGTTGGGTGCATCATGATGGTAAGCAGCAATCTATGCACCCTGGGGACTTCATTGCAACTTGATTTGCTTGTAGATAAACCCATCTTCTCCGTGGACGTTCACCAGGATTGTACGAAATTTGCGACTGGAGGCCAGGGAAATGATTCGGGACGCGTCGTCATTTGGAACCTCAAGCCGGTGCTCTCCGAGAAGGACGAGAATGATGCGTCGGTTCCCCGCATGCTCTGCCAAATGGATCAGCACTTGGCGTGCGTCAATTGTGTGCGCTGGTCGCAGAATGGGCAGCTTCTCGCTTCCGGCTCCGACGATAAGTTGATCATGATCTGGCGCAAGGCTCAAGGAGCCAGCGGTGTGTTTGGCACCGGTGGCATGCAACAGAATCATGAGTCCTGGAAGTGCATACACACGCTGCGCGGCCACGACGGCGACGTACTGGATCTGGCGTGGTCGCCCAACGATTACTTTCTGGCCAGCTGCAGCATAGACAACACCATCATTATCTGGGACGGGCAAGCGCTGCCCAACATGCTGCAAACACTAAAAGGACATACGGGCTTGGTTAAGGGCGTCGCCTGGGATCCCGTCGGTAATTTCTTGGCGTCGCAGTCGGACGATCGCAGCATCAAGGTCTGGCGGACCATAGACTGGTCGTGCGGTACCACGATCACGGAACCGTTTCAGGAATGCGGCGGCACCACACACATACTGCGGTTATCCTGGTCACCCGATGGCCAGTATCTGGTCTCTGCGCACGCCATGAACGGCGGCGGGCCAACAGCGCAAATAGTCGAGCGCGAGGGCTGGAAGTGCGACAAAGACTTTGTGGGCCATCGGAAGGCGGTGACATGCGTGCGGTTTCACAGTTCCATACTCACGCGGTACATGGCCGGCGACAGTCCCAGCAAGGCGATGCAGTACTGCGTCCTGGGCGTGGGCTCGAGAGATCGCTCGCTGTCCGTGTGGATGACGGCGCTGCAGCGGCCCATGATCGTCATCCACGAACTGTTCAACGACAGCGTTCTGGACATTTCGTGGGGTCCACAGCAGTGCCTGCTGATGGCCTGCAGCGGCGACGGCACCATCGCCTGCCTCCAGTTCAGCGAGGAGGAGCTGGGCACGCGCGTCAGCGAGGTGGAAAGAAAGGCGATCTTCAAGCGGAAATACGGCGGCTGCATCGACGACAACTATGCCATTAAGCAGCAGGCGCGCTGCCTGCCCGAGCTTACCTCCTATGCCCTGCCCAATGCCGCCATGGAGCGGCGGCTGCCTGTGCAGAAGTCGGGCCGGGCAGGCGCCGGTTCGCCAGCGCGTGCCATTAGCAAGCAGACAGAGACACGGACCAAAGATGGCAAGCGACGCATCACGCCCATGTTCATACCGCTCAACGATCTGTCGGAGCCAATCACTAGCATGGGCAGCAGCGGCATCATCTCCAGCACCAGCACCAGCGCCAACAGCAGCAATGCCATTCATAGCAACAGGTGGGCAGGGTCTATATATAGCTAGAGGGGATTGATATGAAATGAAGAAGAACGGATATGCTTCTGGCGAAGGACTGAGAACGGCGCTGAAATTCAAGTCAAGCATGAGCGTGCTAGAAAAGTCATTAGAATTCAACTTGGAGCAAGTGCATCCAATATTTTGCATGGCCCTGAAGTCTTTCAGGACGAAGAACTTGTTCTGAAGTAACTGTCTGAATGGAAGAGCAGCCAGTGCAGATCTTGGCTTGCCGAAGGCTGTCCACCAATGAGCAGGAAACAAGCTCGAGATCTTCTAGCTGCTCCGTAGTATCATCATACCGCTCAGCTAATCTATTCCACTCCTCTTGTACTCTCCTTACAGCGGTGGCAACGGCCATCAGAGCAGCAGTCCCAGCGGGGCGGGGACAACGAATGCAGTGAGCGGTGGTGGCGGGGAGCCACTGATGCCAGAGCCTCTGTTCACCCGCCCGGATCCAGTGGGACGTCTGATGTTGCCACCAGCGCCGGCGACGTCGGCAGCGCTTGCGCCGCGACGGAACTCGCTGCAGTTGCTCTGCGATTTGAATAGCAGCAATACCCTCGGGCCCAAGATGCAGATTACGGCGAATAGCAAGTGTGAATTCACGAAATCCTCGCAAGACTATCGCATCCACGTGCAGAACGGGCATCTGAAGACGGGCTACGGCATGGTGGCCAAGGTGTCGGCGCAGCTGAGCCGGGAGCAGCTCTGGGAGATGTATGTCGGCTCGCCCGTGATCAATGTAAATCTGTGCAGTAAATATGTGATGCTCTGCTCGCTCGACGGCAGCATGCGGCTGCTGGCCATGCCCACCGGCTGCCCCATCTTTCCGGCCATCTCATTGAACAGCGTCGCCGTGCACTGCACCTTCAGTCCGGACAATCAGATGGTGGGCGTGCTCACCGAGTGCGGCTTGCTGAGGATCTGGCACATAACCAAGCGGCGGATTCGTCTGGCGACCAACTGCCTGGAGCTGCTGGCGAGGCATGGCATGGCGCTGCAGTTCGCCATTACGGATCAGGGCATGCCACTGATTGGCTTCCCCAGCGGCAATTCGTACTCGTATTCCACAAATCTGAAGTCCTGGCTGGTCCTGGCCACGGGCGACGCCATCATGTTCAACGGCATCCGGGGCTCACTGCCACGCGATCTGGAGCACGTCAATCGCAAGTTTCCACTGCTCAGCATGCAGGCCAGCACCCAGAACTATCTCAGCCTGCGCGGACCCGTCGAAATGTGAGCTGAAAGTCGATAATATAACTAACTCTGTTCCATGACTAATCTCAATTGTGTTTCAGCGATCCGGAGAGCTGGCAGCAGACGGCCAAGGTGCTCTTCCTGGAGAATCAAATTAAACTGTGCGAGGCCATGGAGGCCATTGAGGAGCTGAAGCATTGGCATGTGATGCTCACCTTTCAACTGGCCACTTACGGCACCGAGAAGCGGTTACGCCTCTTCTTGGATGGCCTGCTCAATACGGAGGATATAACCCAGGTGAATAGCTTTCTAACGGACGGTAGCTGAGCTTTTGTAGAGGCAGGTTTGAACTGAGCTTAGCAGAGCTTTTCGAATGAAGCCAGATTAAATTTTGAGTATGTGAGCTTAGGCTTAAGTGAGTTGAGCTTTTCGAAAAGAGTTTGACATCTGTAACCTAGGGCTTGGAGTTGAGAGAGTAGAGCTTTGGGAAAAGTTGTCAAAATGTTGAGTAAGGCAAAGTTATAACAATTTGTTGGCATTGGGAATACGAATCTTCTAAGTTAAGCTAAAGCCCAGCTTTATGAAAAGCTTTTGACATATGTAACCTTGGGGTTGGGGCTAAGTGAGTAAAGCTTTTGAAAAAGCTGTTAACAGTTAGATTTTAAGATTGTGAAGCTGTTAAATTTGGGCTAAAGTCAAGCCTTAGGAAAGCTTGGGATATGTGCTTTGAGCCGGAGCAAGCTTTTGTCCAGGCTAATAGCTTGGGCAGGAAAGCTTTTTGAGCGAATAATGAGCAAGTGGTTGGACATAAAAAGTAAGCTTCTAAAGCTCTTTCTTAGCTTTCAGAAACTTCAACAGTTGGATAGGGCAAGCTTTAGCAGCTTGGGGAATTCTCTTTACCAGTCTTTAGCTGCCTTTGCTTATAGTGAATTCCACTCGAAGCTTTAACTCAATCAAATTTATCTGCCCGCAGTGTGCGCCCAAGCACGAGCTGATGCAGTGCGTGCTGGAATCCCTGAAGCCGCACACGCAATGGGAGCACATCTATAACGAATACCTGGAGGTTTACAGGTTGAACGAGGAGAATTTTGTGATCGATGCGCCGGCGCCGCAATCCTCCTCGGCGCTTACCTATCCGCTGCCCTCGTCGCCCTGCACGCGAACCCGTGGAGCAGCCGCTGCGGCGGCGGCCATCGAAAAGCTGCTCACAGCGGAGCCATCGTCGCCGCCGCCGCCACCGCCGCCGCCGCCCGCTCGCCCTGGTTCGGATCGCAAGAGCGACGAGCTGGACGCCTGTGAAACGGAGTCGTCATCATCCTCACAACAGGGATCGTCCTCCACGCCCGAGCCGTTGATCGCCGATCCAGAATCGGAAAAAACTGAGTGCTAGATGCTCGCAGCATCCCAGCAGCCCCCAAGCATCCATCTGCGATGCACACTTCTTATATTTAATGCATCCATTTGATTGTTTTTTTTTTTTTTCTAACCTTTTATATTTTATTTTTGTTTTGGTCCCCGCTGATATTCCATACACATATTATGTCAAATAGCTGTAAGCGATCCATGCGAAAGTTTTCAAAATAATTATGTCCATTTAATTAAGCACATTAAGTACTTGGTGTTTTCATTAATCGGCCAATCAATCAATCAATCAATCAATTGGTAAGTAATTTCGAAGCTGTATCCAAAGCCCTTGGATTGCATCGAAAAATTCGAAAAATATGAAGCCTTAGCGTTTTAGCCTACATATTGCTCATCAATCAGTCAATCGATCAATCATTCAGTCAAAGGAAAATATGCAAAATAAGCAAGGAAGCCAACTATTCTGCAAAATTCAGTTTCAGCTGCTGGTTTGAACATGAATCAATCAATCAGTCAATCAATCAATCAAACGATCCATCGATCGGCCATCAATCAATCATTATTGAAAATCTAATCTTATAACTTAGCTGCTCCACCTTGAACTCTCCCACAGATCTTCTGTGCTTCAATCAGCCCAGCAATCAATCAATCAGAAATGAAACTCCGGCATATGTGGCTAGGATAGACACCAAACACGTACATTTATTTATATAGTTATAGACACTTATAAAATTTCAATTGTATTGAAGTGATGTAGTTAAAAGGAAATTTTGTAGATATATACAGTAGGTATACGAATCGTATATGTAGATATAGATATAGGTATATTTGTGTATGAAATGTATGTATGAAATGTAGGCTTAGACTAGAATTGAGTTGAGTTCTTTATAAATATATATATATATATGTATATAGATGTCTCAGTAGACAGCAAATATTGTGTAAAAGATCAAAAAACCTACGAGTGGATTCACTCTAATACATATTTGAGGTTATGTTATGCTTCGAATGTAAGAGATCTGATTTAAAAGTCGAGTATTTTAAGTTATTAAGTTGATTAGGCGTAATATGATGAGCATATGCGATAAGTGTAAAATACAGGCGTGTGTATGTATATAA
The DNA here is from genome assembly GCA_035045555.1 of Drosophila fulvimacula. Lineage (NCBI taxonomy): Eukaryota > Metazoa > Arthropoda > Insecta > Diptera > Drosophilidae > Drosophila > Drosophila fulvimacula. The sequence continues at coordinate 9,066,410 of JAWNOX010000192.1, read as the reverse complement.
TTTGTTTGAGGTTATGTTATGCGTATTTATTATTATAGTATAGGATATGTTAGAGGTAATCTATTTATCGTTTAAGTTTCTTTGTGCTTAAATGCATTTCAAGTGACTTAGTTGCTTACAAATTATTAGCGCATATTTAGTATATAGTTTATTTTCGTATATATACTAAATATGAACATTTCCAGGCAGAGTTTTGGAACCATTTGATGGGATCATCTCTGATCTCAAACAGATTTATAATAAGTTAATATAGGTGGAATGATGAACTCAATGCTACTACTACTTAGAGTTTAAATGGAATATATATGTATATATATATTATGTATGTATTATATATATGTATATATATATACATATATAACTGGAACTATATAGAGTTTTATGTATGTTTAGATATTGGTGTATGTGTGTATGTACATGTGTATATTTGGACATTTCGTTGAGTAGTTTAGGATGTAAATATGGCTTGTGGTATATGTATAAAAAAAAAAATTATATATATATATATATATAGTTAATCTACATATATATATATATGAGTTATATGGCATATTTGACGATACACATACATATATACGAAGTTTTTCGGCATGAATAAATAGATGATTTATATATATATATATATATATATATATATATATATATATATATATATATATATATATATATTGATAAATGAATACACATAAATATATACAAATATTTTAGCATCGACATTTAGATTAGGTTAAAAATATGTTTCAAAGGAGATGATTATATATATATAAAATATATTGTCATAAATATATAAGGCCATATAGACATATAGCAATATATATAGAATTTGAATAAATACACACATGCAAGGTTTTCCGGAAGGGACAATTAGATAGTCAAAATATGTTTAAAAAGGAGTTGATTTGATATATGTAATATATATATATAAAGTCATATAGATATATAGCAATATGTATAGACCAATATATACATGTATATTTGAATAAATACACACACATCATACGAGGCTTTTCGGAAGGGAGAATTAGCTAGCTCAAATGTTTTTCAAATGGATAATTAGTTGATTTTATATATAGTATATATTGTCATATATATATATATGTAAAGCCATATAGCAATATATATAGAATTTGAATAAATACACACATGCAAGGCTTTTCGGAAGGGACAATTAGATAGTTAAAATGTGTTTTAAAAGGAGATGATTATATATTGTCATATATATATAAAGCCATATAGATATATAGCAATATACATAGACCAATATATATATATATTTGGATGAATATATACACATACACATATATATTCGAAAGGGACTATAGGGTTTAAAATATGTCTTAAAAGGACAATTTGTTGATTATATATAAAGAGAAATTGGTGGGCTATTATATAGATATTTAAGAGCTGTTAAAAAGGTATATATATATATATGGCAATGCAGATATGGACATATACCTCTATCTGTATAACTATATATATATACGTCTACAAATCGGACAAAAACAATCTTTGCTTTATAGCTATTTACAGAGCTTAGCATATAAATATATAAATATTAATCAGATACATACTCCAAGTGGAGTTATATCTGTAGTTTTGGATACTACTATAGCTTCTATATAGACACATATAACTAAAAAAAAAAAAACAAATTGGCAGCAGTTTACAAAGCTTTGGCTAAGAAGCTTCTATCATGGACACGAATAGTAGGAAAAAAAAGATTTATGCTGCTGACTAGACCAAGGGAGTTGCTGGAGCTGGCGCAGCTGTTGGGGCAGCAGCGGGGGGAGCTGCTGCCAATGCCTCCGGCTATTGGGGACTGTAGTGGGGACCAGGTGTGGCCAGATTCTTCATGGGCGAATCAAACTCAGTTGCAGTTGCAGCTGCAGCGGCAGCGGCGGCAGCAGCGGCGGCAGCAGCGGCGGCGGCAGCAGCAGCAGCAGCAGCCGAGGCTGTTGAGCTGATAACTGTCTGCTGAATTACAGTTGTTGCGATGCCAGTTGCTGTTGCCATTGCGGTTGGTGTTGCAGCTCCTGCTGCTGCTGCTGCTGGGCTGAGACCAGCGCCAGTTGGAGCGACTCCTTCGGCTGCCGCGGGTGGCTCTGGCGGCTGTTGCGGTGCGGGCGGCACTGAGCCAATGCGTTCCTGCAGCGATTCGTAGAGCTTGTGGATGTGCTCGTTGTGCGCCGTGGTCGGCTGCATGGCCTTCATCAGGGTGGCCAGGCGGCCAGCTGGTAGCTTGTTGTGGACATACCACAGCAGCTTCAGCATGTGCCGCGAGGTGACGTTCTCGCGCGTGAGGCCCGCGAAGATGAACTCGTCGAAGAGCGTGGTGCAGAAGTCTTCGGTGCCGAACTCATCGCTCATGGGTATGAGCAGTGCGATCAGCGAGTGCAAGAAGGGATCCTCGTAGGCGCGATCGTCCTTGCAGCCGGAGAGTATGGCGAGCACGCGCAGCACACCCACACGATCCTTGACGCGAGCCGAGTGGAGCGTATAATACATGGTCAGAATGCTAGAGACCGCGCTCTCCTGTATGTAGGTCTCGACGGCGTCGGGCGCAGGACCCGAGTGCTCGATGGTGGTCAAAGCGGATTCGCGCTCGTCGGGCGGCAGCTTGCCGTGCAGACTGCGGCACTGGTCATCGACCATGAGCGACATGAGGGCGGGCAGGAACTTGGTCACCACCTGGCTGTCGAGCTTGGGCTCCTTGAAGTCCTGCGAGTCGATCATGACCCAAGCACTGAGGCCGAGTGCCAGCATGCGAAGCAATAGAATCAATATGGGATTGTCCCTGGCCATGCCCTCGTTGTTGATCAGGTGCTGGAGTATCTTGATCACTGAGGTGGCCAGAAAGTTGATGGCATAGGGATCGCACAGGGTCATGGATAGATCGCCCAGGACCTGCTCCTGGCCGCGCTTGATGTTGTCGAGAAAGCCCTGCAGTTCACGCGAACGCTTAATATCCACATTCTTCTCTCGGATACAAGCGTCCAGACACCAGGTGAACTTGTGGCACGGATCAATCGAGATAATCTCCTGCACCTCCAGATCGTGCAGTGCCATCAGCAGCTCGGCGCGCAGCGTGCAGTAGTGGACGTTGCGGGTGCGCAGGAAGAGCGTGCGCAGAAACTGAAGGACCATGTCGTAGAGCTTGACACTGGTGCCGATCATGTTGGCCAGCTTCTGGACGACCTCGCCCTGCCGCCGCACCTTGGGCGTGGGTTGAAAGAACAAATTGTTGAGATTCGTATGATCAAAGAGGATGTGCTCCTTCTCGCGAATGTACTGGGAGAGCAGTGGCGACACCTCGTCGCCGAACAACGATTGATTGTCGCGCCATATCTGACGCTTCACCTCGGTGTCCGTGTCTGCGTACAGTTCCCGATCGCGAACCAGGATTCGCAGATATTTGTCATCAATGTGCTGGGTGTTACGCAAGATAGCCATGACGACGGGACGCAGCGATTTGACACGGACCACCGGAAAACTCTTGACCAGTAGCTCTTTGAGCTTTTTGTCGCGCTCGCGTGGCTCCTTCTGGCCAAGATCGTTGATATGGGCGATCAGTTTGTCGCGCAGCTCCTCCATCAGCGAGGTGTGAAAGTCTAGCCGACGCACCCCATGCAAATCTAACAGCGGCAGCATGGGGCGCAGTGATGGCAATAGTACGCCATTCTCCAGCTGACAAGGGTTATAGATACATACAATAAGAATACAATTTTCCCGCCCTTATTTTTTTTGTCGTCTGCGAAAAACTTACCTGGAAACTTTCGATGGCCTTGAGCGGATCAGTGCAGGATGTGAGCGCCTCGCGCAGGAACGCTTGACCAGGAATATTCACATCCTCTAAGCCAGTGCCATTGTTTTTTGTGGGCGTGCTCATTTTCACTCAACAATTAGGAAAATTAAAGGAAAAAACTATAGCCAGCCGAAATGGCGAAGCGAATGCAGAAATAAAATTAGTGGTGACAAATTTGCTGGGTAGAGAAATGCATCGATTACCGCTGCAGCGATGATTGGCCGATTCTGCGCCGCTTGCACTCACGACCTATTGCGGTATAGAGATAGTTAGTGATGCCAAATTGAGTTTGAACATAAATGCGGAGCAATTTGCGTTTGGCTCCTTATTTATATATATATTTACTTATATAAGAAAAATCATTGTTGCTAATGATACGACTGGCACGGCTGCAGAAAAGTGCAACGATTGGCGTTGCAACGATGTTTTATTGTCCCATGCTAACGATAGTATTTAGCGCTGTATGCTGGTAATATTCCGCTGTGTGGCACTCTGGCAACTCTATTGACCCCAGCATACACAAACACGGTACGGCAACGCTGTTGAGTAGCCCAAAAAAAATTTCTATCCAAAAAATTTGTTTTTTTCTGCGTAATTAAACATGGCCAATTCGTGGCTAAAAAAACGGTGTGTGCAACAAAAGTGCGTGATTTAAATGTTAAATTCGGTGTGCATTTTGGCTGGCCTGGAGCACACAAAACCCGCAAGTCAACTGTCTGTCTTGGCATGCCAGACCATAGAGAGAGAGTGAACGAGAGAGAGAGAGAGAGAGAAGGGAAATTGACACCGAAATTGAATAATAAACGCAATAAAACGCAAAAGGTGTAAACATTAACAATCTCCTGTGACTAGCCTCCGCACAGCTGTGAGTGAAATAATACCGTTAGAGCAGCAGAAGGCAGCAGTAGCAGCAGCAGCAACAAGCTGATACTAAACACAGATACACAGCCACACACATACATACATACACATATACGCATATCGCATAGGAACACGCACACATACACAGTGACAGCATGTCAGAGCGTAAGCGCTATCACAAGGACAATGCGCCCACGGATGATATTATCACGCTTATCAATCTGGTGCGCCAGAATCAAGCTCTATATAACTACAAGCTGCAGCCGACCGAACGGCGACGCACGGACATCTTAAGCGGCTGGCAGGAGGTCTCCCAGCAAATGGGCAGTGAGTAGCAGCCGAGATCGAAAATCTATATCTATAATCTATATATGTATATGTATATATATATATATACATATATATATATATATATATATATATATATATATATATATATATATATATATATATATGTGTATATATATTGGTAATTGGTAAACTCTTTGCAGACAAGTACAGCGTGCAGGAGGTGCGACGCAAGTGGAAGAATCTGAGGGATACGTACCACCAATATCGTCGGCGTTCGCCCAAGTGCATCGAGGGACGTTTGTCGAAGTGGCGCTATGCCAAGCAGCTGGAATTCCTGTCGAAGGTCTATCAGCCCAAGCTGAAGGCCAACCGCAACACGCTCAACGCTCTGATACAGATCAAGAAGCAGCCCCACGACGATGATGACGAGGACGAGGATGGCGTTGTTGGCGACGTTAAGCATGATCATGATATTGAGCACGATATTATCGATGAAGACGAGCATTCGGACGCAACGGCCCTGTCCTCCTCACAGATAACGCTCGTCAACGATGAGGCCGACGCGTTCATAATGACCGCCTATGAGGAGAGTGTGGCCGATGATACGGTGCATCATCATCATCATGCGCACAGAATGGCGATGCCGCAGCAGCAGCAGCACCATCAGCAGCATCACCATCATCATCAGCAGCAGCATCAGCAGCACCATCAGCATCAGCATCAGCATCACCATCACCATCATCACCACCAGCAGCAGCACGACGACAACATTTCCAGCATTGAATTGTCACAAATCACCCACGACGATGATGACGTGGTGGACGATGAGCTGGACGACGAGGACGACGTGGTGGATCATGACGGGCAGGTGGTGGACATTGTGAAGCATGAGCTGGACGAGGATGGCGCCACAGCAGCCGAGGTGGACTACGAGGAGGTCTGCCTGTACGAGGAGGCCAGCGGCACACACTGCGAACTGGGCGTCGATGGCAGCAGCGATGTGGTCGACAGCAAGGGATTCCACTACATTGATGCCGATGAGTTTTGCATAGAGGATATCGAAACGGAGCCGGAGACACGCACCACGGTCAGCGTGCCGCTGCGAGCCACCCACACCCACACACACCACCAGCAGCAGCAGCACCACTCGCATCATTTGGTCAGCAGCGCCACGGCGACGAACAGCGTGCTGGGCGGCAATGGCGGCAGCGTCATCACGGCGGACACCAAGCTCAAGAATCTCACGCTAGTGACGACCACTGGAGCAACGGCAGCCACGTCCGCCTCGGCGGCGAGCAGCCAGCGCTGCCACGAGGCAGCCAGCACGCAGCAAATCGCCCTGGTCGACGTGACCGAGGCGACAAGCACCAGCGTTACCATCTCCAGTACGCCTGCGGTGGCGCTCAATGGTGGCACAGTGAGCACCACGCTGCCTGCAGGCGCAGCGCCATCTGGCGGCGTACAGCCGCAACCCGCCATGCCAGTCGCCACTGCGGCTGCTGCCGCTGCCGCTGCAGCCGCAGCACTGTGCAATACGTCAACCAATACGCCGTACAATGGCGCGACGACCATACTGCAGCTGCCCCCGCTCACCTGTGCGGGCAATCCCAATCTGAATAATAATAATAATATCGTTGGCGGCTCCAACGGTTCGATCAGCGTGGCCGCCTCGAGCAGCACGTTCAAGGACGAGGAGCAGCAGCAGTTCACCCAGACGCTGATCCATCGCGACGAGCTCGACCTGTTCTTCGATTTTCTCAAAAAGAAAATGCAATATTTTAGCAAAACGCAAATAACGCACATTCAAATGGAATTCCTCAACTGTGTCAGCCGGCAGGAGGTGGACGAGCAGGACGCCAAGGACTAGCGGCCGATGCATTCGTATATATAAACCATTTATATACACACATAAATATATATATATGTAGCAATATATGCATGATTATTTAGAATTTTTTTAGTAGAAAAAAAAACGAAAAGCGAAAAGCGAAAAACGAAAGAAATCCAATTATACACCTGCCCCCAGCCCAGTTGAACTTCGATTTTTGTCATTTGTAAGTGTTTGTCTGTAGCTTTAGCCTCGCTTTAACTTCCACATATACTATATCTGTATAATCGTATGTATGTTTTAACGTCAAGTTTCCCAAATCTAAGCATAAACAACCTTAGCTTGTACGAACTTCAAAGTGTAATGAATATAATTGTAAAATAAACTAATCGATTCTCGAAAAAAACAAAAAGAAAAAACGCAGAAAATATGAGAAAAGGAAAAACAGTTCAGATTATTAAACGTAACACGTAAACAAATAGCGCAGATATTCATTTACCTTTACCTGCTCAATTACCGATTCTTGCGCTGTCTCACTCTCTCTCTCTCTCTCGCGCACTCAAAGCTAACGCCTCTATTTCCCATGCACGACTTAACAGCGCTGTTAACCTAACATTAAGCTAAAGTTGCGAGCGCAGCTAAAGTCATATGCAGAAAACATAATTTTAGTGCTGTTTAATGTAATTTTAGTGGCCATAAAGTATATATATTCTTGATCTACATGAATATAGGAATATGTATTGCTAAGGCTGTTAGTAGCTTTGCCTGCTAGTTTATCAGTTTTTTAAACCTTTTTTTTTAGCCAACTGTGGGCAGGCAGTTGCTTCTCAGGCTTAACAGCGCTGTTAAGTAACAGCAACACTTAACATTGGAGCGCAGCAGAAAAGTTATATATAGAAATCATAATTTACTGCAATTTGGTGATATTTTAGTGGCCATAAAGTATATATATTCTTGATCTACGTGAATATGGGAATATATGTTGCTAGAGCTGTTAGTAGCTTTGCCCGTTGCTCTGTTCCTGTGAATCTCTCTTGGTATTCCACTGATTTCTACTCTTACGACAGTCAAAAAATAGTTCTCTTATGGCGTACAATTTATTTAAATTATATATATATATGTATTTGAACTAGCTAGTGAACAGTTCTCATAGCTGAAGACTATTTCGTTTAAGGGTTATTAGCTTTTATTGGCATTTGGCCGGCGCCTGGCCAAGGCGCATAACGACGACGACGACGACAACAACAACAACAACAACAATGATGATTTGTTTAGTTTAGGGCGCGATGTTGGCAGAAATGAAACAAAACTTAAACGACTGCTGGCCAAATTTGTGTATATAAATACAGACACTAACAATATTCATGGTGGCCAGTTAGACTCAATAGCAACTAAAATGGGGGAGGGCTAAGGCTAGAGCTTCTCACGCCGCTGGCGGCTGAACGGGGGCGACTGGCAGCGGCTCACCTTTGAGCCTGGCAATGTGCTCCGAGTTGAAGAAGATGACGGTGATGGTGATGTCGTCCCTGTACAGACGCACCACATCCTGCGGCAGCGACAAATAATACGAGATCTTCGAGTGCTCAATGCCATAGTCCGTGGCGCCCAGCGCATGGCGTATCAAGTGCGTCGCAGCATTCTGATCAATGGGCTTGCGAGTCAGACCCGCTCTGCGAAAGGGAGAAGTCGCAATCAGAAAACCTTCTATGTGGATAGATAGATAAAAATATATTTGTTACTTGCGCTCCGCCAGCTGCTCGGAGATTTGCTGCAGCTTGACATCGCCGGGCGGCAGTCGCATCGGCTCCAGTATCTTCTTCGAGTTGATGTGCTCACCCACCAGGCTGACCACTTCGCTGGGCGTCAAAAAGTCCCAGAGGCCATCACTGGCAATGACTAGAAACTTGTCGTTCGAGCACAGCTCGTGCTGTTGCACATCGGGCCGTGCGGTCAGGTACGGTGGCGTATAGTAGTTGGGCGGCAGCACCTGTTCACCGAACATGGGCACCACCTTCTCCTGCAGCGTCTCCAGTGGCCATTTGTAGCGAAAGTCGCCAAAGGCACGCAACGGCGCCAACTGGCTGAGCAGCCGACCGTTGCGTATCACCGTTTCGCGCTCCTCCCGCGGATGCTCGGCCAGAATGCGGCTCACCTCCTGCATGTTCTCCACATTGTGCTCAATGTTGAGCTTCTTGGGATGCCATTGGTTTGTCTCCGGGTCGAGCACGCCCAGCACAGCGCCGCAGTCGCCAGTGCTGGCCACATGCAGCTGCAGGCCCTCCAGGTGAACCAAGCAGGCGACGGCACCTGCAACACCAGAGAGTCAGCTGCTGCTCATATCACTCACAATATGCAGCACTCACCTGACAGCGCCACGCCCATTGTGCGCGCATCGTTAGTGCTGAGCGCCTCCTCGGACAAGTCGGTGTCCAGCTGGACGAAGGCCTGCTCCAGCTCAATGGCCACATCCCGCGACGGCTCGCCGCTCAAGCGCTTAATGTAACGCTGAAAGCTCTGCTCATAGATGGGTCGTATCTCACTAACGAAGTCCACCTTATCGTTGTGACACTTGAGAAAGGATTGGCTGGTGCAATTCTGTTTCATCTGCTCGCGCAGGACCTGGCGCGGCAGCGTCGCAGCCGAAATATAGCGCAAAAGCCTTTTCGAGACAACCTGCCCGCAGGCGGCGCCCGCATGCCCATCGAAGATGCCGCAAATGAAGCCGGTCCGATGCAACAGACTCGCCTCGGTCCGTGAATCCTCGCAGGGGGAGTTGGAGCCGAGCTGATTTGTTTCATAGCTCCGTATGATGCCGTCCAGCGGGAAGTTGTACACGAACTCGTTCTCCTTCAAAGTGATATTTACCTAAAGTGGCCAACAAAAGCAGTTAGAATAACATTGATCGATAACTCCGCAGATCGATACTCACATCGTATGGGCTCAACTGCGGCAGCTGGGGCAGCAGCCGCAGCGCATTGAGACTGAATTCACGCACATTGCTGCGCACGTAGCCAACGGCGTCGTGCAGTACAAATTTTAACATCTATATGTTATATATATAAATATATATATATATATACTTATATATATTAGTTTGTTCGATAACCTTAGGCGCACACGTTGATCGGGCGTATGGAACAGTTAACAATTAACAGCTGCTCCTAGTTCTCGTGCGCCGTTGCGCGTTCCTTGGTTAATGTACGGGCGCAAATGTCGCTTGGCTTTGGGCACCGTTTGTTATTGTACATTTGAGCAATGCCAAAGTAAAAACAATATAAAAATAAAGCCGAATTAAAACGGACTTATGTCAAATGTGACAGCTAGTGATGGCAGCTAAAGCAACTTAACATCGATAGATATCGATAGTTCCCAATTGCCACTTTATTTGATTTGAATTTGTTAAAAAGCCGTTAGATTTGTTTAAAATTGTTCATTTGTTATGACCCTTCAGTGCCATAGCTAAAATATTTTCGCATAAAATATTTGTGCATATTCGCGGGCCAACTTAGATCGATATCAAATTTAAATTTCTATTGCGCTGCCACTTTGCATATAAGTACTTGCATGCTCGTTTTACTCGTTTGCCAGCCCTGAAACCAGCCCACGCACGCACACATACGCTCGCACATACCATTGCTGTGCGTTAGAAAAAAAAACAAACAAAACTAAGCAGCTGAGTTACTTAAATTCAATAAACAATATAATTAATGTTTATTTAAATAATATTGCTGGTTAATATTGTAAACCAAAGAACGGTGGTTAGTCGGTTGCAATTGTATGTGTGTTTTGGAAGCGACGTCTCTAGCTAAAAAGGACGTGAAACGAATTTGCGTTTAAAACGCAAAATAATAACAAACGTGAGGGGGCAAAGGGGACGGCAATAACAACAGTAACAAGAGCAACAAATAACTGTAACGCACTCAAAAATTGACGCAGAGTGCGGTTGTGGATCAGCACAATGGTGGAGCCAATCTTTGATTATCAATTCCGTTTAATTCTCATCGGCGACAGCACAGTGGGCAAGAGTTCACTCTTAAAATTCTTTACAGATGGAAAGTTCGCAGAGGTAAATGAAACTTAATTGTAATCTTCAAATATGTGTGTCAAGTGTGTAAGTGAGCAATAATTACATAATTAAATGGCTTAAGTGAAATATATGCATATATATGCATATAATAAAGACAAAGGCTAAGATGCTCTGTCGCAACCGCTGTCTATGTGTGCGAGTGTGAGTAACTGATAATGCATGCAAAAAAAGGAAAAAAAAAAAAACAAAGTGTGGCAACCTTGGACTGTGCGCATTATTTTTGCCTCTTTATTTTTTATTTTTAATTCGCACTTGAAGCCTGAATTAATCTGTTTAAATGCTTTTGCTCAGCTTTCGGATCCCACAGTGGGCGTTGACTTCTTTGCACGCCTCATTGAGATGAAGGACGGCACACAGATCAAATTGCAGCTGTGGGATACGGCCGGACAGGAACGCTTCCGTTCGATAACCAAATCCTATTATCGCAACTCCGTGGGCGTGCTGCTCGTCTACGATATCTCGAATCACGCGAGCTTCGAGCACATACCGCTCTGGATGATGGAGGCGCAGCGTCACATCGAACCGCATCGGCCCGTCTTCGCGCTCGTCGGCTGCAAACTGGATCTGGTGAATGCGGGCGGGCATCGTGAGGTGACCACCGAGGAGGCGCAAACATTTGCCAAACAGCATGGATTGCATTTCGTGGAGACATCAGCGCGCACCGGCGCCAACGTTGAGGAGGCATTTCGCATGGTCACGCAGGAGGTCTATGCCCGCATACGGTCCGGCGAATACAAGGCCGAAGACGGCTGGGATGGCATCAAATCCGGCTTTGCGCGGCCGAACAGTTTGGACTTCAATCTCGTCGTGGCCGAGCCAGAGAAATCCTCCTGCTGTTGATTAAACTATAAACTCTTCATTTGTTTTGTTTTTGTTTCGAGTTTATACTCATATACGTATATATATATATACATATACATTATATATATATATATATATATATATATATATATATATATATATATATATATATATACAATTAATATATTTTTTTTTAACTTAAATTTTGAATGGCATACGCATTCTGTTGATCCTTGTTCACATAAGGCGATCTATAACATTTTTGTTAACTCGTTTTTAATAGCGCACCAAAAAAAAGAAAAAAAAAACAAAAGTTTATTAATCAAAATAAGAAATTGCAAACATATTGTTCAAGAATATATATATATATATATATATATATATATATATATATATATAACTATATGTATATATACACTATATATGTGTTACACCTACTTTTTAGTTATGTTTTTAAGTTCGTATAATTTTAAAAACGTCAATTCGGCCAATTAGATAAAGTATGGTTTAAGAAAAATTATGTTTTTTTGCCTTGTAACCCAAAAGAAAACGAAAACCAGCCAATTGTCGCCCACAAAACTCCTGTCTGATTAATAACAAAAGAAAGAACTTTTTCAGCTTTATACGTAGCAGAGTTTTATGCTCTACTATTTAACTTATACAAATTGAAATTGAAAATATAAACGTTTTTATTGATTAAAAGTGAATTCGCAATTTTTTTCATTCAAAAACTGCCGCCGAAATGTGTGCAGTCTGGCATCACTTTTGCACTGCCCAGCTGCAGCGAGTGGCAGCTCAGCTGATATTGCCGAACATCGAGTATTTTATGGCTGCCCTCACCTCTAACGTTAATTCTGCATTGATTTTGATATGGGAATATATGTAAAATAAATGGAAATTGGATGAATTTCATACGAAATATACTGCTTTTAGTCAGTGTATACAAATCAGAGTTGAACAACGATGCCTCTGAGTGTCATGTGTTTATTTCGTATTTAAGTCGATGCCAGTTTAGCTATCGATACACATGACAAGACTATCGAATTTGCTGTCAAAAAAACAGTCTTTTTTTTTGTAGTGTGTCTAACACACAGATACTCCAGATTAGCGCGTGCCACTTTTAATTTCGACGGCCACACACAAAAAAAAATATAATAAAAATAATACACACACACAGAGAAACCAGCCAACTGACCAGCAAACAAAATGGGTAACGTGCTTGCGGCCTCCTCCGGCGTCGATGCAGCAACGGCGCGCAGCAACAGTGTGGCAGCCAGTTTGGGTTTGCCGGAACCAGCGGCACTTGCCTCCACAGAGCAATCAGCGGCATCGATTGCCACCGATGTAAGCGATGCCTTTGGCAAGGACAATCAATTGGAGAATCCCGGCACTGTCGAGGAGTTGCATAAAAAGTGCAAAGGTACGCAAATCTCATTCAACAAAACCCCAACAGAAATTTTTGTTTCACTGATGACATAACCTACAAGCATGTGAAAGGGGGGGTCGGTCGACAGTCCATGTGTGCGTGTGTGAGTGCGTGCATGCGTATGTGTGCGTGTATTGCCTGCTGATTATGTATTATCAGTGCAGTGTACATACATGTAATTATATATATATATATATAAATATGTATATATATATATATATATGCATATGTAACTTCTATCAATATGGAAACAATTGCAATTAATATTAACTTGAATCTATCCGCACTCCCCTTGCAGATGTCCAGGCGATTACCTTTGAGGGCGCTAAGATCATGCTGAACAAGGGCCTAAGCAATCACTTCCAGGTATCGCACACGATCAACATGAGCACCACAGTACCGAGTGGCTATCGCTTTGGGGCCACCTATGTGGGCACCAAGCAATACAGCCCCACCGAGGCATTCCCCGTGCTGCTCGGCGACATCGATCCTTCCGGCAATCTGAATGCGAATGTGATACATCAGTTCTCGTCGCGTTTGCGCTGCAAGTTCGCTTCGCAGGTGAGTAACAAATCGTAAGCAGACCTAAATTTCATTTCCTAAGTCATTCCCCGCTTACAGATCCAGGAGTCGAAGATGATGGCCACACAGCTGAGCACAGATTACAGGGGCAATGATTTCACTGCCTCCATAACCCTTGGCAATCCTAGCATATTTACCAATTCGGGCGTCGTTGTTGGCCAATATTTGCAATCGGTCACGCAGCGCATGGCCCTCGGTGCCGAGGTGGCCTATCAATATGGACCCAATGTACCTGGACGTCAGATAGCGATTGTTTCGGCGTTGGGCCGTTACTCCCATGGTGATTCGATTTGGTCCGGCACCCTGGGACCCAGCGGTCTCCACTTGTGCTACTACCAGAAGGCCAGCGAGCAGCTGCAAATTGGCGTCGAGGTGGAAACAAGCCTCCGCATGCAGGAGTCTGTGGCGACCATTGCCTATCAAATTGATCTGCCCAAGGCGGATTTGGTGTTTAGAGGTACGACTGATTGACTGATTGATAATCGAACTTTATCTATAAGTATTTAATGAGCCATTGTTGTAACTAGTTAAGACGGCACTGACTGACTGACTGATTGATTGATGAGTGACGTATTACGGTTTGGCAGATAACTTAATTGATTGACTTAACTGAGCTGAGTTTGATTGATTGATGGCAAAATTGTTAAGACTGATTGCTTGATTGATGAATCAGTGATGTATTACTGCATGAGTTGCAAATTTTTAAAGCTAACAAGTTAATTTAAATTGCATTTAGTGAGAGACAGATGTGTAGATTGATTGATTGACCGACTGTCATATTGGAGCGGCTTAGAATACAAGCTGTTTACTGATTGAGTGAATAGTAGACCAATCTGTTGACTAACTGGTAACCTGTTGATGAGTAATGCGTATGGGTACGTTGACTGATGGATTGATTGATGAGTCATGTAGGCAATTGATTGAAGCTAATTAGTGTTGTGAGATCTAGCTGTTATGGGAGATGAACTGTGGCAGCTTAGATAAGAGAGACTGCCACGAACTGTTTAGACATTGCAGGGACTAAATAGTTTGAACGGTATATACGTATATCTCTAACTCTTCTCTTGTCGTTTCCAGGCTCAATTGATTCAAATTGGCACATTTCGGGCGTTTTAGAGAAGCGTCTGCAGCCTTTGCCATTTTCGTTTGCGCTCAGTGGACGCATGAATCATGTGAAGAATAACTTTAAGCTCGGCTGTGGACTGATGATTGGTTAAGCAACAAAGAAACAAGCAGACACACACATGCATACACACACACACACACACACCACTGTAACAGCAACAACAACAACAACAACCACAACTAAAGCAATAGCAACAAGAAAAACAAATCGGATAACCGAAATTGATCAACAGACAACTGAGACAGCATACATAAGGCGGACATGGAAATATTAACAAAATCATAATTGTAAACGTTCATATCACACACACACACACCCACCCACACACACAGACACACTCATACACACGCACACACAACTGCAGCAAGCATAGCATATATGTGTACATATATATATATATATTTTATGTATATATGTATATGTATATATATTTATATATATATATATATATATATATATATATCTATATATGTGTGTATATATGTATATGTATATGTATAACTGTAAAGATATATATCCATATATCGATTTGTTCAATTTGTTTTAATTTTTGATAATGTGTT
Organism: Drosophila fulvimacula; assembly: GCA_035045555.1. Taxonomy (NCBI): domain Eukaryota; kingdom Metazoa; phylum Arthropoda; class Insecta; order Diptera; family Drosophilidae; genus Drosophila; species Drosophila fulvimacula. The sequence goes on along the minus strand of JAWNOX010000192.1, from coordinate 9,051,043 downwards.
ATTCAATTGAAATTGCAAAAGTAACAAAATTCCAAAGCAAACAAACGCCACAAACACCAACAAACGTGCAACATGCAGCGGCACCAACAAGAAGCAGCAGCGGCAGCGGCAGCAGCAGCAGCAGCAACAGCTCAGCTGGCAATAAGAATGAAGTTGTTAAAGAGAAGCAAAGATGCGAGAGGGGCGCAGGCGTTGTTAACTGTAAAATGTAAAATACACACAATCAGCTGTATTTGGTATTAGTCTCTACACACACACATACACATAAACATATATATATATATATATATATATATATATATATATATATATATATATATATATATATATATATATATATATATATATATATATATATAATAATAATTATAATAAAACAAGAGAAAAAAAAACAATGGTAAACAAGCAATGCTTTTTGTTGTAAGACACAATATGAACACCCACACACACACGTATGACTGCTATACTATGAGCTGCCACGCCCACTCCCCACACACACATAGAATTCCAATGCCAATTATTCATATACATATTTCCTTTTAGCCCAAAAGCCGCATTTAACAAAAGCAGAGAAGCAGCTAAAAAATGTTTTTTACAGTTGAACATAAATTTAATACAAAAAATTAAATTTTGTTAATGAAAATGAGAAATATGCTTTAAAAAATATTTGAAAACAAAAATACATAAAAACTGCTATAGTTTTATAATTCATTATAAATTAGTTTGCAACACTTTGCGTTAAAAATAAAACAAAAATATAAATATTTTGTATTATATATTTGAATTACAAATGTTTAAATGCTGTGGGTAAGAAACCAAACAAAAGAAAGAAACCGCAAAAACTGTTAAATATGAAAGATTATTTTAAAGCAAACAAACAAAGAATGAAGACCTATAAACAAATAGTTTTTAGTAAATATATAATTAAATTAAATTTGAGTGCAGGCATTTTTACTACTCTCCCTCTCTCTCTCGTTCGCTCCAAGTGCTCAGCTTAATAAGTTCTGTGCTTTGTTGTTGCTATCTCTGTCGCTCGCGTGCATGCGGCGCCGCTGTCTTGGAAGCATGGCGTGCTTTGCTTACGCAGAATTGCAGTGCTGCCAAAACCGTAACAAACGGAGCCTAGCTTTAAAACTGTGGGTTAGAGACTTAACTAAAGGTACAAATTAATTAAATATTAAATATTATTATTTGTTGACAAAAAAGACATGGTGTTTCACTTGTTTAGCTGACAAATTTATAAATTGCATTGTTTTCTTTTGAGTGCTACTCAAACTGTCGGACTATAACTGTCAACAGCAGATACTGCAGTGCTACTCAAAATGTAAGCCGCTTGCGTTTGCAAGCCATGCATAAGCATATGCACGTTTGTGTGTGTGCAAAATCGTTTTTAGACTGCATTATAAACATTTTAGTGCTTATTTATGCCGGCAGATGTCGCTTGCAGCATTGGACAGCTACAGAAAGTGCACAAACACACACACACACGCAGGCAAATATATTAATAAAAAAAAATAAAAAAAACGAAGAAGGCTGGCATCCTTCCTGCTGGCCGCTGAGCTTTATCAGAAACAATTTTTGCGCTAGTCGAAAAGCAAACAATAACAATAAGAACTGCAACAACAACAACAACAACGACAATGAGTGGCAACAAACTTTGTTCAATCAGCTAGAGAAAAACGCTGTTGTCGTTGGCCCGCCAAATATTGTTTAGATAAGAAAATGTTGCTCGCACACACACACACACACACACACACACACACGTATGCATGTATATAAATGCATATGCACAGAAAGCAGCACGCCGAGTATGTAAGAGTGAGTGAGAGAGAGGCTCACACATACGAGCTGCTGTTTGTGCTTTGCTGTTTGCTTTGCCCCTCCCCTCCCCGCAACAGCCTTACAACTGTGCCTGTCTGTCAATGGGTTTTTTCATTTTCCTTTACGTTGCTGTGTTATTCTTTTGCTTTTACGTTTTTGCCCAAATGCAATTTGAACTTTGCCAAAATAAAAACCAAAAAAAAGGGAGAAAAAGAAAACAAAATAAAAATGCGGCCGCTTGCTTTCATATTGCATATTATGCAACTTAAAGTAAAGATGGCGCCTCTAAAGTGGGAGCTCGAGAGAGCGAGAGAGAGAAAGGGCGATAGAGGAGTGAGGGCCTGCAGCTAAAGCTGCTGTAAAAATTCAATTGCACGCGCAAGGCTCATGTCCAAGTGAAGCGGCGATAAGACAAAGGCAAGAAAACTCATTAACATATAAAGTAGCCGCTAAAATCTCAGCAAGTGCCGCTTGTAATGCGGCTAATTACAAAATGGCGTCTGCGGCAGCCATCAAGAGCGCTGCTAGCGACTGCGGCAGCGGCAGCGGCAGCGGCAGCGGCAGCGGCAGCTTAAGTGCCCGCCAAACTGTGCTCAGTTAGCTTTAAAATCATTTCCTCCAGCGTTGCCAGATAAGTCATTAGTACGCGCAGCGCATCGGGCCATGCCTTCAAGTGGGCGGTAATGCATTAGATTATATAACTTTAGCCGGCAGCAATGCTGCAAGTGCTGACACAATTAACACGTTGAATTTAGCCATTTACAAGCTAAAAATGATTTTATAAATAAATAAATGAAAAACGAAAATTAAATTAATTAATATATTATAAATATTATAAAAATATTATTATAAATTATTTGCAACAACTTAGCAAATCGAATTATAGAAATTCCCAATAATACCCTAACAATAGCAGTACCGTTAGAAGCTTCAAAGAGCCAGTATCAAAACAGATTTGTATGTTAACATAGCTTGATTTGGCGACAAAAAGCTATTTGCATAAGTGCTTCCAGCTATTTGACTTTGAAAATAGCTAGAAATGGCCATAAGCTAGCTAAAGTAGCCATGAAACTGTTAAGCTGCCGCTAAGCTGTCCAAGGGAGTGAGTGGGTGAGCCAGTGTGTGTATTGGCGAATTAGCGAACGCTTTTAACTAATTAATTAAATGCTGTTGACATAATAAATATCAGTTAACATGCACAAAAACATAAATCAAAATCAATGCATGGCATGAGGTGTGGAGGGCAACGGAAGTCAGTTGCAGCTGCTGTTAAGATCATAATCAACAGCAACAACAAGAACAAGAACAGAAGCAACTGTCAATGTGTCAAGCATGTTAAGTGTCTGCAGAGTGTGTGGCAACGCTGCACCGTAAGGTGCTGACAGCTGGGCAAATATCAAAGTGCGACAAGAACGGCAACAACAAGCAGTCGCAGCAGAGCCGTAGCGTGAGCGATTGCGCAAACAACTAAAACGTTTGACAAGTGCAAATTGTATTAAATCAAACGAATGCAGTCGATTTTATAAATAAAAAAAGAAAGTGGCAAAGAGAAAGGGCAAGAGCCGGCAGTTATGTTTTAGTTTGCTGAAGCACATGTTTATGTAGCTTTGTGTGTGTGAGTGAGCGAGAGAGATTTAAGCATGCGGCCATCTTGAGTGCTGCATGTGTCTGTGTGTGTGTGTGTGTGTGTGTGTGTGTGTGTGTGCAGTTGAATGCTGAAGAACATTAATTGCCCTGCCGGCTAATTGGCTGGCGTGCTTAAGCCGTTTGCGATTTACCGTTGCTACTACTTGAGCGCATTTGCAGTGCTTTATGCTCGTCACTGATTGGCCAATTAAAACGAGCGCTTAATACAAATTACAAAATTAACACGCTTAAAGCAAGCCAACACACAGCGCACTAAGCTCTATGCTCCTCCCGCTCACTCCTGCGCTCGCCGACAGCACTGACAGCAACAAGAACAACAACAACAATAAAAGCAGTGGGAACCAACAGCTATGCAATTGTGTTTGGCAGAAAGGGCGTTAGTCTCCCTTTGTGAGTGTGTTTGTGTGTGTGAGTGAGTTCGCTGCTGTTGTATGCTTGGCATATTTACGCCAACTTTAGTTATTTGAATTACGTGACTTCAGCAACAGTTCTATGACTGAGTTAAACAGCGCCGAGACTGACACACACACATGCACTTACGCCAGCGCTGGCTTAAACTTTGTGCAATTTTTTAAGCACACACACACACACGTTCACACTCACGTATCTGTATGCGTATTACTTACGTACATACTTATAAATACTTACTTACTATCTGTCTGTTGATTACACATGCACGTAAAAAAAATATTGAAGCAGCAGCAAATGCAGCCACGGCACGAAGCCAGCCAGATACACGGCAACCGCCAGCTCCATAGTCCCGCACTCTTAAAACAAGTACATAGCATAACTACACTTGCCTGGCTGGCTCTGACGAAGATCTCACACAGCTTACACCGATCAGCTTCTTTTCAGCTATTATTTGTTACAAATTTAAATATAGCTATAAACTGGCTAGCTTAGCAGTACTGTAACTCTCAAATGTATTTGATCCGCTCTAGCAACAAGTCTCTCTCATTGGGTTAGTCTATCTGTGCTGCTCTAGCTTGCATGACCCCTTTAGTGTCATTTCATGGAGATCAGTTGCAAATCAGTTAGCTTTTGCATGGCTGCCATTCAGCTGTCATTGGCTGGCTGTCACTCAGTCGATCTCTCTACACCAATCACGTTCGCTTCACGCTGCTTGCAGGCATTGCCACGGCTGTTTACCGTTTTATTAGTGTATAAATATGATGGTGTGTCAAAAATGGCTGTCGCTGGCCGTTATTACTGCTGCTGCTGTTGTTGTTGCTGCTATTTTTGGCTTTGAGTTTTTAGCCTTAAGCCAAATAAGTGTTTTAGCAGACGTTGCAGACGTCGGGCGTTGACGCTGCAACAGCCGGAAGTTGCTACGACAGCTGCAGGAAGCTCTAACTCACTTACACACACACACACACACCTACGTGTCTTCGCCTGCCTTCTAACCTCTTCTAGCACTCGCTACCCCCGGCCTGGCATTGTTGAAAGTTAGCAATAGATTTTTAACGGAAGTTGCACATGTGCGCACGTGTTCTCTACCAATGCCCAATTCCTAGTCAAACCTTCGCACACACCCATGGACGCACCTCCGCCCCCCTGACAGCCGCCTCTTTCTTCACGCCACACGCTGTAATTAAGGGCTGTACGTGGGCGTGGCACATCATCATTCAAGCGCAGCAGATTAGGCCAACCGATTGCCTTATCCAACCGCAACGGCCCCGCGCTCGCCCCTAACCGCGTGGCTCTAGGCTGCGTGTGAGCGTCTACTTAACGAGAATTTATCGTCTTACTGCCGCTGACATATTTACCACTTTAGCACTTTACTGTTGCCCCCGCCCCTCCCCTAACTCAAAACAGCTCCGAGCCCCTCCGCCCACACACTCATTGCAATTATGGCAGCATCAGCAAACGTCTTGTCCAACTGCGACTCCGACTCTGCGTGTAATTTAATGGAAAAAACACAGAGAGAATGAGAGAGCGAGAGAGGGAGAGAGCCAGAGAGAGTGGGAGCATTGGAAATCGCTGCGCAAGGATCTGCACTTGAGGCTGGCGCTGCTTGCATGCGCTTTGCCCTGGCGAAAAATTAATGCATTATGAATGTAAGCCGGAGATTGCGACGCACTAACGGCCTATTTGTCAGCGCCAGAAGGAGAGAGAGAGAGAGAGAGAGAGAGAGAGAGATAGGTGGAGAGACAGAGATGGAGAGGGGGGGGGGGTCGAAGTAGCAGCAGCCGTCTGCTGTTTGTGTCACGCATCCTCGCCGAGGCGTAAAATGCGCCATGGCAGACAATGATGAGAGGCAAGCGCCAGCAACAAGGATTACAATGGAGCTAAGCAAGGTGAGCAGCTAGACGAATAGCAAATGCCCTAAGTGGGTTGTAGATAACACATGGAAAATATAGCAGATGTGGAAGATAATCAGAAGAGGATAAATATAAGATGATCGAAAATATAAAGGATCAATCATGATGTGGAATCAGAGATATTCATTTAGCTGTGAATAATATATATATATATTTATATATATATTATATCGGATATATAATTATATATACTATACACATGTGTATTCCATATAAACCACTTCCCACAGCAAATTTTTTTCAGAGCATTCACCAGTCGACTTGCGCTTCCACCCTTTGCCTACCAATTATGTCAGTGGCGCCACCTGGCGGCCATTGTTTGAGTGAAATTTTTGGGGAAATTTATGATTATTTTGCGTGTTGCTGGACATGATGAAGAGGCTGCCAAGCCTAAACCAAAAGCGAAAGACAATAGAGCAAACAAACGGACAGACAGGCAGACAGACAAATACAATTATGATATAGGGTATAAGCTACAACAACAACAACAACGACAACAACAACAACAACAGCAGCAGCAGGAGTAGTTCATAAAGCCAGCACAGCCAAGGCAAATAAATCAAAGTGAATCACAGAGCTAACGTAAAAATTATAAGGGATATACGTAAGTGCAGCTGGACGAGAAATATATGGCCCAAATGCTAGGCTTGAGTGCGCAATACTCTGTAGTTAATTGAAATGCTTGTCAAGCGGGTATATTGAAAGCATAGTCATAGTAAAGCTACTAATCGATAATACACATTCATGGGATTCATCGATAGTTATCGATGAGCGAATTGAATTTGATAAGCTATATTTTAAGACTTAGGCCGAGTAGCGCCAGTTCAAAGTCAATGTAGGATATCGTATAGTCGTGCACTGCTTCTGTTCAGAAATATCTATTAGTTCGCTTAGTAGTATTTGAACAAGAAATCGAGAACTCGAGTGGTCGAACGAAATGAAAAACCCAATTAAAAACGCTGCATTATATGAGAAAAACACATGCACGACCTTTGGCTACCCTGTAAAAAAGAAGACTTGAAAATTTCAGCTGAATATATGAAGAAATTTATCAGAGGTGCAGGCAAATAGACTTGAGCTAAAAGGCAGGTTGATAGAAGAGTTTGGGGCTAGTTGACAAGAAGTCAGATTTGACGGCTAGTTTGACTACCAGTTAAACTTTAGGCTAAGCTTGCTAACCTAAAATTAGCTTATCAGGATTTAGCAACTAACTGCATGTCAAAGTGACTGTCAAAGTGACTGTCAAATATAAAATACATTTGGAAATGTAACGGATTTGAAAATGTATATTTAAACAGGAGGCCTAAAGCTTAGCTGCATGTTAAAGTGCATGTCAATGTGCCTGTTATATATGATCAAAAAACTGATTTGAGCTGTTTAAAAATAATATGAATTTCAACTGGCTGTCAATTTGCTTGTCAACTTTAGCAGGCACTTGGAGATAATGCTCAGTGTCACAATAAATTCAGTAAAGCTGTAAACACAATCCAATTGATATACCTCTCGGACAAGTGCGACTGCTCTGACGTGAAGCTGCTTCATAAATAAATGTTTATTGTCTTTGCGATTGATTCATGGACTCCAATCGCCTGTCCAGCTGGATTTGGCCATCTATCTATGGCCAGCCATCTGCCCCGCCTCGCCACGCTGTGCCCTTTGTTCAACGACCTTAGCGTGGTGTGATGGAAAATTAAGATTCAATTGTCTCTGCATTTCAAAGTTGTCAATGTTCATTACCAATGGAACACAAACGTCTCAAATGCGAACGGAATTTCAAATGTGTGTGCGAGTGTGTGGGTGTGTGTGTGTGTGTGTGGGTGGGTGTGCGTGGGTTGATGATAATTTTGGTGCTGACTGCTTTAGAGATGAACGCGTGCTGAAATTAAACTTAGGGGAAAGAAAAGAAGAACTGTTTATTAGGTCTATCAATCACAGTTAGTCAATCAATCAATCGATATGTCAGTTAGTCATTATCATTTAGACATTCGTTCAATAAGGCAATCAATCAGCCAGTCTATCAGTGAATCAGTCAGTCAATCAATCAATCAGTCAAACAGTCAATCAGTCAATCAATTTAACAGTCAGTTAGGTAATGTCAATCAAATATTTTGCCAGCCAATCAATCAATCAGTCAGTCAATCAGTTCATGAGTTGCTGCCAGCTACACAAGTATTCAATCTTTTTTAAGAGAATTCATCAATCATTTCGTCGTCGTTAAAAGAGTTGTACAAAGTCATTCAATCAATCAGTTAATGAGTTGCACATTCAATCAATCAATCAATCAGTCGAGCCAAAGTCAACTAAAATTTAATCTTCTGCAAATCAGAGTCAATCATAGAGTCAATCAATTTGGCCAATAGTCAATCATTTGGCTTAGTCTATTAGCTATTCAATTATTGCTTAATCATCAGCATCAATCAATCGGTCAATCACGAAACGCACTCGTGTCACGACTCACGAAGCGCAGCTCTGAGACTGCGGCTCGCGCCGCTTTGCGCTGCGAACTGTGGCGAAACGTTGTAACGAGGCGAATGCTCATCAGGCGGGATTAGAAGTGATTGCCACGCCCAGTTATAGTTGTTGCAGTTGTTGCTGTTGTTGTTGTTGTTGCTGTTGTTGCATCAAGTGTGCTTAATGGACTTCGTATGTCATTTTCAAATTGCAATAGACTTTGAGCGGGTCGTCTGAGGGCAAGAAAAAATGTCACCCACAGACGACGCACACACACAGATAAAGCTGTCAGCAGCATGTGTGTGTGTGTGTGTGTGTGTGTGTGTGTGTGTGTGTGTGTGTGTGTGTGTGTGTGTGTGTGTGTGTGTGTGCCTCAAATAGCGCTAAATGACCGCAAAGTGTTTTCATTATTTGTGGCTGCCAACAATTTATATCGTTCATTTAGGAATTTCGCTCTGGCCAGTCTAAGCATCTCTCTCTGTCTCTCACTCTCCCTCTCTCTCACTCTCTCTCTCTTTCTCTTAGTTCCTCTCTGTGTGTGTCACGATAACTATACAAAAAAATAAAAAAAATAAAACTTTACAGAGTTAGTCCAACAACAACAGCGAAAACAAAATGAAGTCTAATTGGAAGTACTCGACTGCATGATACCCTGTAAATGCCACTGTAAATCTAGCTTCGCATATATCTAGATAACTTAATTCAATTCAATTTCAGCTATTTCTAAACTGATGTTTACCATTAGCAAAAAAAAAAAACAGTTATCGAGTTATTGATAACACATAATAAAACTTTGGCTCTGGTATTGGAATTTCTTGGACTACTTTTTGTAAGTCAAAAATATTTGGAATTAACTTTCCTATATGAATTTCAATACTTAAATTTCAACTAGAGATGATCTACTTTTCGATATATATCGATTACATATGCTGAGCTTCTATACAATTAATATGCCCCACTCATCAGACACTTCCAATTTAGAAAAAATGAAACACAGTCCGTAGCTGGCGACGCTGAGGCTGCTGGACATGGGGCTACGGCAGACAGGACTTTTTGGATCCGCCCGGACCGGGCTCCAGTCCCGGCCCCAACCCGTCCCCGGCCCGGACATGCGGACATTTGGTCGTGTGCTGTGGCCATCATTGTGGCCATGGCCATGTCTGCCTCGGCTACTGCCACGGCTACTGCTTCGCTGCAGTTGCAGCTGCAACTGCTTCTCTTTTGCGGCAGCTTCTTTCACTCCTCGCACGGCTTCATTATCGCCTGCGCCGGACTCACGATTTTGTCATCATCATCATCATCTGGATTTGCTGCCCACCCACAAAGTTGTCAAGTTTGGTTTAATTTCAGCTAAATTGAATAGAAGTCTTGACAAATTTTGTTTTATTGGTTGCGTTTTACAACACTGTAAGATTTGGCGGCTGCACATTTTAAAGCACTGCTCAACACTGCACTTAACAAGAGTATCTATTGTTTTTCGTGATTTTTTTTTTGAATACAAAGCAAAAAATTATTATTGAACGTTTTTCAACACTAGAAACTGTTGACTTTGTACTCATTTGCTTTTCGATAGCTTATAGTATTTAATAATTTTTTAAATGAATTTTTACTCGTTTTACAACACTGGAAATAAGTTTTTAGACTTTTCAAATACTTCATCATTTCGCCTCTCAGATATAGTTGTCAAATAGAACTAGCAATACTTTTCTATTCAACACTAAAAACAATACTTTCCAAAACTTATTGAAATTGTTAAAATTCGTGGCTCACAAGCTGAACAAACACTTTGCAGCTTTACCAACACTGCAAATTATTTGCACTTAACAGTGCCGTGCAATGTTAAGCAGCTGTTAGCTGTTTACATTTATTTGGCTTTGCCAAATTGATTCTAATGAATTGCGCCAACAACAATTGAAAACCTGCAAACTATTGAGCTAAAATTAATAGCAATTCAGTTTGCGGCGCTGGTCGATGAATTGACATTTTGTGTGGCCTGTACGGGCCAACACCCAATCGAACGGACCGCACACGCTCGGCCCAGCTGTGAGTGGACAGTGTTTTGTGTGCAGTTTATAAATGTCGATGGAGTTGGCTGAAAAACGGAGTTTGAGTGCTGCCCGATACTGAATGGTATGTGAGTAGAGAGTGTGTGTGTGTGGGTGTGGGTGTGGGTGTGTGCGATAGTAGCATTTGCAGGCGAAGAGCAGACAGCAGACAGCAGCAGAGACAGCAAAACGCAGGCTGTCTGCATGCAGTTAACGCTCAAATCGAATGAGTGTGTGTGTGTGTGTGTGTGTGTGTGTGTGTGTGTATTGGTGTTTGTGTGCGTCGATGCTTGGAATTTTAGTTGATAACAGCAAATGCAGCACCACAGCAAGCGTTGTCCTCATTGCTGTTGTTGTCGTTGATGATGGTGTCGCTGTCCTTGTTATATCCTGGATGCGTCTGCAAAGCGGGCATATTAAATGCACGCATACATCTATTGGAAGTGAAGAGAGTGTGGTAAGTTTTTAAACTCAAATTCTTGTATCAATTTGAAAGGCTATAGTTTTTCGATACAATTAATCGATAAATATCGACTTTCAGTTTATCTCTAAGAATTTGTTTGAGTTTAACGACAGTTTCTAGTCTATATGCATAAGTTAGGTATATATGAATATGAGTATATATGTAGTTTTACCGATATCGATACTTATCGATTTTCTACTTGCTTCGACTTAGTATATATAAGTTATTGCTGCTTAAGAATATTATGTAGATTTTAAGATTTACTATTAATATATAATTCGATTTCAATATATATATTTTGTTGTGTTTCGATAACACTTGAGATGTCGATAAATATGCATTTTTGGGTAAAGCTTATTTACATATAAGATTGGAATAGAATTGCAATCCAATTGTTTAGCCAACTTCGCAAAGGGCAATAAATAGTCCATCATGACGACTTACCGTTGCAGCTGGCAACAATTTCGAAATTGTGGCAACTCTGCCAACTCAACTGCAATTGAGTGTTTGGCTTTGAATCGCAAGTGTCAATTTAGAAAATGTTTATTTTATGCGACACTTCGGAGCGTCGGCCCCCACTCACCCTCCCTCTAGCACGCCCAAATGCCACCAAATGATGGGCGTGTCGAAGTGTCATCTTACGGTACTTATAATTCGCAATGTGTTATGAAGCGAGAATTGAAATCGCAAGCGATTGCAATTGCAATCTGATTAAGTCGTATTTATTTTATTGCTGGGCAGCACATAGCGATTGCTAGTGGTGCTAGTTGTGGTGGTCCACAACCGCCCTGCTGGCGGCTCGAGTTCTAACTCCGCCGTATCATAAATTCAACTTTGGCGGAGAAATCAGTGAGCTGCTCGCAACTCGTAACTCGTCGCAAGTCGCCAGTTTATTCCACTCAATTGAATTGCAATTTCTCTTGCGCTGCTTCTGCCTGCATTTGCCTTGGCGGCTGATAAATGGCGCCAGCCAAAACAAATTTGCTGCAATGCATAAAATAACTGTAAGCCAGCGTTGCCAGACAGTCGCCGGCTGACTCAACTTGAGCTGGTCGAATCGAGGCCTGAGTTAAGCCCGATGCGAGTTAGCAAAGACAATTGCAAGAGAAATAGTTTTTGTTTGAAAAAATATATAAATAAACTTAAACTGTGCGTCGGCGTTGCCAGATAGTTAATCAAGGACTGTGATTGTAGTTGAATTAGCTAAAGCCTAGACTTGACAATTTAAGCTGTGGCCTGAAGCAAGCCAAAGTTGAAACTCTCCAAAGAGAAATTTGATAATCTTGATAAATGGATGCCAGGGTTGCCAGACAGGTAGTAAATTGGGAGGAAAGTTAAAGCTTGAGTGAGTCTACACGGGCCATAGGCCAAGCTAAATAGAATTGAGCTCTTGCTTTAGACATAAAAAGCGTTGCCAGATAGTTAATTTGTCGATTAAAATAGGTAAAACTGAAGCTTGTTTACCTAAAGAAAAGTTCAGGAAAAAATAGTTAAATAATTTTATTAAAAGAAAATATCCGAGCTCAAATACCCTATAATTACGTTCTGTGGTTGGGTAGCTAAGGCATTTTCCTGTTGTTGTTTGGTTAGCAGATTTCAATATCTTTAGCTATCTGCACGTTCTGCTTAATGTCTTCACAATGTGTTAATAGAACTGGAACTAGTTCCAGTGAACACAGCGCTGGCAAAATGTTGCCAGGCTCATTAAGCAAGTTGCAGCTCAACGAAAATAGCTTCGAGTTAAGAGAGTGTAAAAAAAAGAGCACATAAAACCGTTTATGGGCGCACCCACCCCCTACCCCTGTGGGGAAGCTATTGATGAGAGCAGATATTTAGAATGCCGAGGGGCAATTTATTATGTCATGAAGCGGATGCAAGAAACGGAAATGGAGATGGAGATGGAGAGAGACTAGATGGCGATGAGAACAAGCTTAGCTAGAGTGAGTGAGGCGGAGTTGGGGCAGGTAGTAAGTACCCAGGGGTGGTTGGGATAGGACTGTCTACTGTAGGGTACTGCACTCTCACAATAATTGCCAACAGCTAGTAAATCCGATGCTTCATTAGTATCGATTATGCGTTTAATGACCTGCCCAAGTGTTCAGACCGGGCCAACATTAAAGAGGGGGGCCGGAAAGGGGCTGGGGATGGCCACAAGGGCTGGGGGCGTGGGGCTGCCATAATGATTGTCGCCATAAAGTGTCGCAAGTGTCAGTCGAGTGTTGAATAACTTTATTGATTTATACGAAAATTTCCACTGTGCTGCATACAATGCAAAAAAAAAAAAAGACTAAAAAATACCAACTGGATAATGTCCTTAAATGTGCTAAGCGCCTTGCGGGGGAAGGAGCAGGCAGGGTTAGTACGGAGGGGTGGCAATGTGTGCACGTGTGCTGGCAATTTGCAAACTTGCTTCGCTCGCTCACTTGCTCACTTGCTTTTCGGCAATAAAACAAATGATATTCTATAAAAGAAACTTTTAACAGTTGAGTTTTTGGGGCTTCTTTTTTTGTTCACTTTACTTTGAGGCGGCATAATCAAACTTTGGACATTTACACCAACTGGCAATAGCCTCGAACCTAGTGCAATGCCAGGCGGAACTAGTTGGGAGGCGTTGCATAGACATTGTCAGCGTGAGCAAAGGCGATGCGATGGCAACGCAGAGACAGAGCTAATAGCTCAATCAGATTAAAACTTATCGTTTATAGTCGGAACTAGACTCAAATGAACCATAAAAGCAAAACGAATTTAGTGCCTAAGTTTGTCATGTGTACATGCTCTGTAAATCTCAAAGTGATTAGAGTATATCGTTCGAAAACATAAAGAACTTGATTTCCAACTGGAACCAGGAACTAGTTCACTGGGGAAAATTCAATTGAACAATCATCAATATCAAAAGTTTTTTAAATATCAGGCCTACATCATTTTCAAGTTACATATATTGTCTAACTTGTTCAGAATAGGTGAACTAGTTCATGGAACTAAAAGAACTAGTTCACAAATATTAGCTTTTAGCTATGTATAACATCTAAGCCACTGAGCTTGCTTTACTAATCATGTGAACTAGTTCAAGTGAACTGACTCAAAATGTGAACTGTGGTGCTTTAACTATGCCACATTGTAATTAAATATAAATTAGATGTTGAGTAAACAAACGGACAACAATGTTAGTTCGGAACTGGAACCAGTGTGAACCACAGCGCGTGCAGCAATTACAGACTGTTGCATTTTATATGATGCACGTTTTTCACTTTTTGTTGCTGCTCAAAATGGGTTTTCATAAATATTTGAAGAGCATTTTCATTTGAGTGGAACTTTTGCTCGAATAACCAGAAACCGCTCGCTCTCTCTCTCTCTCTCTCACGCGCTCTCCCGTTGTGTGTGTAAACTTTTTGGACTGCTTAACTTTTGCGTAGTATCAGTGGCAGCAACTTGCATTTTTAAGTGGCTCAAAGCTCAACTGCTCGAGTTGCGTTTCACAAATTTGTTCACAGCTCCTTGTCGTCAGAGTCGAGCTCATGCCCATGCCCATTCTGACACCCATTCCGATTCCCATTCACATTCAGATGCCCTGCGTGTCAACATCTTTGTTCGCTCTGCTTGCAACTAGTTGCAATTTGTTTGCAAAAGTTTTTAACACCATTTACTTGGCTTCACATGAAGACAATTAAGCGAGCGATTAAATTTATATTATCAGGGGATTGAGTTTCAGCACACAGTCTCTCCCTCCCTCTCACTCACTCTACCTTCGCCACTGTCCTGCTCTAGGTGCGCAAACTTTTGGCCTTGTAAACATTGCATAACAGCAGCAAACTCTCTCCCACTTTGAAAGCTTTCATATTCATATTCATATTCATTCGCATTCGCATTCGCATTCACATTTAAGAGTTGCATTATTTTTTCAAGGCCCCAGCTCGGGGCTCATTAAATACGCATTAAAGTTTAATTATAAACATTTTGCGCTTGCACTTGGCAGCCGAATTGGCCGAAATGGCTACAAAATGGCCGCAACGACAGCGCGAAAAGCGTCGAAAAGCGCAGCGAAAGTCAAAGTAATTTGCCCTTTGCACCTTACACCAAAGGCTCTAGGGCATATGGATAATCATAGCAATTGGGAGTTGTTGGCAGCTGAAGCGCTAAAAGCGCGACGAAGATAGAGAAAGCTAGAGAGAAAGAGAGAGAAAGAGAGAGAAAAGATAATAAAATGGAGGAATGAAAGAGAAAGAGACATAGGGATAGTTGGATAGAGATAGAGCGAGAGAGAGAGAGAGAGATAGGGAGAGAGGAAGAGAAGAGATATAATGCGATATACTGAGAAAGAGAGAGGGAGAGAGTGAGAGAGAACAGAAAGAGACCGAAAGAGAGAGGGAGTGAGAAATAGGCAGAGAAAGAGAGAGTGAATGAGAGAGAGAGAGAGAACTACAGAACGACAGGAAGAGAACGCGGGAGAAAGGGATACTTCGGAGTGAGTGGGATGGCAGTGACCACAGAGAAGAGTAACAGAGAGGGAGAGGAAGACTGGAAGAGGGAAAAAAGAGAGCGAGACAGAGTCAAAAAGAAGAAAAAAAGTAATAATGAAAGAGACATATAGATAAGTAGATATAGATATATAGATATATAGATAAATAGATGTATAGATGTATAGATGTATAGATATATAGATGTATAGATATATAGATATATAGATATATAGATATATAGATATATAGACATATAGATATATAGATATATAGATATATAGATATATAGATATATAGATATATAGATATATAGATGTATAGATATATAGATATATAGATAAATAGATGTATAGATGTATAGATGTATAGATATATAGATGTATAGATATATAGATATATAGATATATAGATATATAGATATATAGACATATAGATATATAGATATATAGATATATAGATATATAGATATATAGACATATAGATATATAGATATATAGATATATAGATATATAGTCAAAGGTGAACAGACAATGATAGGTGGGAAAAGGGAGGAGGGGATAAATCTGCTTTATCTATTGCAGATCTATATCTAAAAGTCTTTTTCCCTTTCAGTATGTAAACTTATCTTAAAAGTCAAGTAGCCAGCGCTTTGGTGCTGATTGTAGCGCATCGCTCAGCGCGTAATGGTCGCATTTTGCATGTGCCCAGTGCTCTGGCCCTGGCTTCAATTTCCCCTCTGACTCTCTCTCGCTCTGCCAGCGCCAGGCTCTGTCTCCCTCACTCTCTGTTGTCGACTGCTCGAAATGGCTTTTATAAATGCTATGAATATATTTTTTGAGCAGGGAAACAGGACGCTTAGCAGGCACTAAGGAGGGGTGGGAAGGGGAGGGGAGGGTTAGGGGTACAGGGTATATATATATATACATATATAGTGGGGGAGCTTGAAACATAATTTTTAACTCAGCATTTCCTATGCTCAAGCAGCGCGAGAGGGACGTGGGAGGCGTGGCCACTTTTGCAACATTTTGTTTGGCCAAAATGGCAAAAATGTTCAACAATTCGCACTTTTTGTCCAGCTGCAGCTAATTTTGACCTTTAAAGCTGCCACGCCTCCCTCAACCTATTTTTTGGCCATGGTAAACAAAGTGCTAATAAGCCAGGCAATAGCCTTTAAAGAGGGGGCTAGACCAGGGTTGAGGAAATGCCTTTTACTTTTGGCTGCGTGGACAATGCGATGCTTATCAGCATTTAATGGGGCTGCCATGCCATCCCAGCAGTGGGAGAGAGACAGAGATAGAGACAGAAAGGGAGAGGGAGATATAGAGAGACACACTCACACACTTTCAATATCGTTTTACTTATCGTTTGGCCATAAAAATTGCCAGCGCAGAAAATTGTTTAGTCCTTTTTTTCGGCATGTCTGGCACTTTGAGAGATTGGCCAAAGGGATTGCAATCGCTTCAAGGATATTCGTAATATGGCTATTCCGCAAGGGCAGTGAGCGACTAGGGCATCCAGCGGGGCATAGCAATAGGAATTGGGTTAGGAATTGCCACAGAAATTGGTCTGGCTATGCAGACGCGTTGCGTGCGCGCTAGAGCTGAGCGCGTGTCGATGAAAGGGGAGGGGAGTGCTCGACTGGGAGATACCCGGTAGACTATGCACAGGCGCATGAAGCAGACTATGAACCAAACTTGTGTGCATACTCATTGCTTAGTCTATGCCATGGCAAACTATCCTAGATAGATACAGAGAGTTAGGATAAAATTCATGGTGGTCTAGGTCCTAGTTTTGTGGTATCTGAGGCTCAGCGCCATTACAGAAATCAACATGACAAGTCTAGGATCTCTAGTTTTTCGAGAGCTAGTCACTCGCGACACGTGCTCATCTCTATCGTTTTTCATATCCTTCAAGACATTCAAGTTGAGTTGATAGTCAAAGTCAGCCATGTCCTAGGGTTAGTTCGATTAAAGCTGAAACCTTGAAACAGTTTCCGTTGCTTTTTATGGTCAGCTTCGATTTGTTTATATATATAATATATATAAGAGAATGGCGATGCGACTTAGTTTAGTACAGTTGTGGCCAAAGCATGCGGCGCATGCAAATGTTGCGCTTGACTAAATAATTACACAGCCCAACACAGAAAACTTTGTTTTCTGCTGCCGGTTGTCACTGGCAGCGGTTGCTGGCAATTAAAAACTTGGCAAATTTTCGACGGTGCCTTTTATTTATTTATTTACTTATTTGTAATGCTCGCCCACGGCGTGAAGAGAGGGTATATGTGGCTTGCGAGAAATGTTTGTCTTGTCTGTCTGCATGTTGAGCTCCTTCCGTCCGTTTCTTCAATGATTCGCTTGTCTGTAAGTCTGTCCGTTTTTCTGCCCGTTTCTCCGTCCGCCCTTCTGTCCGTCCGCCCCTCTGTCCGTCCGCCCCTCTGTCCGTCCGCTCTTCTGTCCCTCCGTCCTTTTGTTCGATCGTCCTTCTGCCCGATCGTCTATCTGTCCGTCCGCCCTTCTGTCCGTCCGTACGCCCCTCTGTCCGTCCGTCCGTCCTTCTGTCCGTCCTGTTGTACGAACGCGCCTCTGTCGTCGGTTCACTAATTTTTGAGGGTGTGGCTAATTGGGTCTTATCGGACTATATCTTCTACAATTTTAAGTCTGAAATAGAGAAACTAAAAAGGAATCACACTTGAGCCCACCCCCCCAACTCTATATCTATCGTGAATCAGTATTCTGCAGTCGGTTAAGCCCGAGTGTAACAATCTGGTTTTTTATTATTATATTTCGTCGTGGCAATAGATTTGATTTGCGAAGGGGCCAGAGCTGGGCCGACTTGGTGAACCGTTCTCGTAATTCGCATGCAAATTGCAAAACTTAAATTAAATGTCACCGCACGAGCTGTGAAAAGATGAAACAACAAATAGCAGGCAGTGGGTTGAATTGGCTGCTGGACTGGGGGATACCCTGTAATTTAACTTAGAGTATATTAATTGGCTTAAAATGTAATGAAAAATGAATTTATTTGATTACATCATTAACGATAGTTTATGAGTAAGACATAGTTGTAATTGGCATAAACTCGAGATACCCTATAATCAATCGACATATAATTATTCATGCATATATATTTAGGCTTGATTATTTTTATTGTATTTGATTTTTATAATGGAATTAAAGCAAAATAGATTTATAATTGAAAGAGCACGACTTCCACATACCCTGTAATTAGTTTACATATATTTTATCCAAGACCCAATATGTTAATGATGGATTTTATTTATTCAAAAACAATTTTTAAGCAGATTTGGGCAAGTCTAAAATGATATATGATATATAAAAGGAACCTGACTGCTAGATACTCTGTACTTAGGCTTAAATGATATTAATAGGCTTATGGGCGCCAGCAGCATCACCTAATGAAATAATTAATTGCTCTAAGGCGTCGAACCTTATGGATGCCATGTCAGGGAATGAAATGAAGTGGAATGGGCATTGAAAGGGTGTGAGGCTCGTGTGCAGATGCGTTGGCACGGAGCAGCCAGCGGTCAGCGGTCAGCCAATTAAATTGCTGCACTTGATTATTAAGTGATTTATGTTAAGCACCTGACTTAGGTGCGGAGTGAACTGCGAACTGCGAACTGTGAACTGTGAATTGTGAACCGTGGCTCGGCTCGCAGCTCAATTTGTAATTTGTAATTTGTGCTAATGAGTGCGTTAATTTAACGCCTGATTAACGTAACTACCTGCGGCCAGGTTGCGGGACTCGCTTGGCTTTTGGCCTGCGGTCTGCGGCGCTTGTGGCTTTTTGGCCAAATAGTCAATTGGCCGAGCGGAGCAGCTTAACACCAGCTACTTGACTTAATTTATTATCCAGTCAGTTGCCTCTTCCCTCTCTCTCTCTCTCTCTCCCTCTCTCTCTCTCTGTGTGTGTATCATAATAAATGATTATGTGTGCATTTTGTGGCTTAATTATGATTAATTGTTATTTGGGCCCTGTTTGTACTTCGATGCCGGCTCAATGAACTGCGCATAAATCGTGTGAAAATAAACAGGTTCCATGTCCAACTGACTCCCAGGAGACAGCGACAGAATTGGCAAGGGGCGAGCGGCGGCTGTCGAGATGTTGCTGTGAGATATTGTTTAGACGCCAAGGTGCTTAAGGATTAATCATGTGCAATGCTTAAGTGTGTGTGTGTGTGTGTGTGTGTGTGTGTGTATGGGAATGGATGGGAAGTGGAAGATAAGTGGAAAGTTATAGTGGAACAGTTGGAGAGATCGAGAGAGAGAGAGAGAGAGAGAGAGAGAGAAATAATGAGAGAGTGGAGATTAAGAGATGAGGAGGAGATAAGAAGAAGTGCAGAAAGTTGAATTGAGAAAGAGACTGCGGATATAGAAAGAGAAAGAGAGAGAGAGAGAGAGAGAGATGGAGAGAGAAATGGAAAGAGGGATAGAAATGGGCAGAAACGAAACGAGACATAGTACTTGAGAGAGAGAACGATAAAGGAAGAGAGAAAGTGAGATAGAGAGAGAGGAGAGAGAAAGAGAGAGGGAGAGCAGATGTAGATGGTGGAGAGAGGGGATGAGAGCGTTGAGATAATTATCAACTGATAGAGAGATAGATACATAGACAAAGAGTTGAAGAGAAAACGTGATAGAGATAGAGAAAATGGCAAATACAAAGAGAGAAAATCTTTCTCCAGCTCTCATTCTCTCTGGGTCTGATATTCCGTTTCTGCATCTGTCTCTCTCTCTCTCTCTCTCTCACCCTCACACCCTCTCTCTTTCTGGTTTATCTCTCTCTCTCTCTCTCCGTCTGTTCTCTACCTCTGTTTTCTCTTTTTTCTCTCTCTCTCTCTCTCTCGCTCTCTCTCTCTTTCTCAGTATATCGCATTACATCTCTTCTCTTTGCTTAAAGGCAATGCTCAAGTAGCTTCGGGCCCATGTTTAACAGCCAATTTACTTGACACCCTCACAAACACTGGCTAACGAGTGTGCGTATATTTTTAGCACCTACAGTTGTCTAGGCCATAAAAAGGGCATATCGTATAGCACTTCAATGGATACGTCAGTGGGCACTTCATAATCACATTGATAGCGGAAGAGCGAGAGAAAAGCTGTGAGGCGAGAGCGAAAGAGAGTGAGAGAGAAACTTTTGCTAGTTACTTTTACAGTTATTATTGAAAGCTGCAAAAACTTTGGCTTATTTCATTACGCCAAACTTTTCATTACGAGTCGAACGAGCAAACACGCGCACAGAGATACACGCACACACACACACACATACATAGATTGGCACATTACTCATACGCAATGTTTGCCTGCTCTGCTCAGCCTCCTCTTTGTGGTTCTTATCAATGTAAAAGTTTTTTTTGATTTTTTTTTTTTGGTTAGAACACAAAAACAAAGTAACCAAAAACTTGTGCGAATGCGAATGTGTGCGTGTATGTATGTGTGAGTACGCACATATCATGTGGTTTAGCTGCGGAGAGTGGGCATGTGGTGTGTGGGTTAAGGGAGCGATTGCATAAAAGCCATTTGAAACGTCAAACAAATTGAATTGAGGCTCGAGTTTTGGTAATAGCGCTGATAATTGGCCACCCGAAAACTGTCACTGGGCTAAAAGCCCAACCGAATTGGAGTAGGGGAAGCGAGCCTAGGTAAGGGTTACACTTGGAGAAGAGAAAATTTGGTGACCCAGCAGGAGTGATACGATTTTCAATAAGTATACATGAGTAGCTGTTTGAGTTATCGATAATATTTCGATGTGGAAATACGTACTACGAGCTGCCATTCGAACGTAAAATATCTTATATTTGTCGAAGGTGCGAAAATAATTGAAAATGTTTGAAACAGCATAAGTCTCAGCTGTAATACGTTATCCTTTGGCTGCAGTTGTAGAGTTTTAGTTGAGTAAACCTTTTTCAGATTTAAATACAGTATATAGACTGGTATGGCCATGCCTAATACTGCACATATTGAACCTTACATTAGAAGTACTCCTAGCAAATGTAAGTGGAATATTTCAGTCTCATACTTAATGCCACAGAACTGCCTTTAAAATAATATCACATAAAACTTTATATCTTAAACTATTTTTATTTTGTACCCATTTCTTTTCATACTGCTCATATTTGGTCAGCCTCTATCTACTTATTTTCTCTCAGTGTATGCGTTGAACAATTGAATTGCGTTTGACGTGTGAGCTTTTATGGTTTTTTATTACATTTATGCGGCAGTGGAGCCTGTGGAATGGGTCTTTATGGTTTTGTATGGAATCGTATGGAATTGACCCAGAGAGTGGTTTGTGGTCTACGATTTCATCGGTCCGGGCACAATATGAAAATTGATTTGTATGATTAATGCACAAAGGACATACAGCGCGTGTCCTTATCTCTGACAGCCTCTCGCTCTTGCCCTTTCTGGCTGTTGTTTATTAATTGCCATCTAATTGCTGCTGAGCACGCAAACCGCTGTCTACTCGACTCTTATTTTATGCCCGTTCATGAGGTAAAAAAGTGAGTATATTGATGGGCGAGGAATGTACGTCGTGCTATCTGTTGGACTATTTAAAAAAAAATATCTAATATATTCTAACCTTCCCCGCAGATACAGCTATTAGAAAATTATACTTTGCCACTAATTCCATTTTCTTTTAGAGTATTAGGCAGTTGATCATACCCGACTGCTGCCTTTTTACTCGTTCTAATTGAAAAAGTGACCAGCACGCACAGCACTCAATTTCTCCCTCCCTTTCATAGTCCACATCCCTTTCCCTTCCTCTCTACCTTCCGCCTTCTCGCTCTTCGCTCAATCTCTTGCTCTGTGTGAAATGCAAATTAATTTGCGCCACAAACTTTTTGTAAATAGAAAAAATGGGAGAAGTATATGGTTATAACTGGAGAAAGCAGAAGAGACTGGGCGAGGGAAAGGGGGAGACTAAGAGAGATGAAAAGAGTCGAGCGGGCGAACAAACATTTTCACACTATAACCAAATTAAAAGTTCTGCCAACTAAAAAACAATTTGTAAGCCAAAAGTTGCAGCAGTCAACAAGGGAGTAGTGGGCGTGAAGGGCGACGAATGGGGGCGGGGACTAAGAAGAGGGTCTGCTGTGTTCTGAACAAATAATATTTGACGCTCACGCATTGCATTGGCTCCATACCCTAGAAATGTGAAGAGCAATTTTCAGAAGTTGTTGAGATTTTACGTAAGTCTAAAAATAAAATATATAGCATACTTATAGGGTATATGGTTGTCGATGAGTTACTCTCTGTAGTTTGTAGTAGAAAATGGAATTTTTCATGTTTATAAACTTTGCTGTTTGCTTAAGGCATTCCTTTTTTTTTTACTAATTACAGGGTATCTTCTAGCCAGTCACAGCTAAGCTAGATTATTCTACTGAACATGTTCCATGCGTCTTGCTGCGCTTTCTATTTTGCCTACGGCATTCATATTATTTTGTTTTTTTCTTAGAGAGTATATGCTAGTCGATGAACTTGAACAACTTGAACCTTTTATGGGTACCTTTAGTTATGGGTATTACATCATTTCTTATGATTGTTGATTAATTTTCAGTATATCCAGCTATTTTACTGCATTTACAGGGTATCATTTAGTCGAGTTGCAACTATCAGCTGCAGCATTTGCATTGGATTTGTATACCCTGAAAGCATTGCAAATGGAAATTTAGGGCATGATGACTATGTATTTATGCATGTAACAGGCAGAAGGGGGCGTGGCATTGCTCATGACAACGAGCTAAGTGGATCAAGCAATACTCGTCTATCCGTCCGTAAGTCTTTCCTGTCGCCTGCTCGTATATAAGATTTATATTAGTATATCTCTAGAGATGTACCTTACCTAAAGCACACGCAGTTCAAGTTTTCCTAAGACTCAGTCGGAAGCCAGGGTATCTGTTAGTCGAGTACGCCCGACTTTTGCTGTTTTTGCCTCTTTGATTTTTAGATGTTTCTATTTTGTGCCCTGCAGGCGATTTTTGAACTAGTTACTTTTTGCGTTTCCTCCTTTTATTTGTTTGCACTCGCTGCTCGCTGTTCGCTGCTCGCTGTTCGCTTCTCCCTGCTGGCTGCTGCTTATCTAATCAGCGCAGTTGGCGCTTCGCTTCAAAAAGCTCTGCAGGCTAAATGTTATTTTATATTTTATTTCACTTTTGTTTTGCTATATATATATATATATATATATATATATATATATATACATATATTTTATGCAGCGCGCAAATCGAATCACGCGGCTTCAATTGAATTTTCATATGCCAGCGTGAATAGGCGTCAAAGCGGAAAAGCGGAAAATCTAAAAGGTGCCGCAAGGCAGAGCTGCTGCCAACGACTGACAAAAGGATATGTAAATGGATTAGATCAAGTGTTCAGAGCTCGGTTCACTCAGCCATTCAATTCGAATATCAGTTAGAATTCAGTTTCGAAAAATATTGCCCATAATACGCTTGGTTAGGTGATAAATATATATATATGAGGCAGCTACTGCCAGGAGAGCGTAGGGGAAGCTTTTGACTTTAAGCTGCGTAGATTTATTGAAAACTCGAGTTTTGTACGGCAACAGAATGAGGGCAGAAGGCGACGAACGGACGGACTTGGAGACTTGTGGATGGAAGGACGGACGGACAAACGGACGGACAAATGAACAGGCAACCAGACGGATGGCTTGAAAGGTGAACGGATGTATAGACTGACTGAGTGATGGTATGACGGATATACGGACGGATTGAGGGATATCAAGGGACAGCCGGCCGGACAGCAAGCTGTCAATGTGCAAGATCGACTCCATCAAGCGTAAACAACAGACTTTCATAAGCTTTCGAAATAATTTAGATATCCATTTGGGATTTTCTAAAAAATAAACATTTTGTCTATATCAATAATTTGCTTGTGAGTTAAGTTTAAGCACTTAGCCCACACAGGCCACGTCGCTTAATCAACGCAAGCCAGCCAGCCAGCCAGTCAGTCAGTCAGTCAGTCAGTGGATGGCGGCAGGGGGCGCTGCCACGCCTCTAAATACAAAATATAAAACATAATGCGAGGCAGACGCTGACAGGTTAATGTCAAATCGCGCAGCTAAAAAAAGTGCCGAAAAGCCAACAAAATGCGAGACAACGCAGAGAGAAGACATGGAAGCAAAGCATGCGCGACTAGCAGATACCCTACAGTTGAAGTGGGTGGGTGCTTAGAGAAAATTATAATTGATATATATCAAAATTTATAGGGTATAACTTGAAATCGTTCTTCAATATGTTTGCCATGCCAGATATTTGTGTGGTATATTCAATATCAATTTTACAGGGTATGCGAACAGCTATATATCAAGACTATATTTATACAGTTACGCTTTTATAGCAGCTGAGCTACCCTCCCTGTACAGGGTATTGTGAAACGTCAACAAAGCGACAAAGTTGTTCAACGTCGTCGCTGTTTTTCTACTTTCGTTGCGCGGGGTGGCAACTCTGACGCCGTCAACTGACAGTTATGAGAAAAAGTAAAGCTGACGAAGACATCAGCCTGGGCTGGCAGGGCCACAAAATTTGTTTAGTCTTAGTCTGGCACCCGCCACGTCCTCAACCCTCCCCCCTCCCCCCTCTCCCACTTCCACTTCGGCTACATCTCAGTTCTCTGTCTCTGCGACCCGCTTGCCATTTGGGTAATGATGGCTTAAAGGACGCCCGCTGCGACAATGTGTTTTCATCATTTACTTATTTTTTTCCTGGCTCTCCAAGTGGGGTATATGCAGTTGTGACTCTCTGAATAGCTCTTTGAGTTATAATTCAAAGTCCATAAAAATAACAAATATTCGATAACAATTCGATAACAGTTCGATTGCATTAAGTTGGTTTACATAAATATACTGAAATGTACATATCGATAACAAATCGATGTAAAGAAACAAACTGACTTTAAAGTAAATATATATAAATATTTGATTGCAATATGAAGTTGGGTACAGGGTATATGCCAGTCGAGCACGCTTCTATAATGCTTGTTTATTTTTATTTTATTTTATTTTTTTTTTGGACTGCGAATCCTTGCGCGAGGACGCGCCGTTAACAGAGCGTGTCCGGAGTTTGCTTTTCAGGGCAGCTCGATGGCTGCGAGGGGGGGCGCGTGAGGCGTAGGGCGCTTCTGGGGGTGGGGCAGACGTGGCAGGGTGTCAACCGCTAAAAGGGCGTTAAGTGTTTTATTTACCCTCAAAATATAATTTATATATTGTGATTGTGTGTGTGTGTGTGGATTTGTATTGTGACGCTTTTCGCTCTGAAGTGATTTAAATTTTAAGCACTTTTCTGCGTTTTGTTTGTTTGTCTTCGTTTTAGTTGGGATTGGAGCTTGGCGCTGAGAGTTGGAGGGGCGGCGGGGTGGTTGATTACTTTTCTCATTTTGCAAATTGACTTGATGACATTTTCAGGGTAATTTGTACACATTCACACAGAGACAGGGGGCGGTAGGGGGCGTGGGGCGAAGGAACGAGTGCGGATTGGAAAGAGCAGCCGCATTTTGCGGTTTCTGTTGATAGAACCAATTATTTTGTCAAATCCTTGACAAAACGTAACAAACTTTCGCTTTGCTGCCGAAAAATGTGTTGAGCATTAATTTAAGCGTCTAAACCCGAGACCCGAGACTCCCCACCCCCCCGCGCGCCTCTGGCTGTAAGCGTCTTGCAAGTAAATTAAAATATTTTAATGAGAACAATTTATAACGCAGCGACGGCAGCGGCCTAGGAATGGAGTTGAGTTCAGTTCCAGCCGCAACTCTTCCACTGTCTCCGCATCGCTTTGCAAGACGGGAATCCGGAGTATATTGGGTTTGAGCATATTTAGTATGTTATAGTCTAAAGAAGGCGTGGCAGGGCTAAGAAAATATATATATATTTTTTTGTTAACAGCGGCAATATAATCCTGTCGTCTGCCTATCCCTCTGTGGGTATGAATCCCTCTATAAGTATCAACATCTTGTCAGCTCTATAGGTTATAACTTCTTCTCGATAACTTTTTCCTTTGTAATGACGTTGATTAAATATTCTTAAGGAGCTTCACTTGATTAGGCATACCTCCCATGTCTGCAGAGCTAGAGTTACCAAATTTCGGATTGAGGTTCTTCTATAGTTCTATAGTTGTGATTTCCAACTAATCAAAATATCACGCAGTTGCGGGTATCTACTCGCTGGGCACTCTCAGCTCGAGCCGCTCTGCTCATTGTCCTTGTGCGGCGGCAACTTGTTGCGACAACATTTAATTATTGGCGACAGGATAATCAAGTAAACTTCCTGCCAAGAATTTCAATTTCATTTAATCGTTTTAACACATTTTAACAGCAGCCTTTCAACAAAGGGCTGCTGCCAGGGGATTGGGGCTTAAGGGGTTTAAAGGAGCTAAAGGGGTTACGGGTTACGGGTTAGGGGTTAGGGGTTAGGGGTTAGGGGTCGTGCCCTCAAGTGTCATGTTAACGGCATTAAATGTACATTGAAAATGAGCCGCAGCCAGGGAACAACAAGGGTTTCACCGAATGCGGCTTGTCCTTAAGCTTGATTCAGCCTCTTTCTCTTCAACATCTGCTTTTGCTTCTGCTTCTGCGTCTGCGTCTGCTTCTCGCCCATCATTCGGCAATTAGTAATGAAAACAGCTAAACAAACAGCAACAACAATTATCATAAACATAATGCACACAAAAGACAATTATTTTGGGTCTTTGTCTTTGGTTGTAAATGGGCTGCGAATAACTGGAAATTGGAACGTGGGCAATGTGCGGGGCCATTAATGGGTTAAAAATTTAATAGCCAGCCAGCAGAAATGGCAGATTGTGGAACATGTGAAACGAAGCAAAAGTTGACCATCGATAACTCTAAGATAAATTGTGGAACGGAGTGGAATGAAACAAAGTTTAAGCTTTACTTATGACCTAGTTAATATTGATATACATACATAAATTAGAGATATTATTAAGCAAACGGTGCAATGTGGAACATATGGAATGGAACATTAAGTTTATTTAAAGTACTCTAAAAGCAAGGTGACAGCATTAATATCATAGTTGACTATCAAAAGCGAATCGAGAACTATATTAGATTTTGTGGAATGATGTGGAATGAAACAAACGTAAACTTTAACATTTTCATTTTATATTTGATTTAATTTCCTTAATTTTCCTTCATTATGATTGGGTTATTTACTATTTCTAAATTGATCGATAACTATCGATAGTTATCGATTGTTTCACTATGCTACTCTCTTTGTGAATCTTGCTTCAAAATATGTAAAGCTCAGGCATTTAATTTCATTGCACTCATATGTGTCAGACACACACATACACACACACACAGAGACACACGCTCGCATACGCAGACAATGAAAGAAGCTGCTCAAGGGCATTTGACAACAACAAACTACATTCGCATAGAGGCAAATGGGTCACTCGTTCACTTCTGCTATCCTTTGTGGCACACAGGCAGGCGGAGCCAGAGAGGGGCGCTGCGACGCTAGCGTCTGCATCACATTTGGTTCTGGGAATGTAATTAGTTGGCTCGAGGTGCTTTAATTAAAATGTATATCCTTATTGTCCTGCCCACGTTCCAGCGGTTGTGGGGCGGTTAAGGGCGGGAGGCTATCCGAGGCATCGTAATTGTTCCGTGTTACAATTAATTATGTCAAATGGGCAGCAGCAGGAGTCAAAGGGTAGCCGAAAGGGAACAACGACTGCTTCATACAACGCGCTGTCCACTGCACACAGCAGTGTGTGTGTGTGTGTGTGTGTGTGTGTGTGTGTGCGTGCAGGTGAGTGTATGCAAGTGTGTGTAGAATATAGAAATCAAATTCAATAGCCAACAAACTGCATAAAAATACAATGTGCCAGCAGCAGCAGCTGCTGCGAGAATTGAAACGAATTGATTTGGATTGAATTCGCATTCGCAGCTGCTGCTGCTGCGGCAGCGACAGCAACGGCAACAGCAACGGCAACTACGTGGTGCTACGTGGAGCTCTATTGCCGGTTGTTCCAATACGCTGTGGGCCTGTCAATCAATTTGCATATCGATGACCTAAACATAAAACGCAGCAATTGGGCCACGTCCTCACGCGCTCGCGCTTGCCCTTACGGTTTCAATAAATAAATTTAATAACAGTAAAATCGCCTGCGGCCAAATTCACGTTGATGTATGGAAATATTTTATTATTTTTGTTGCAATTTACTTATAAATGTATATATTTGTATCCAGAAGCCATTGAAAATGGGTTGATGTGAATGGATGTCATAGGCAGCAGCAGGCGTGGCAGAGTTCACAGAGTTTAGATCAGCTGATACTCCGTACTCCGTCCATTCTAGAGCTAGAGACGGGCGTATCTACTTTACATTTTGTAATCGATAATTTAACTTGTTTCCATGTAATCGATTTTCGATTTTCGAACTTTCTCCTACGTCTTTACAGCTACAATTACCAAATTTCGGTTTCAGTCTCTTGTGTTGTTTATGCAATTTTTTTTGAATTTCTTAGATTTCAGATTAGGAAACAACAGCTCGCCCATAGCTCCTCGACTTTTTTATTTTATTTTTTTTTTTTGTCACGAACACACATACAAGTTAATTAAAACTTAGTTTCGTACATAATTTTTGGTAATTTAATTTTTGATTGAATCACATTCATAATTAAGACCCAAAAATAATATTTCTATGGTAATTATCATATTATTGTTTCTAGTCCTGGGGTTAGCCGAATTTTAACGAATTACAATTAGCCTAAATTAGCAATAAATAATATGATCAATAAATTGAAAAACGTTTTAGCTGCCAAATGGTTTAATGAAGTGCTTGATTGACATATTGACCGACAGACTGATTGCAATAAATAACTGTTTGCCTCTGGCGTTACAGTGCGTGTGACCTTTTCAGCTGTCAACTCATTAAGCCCAAAATTCAAATTATTATTCAATTGACCTGAAACACTTGAATCGACTTTCAGGCTATACAATCTATATGGCAATGTGAAGCATCTGATTTATTTTAATATGACAACTTATAGCCTTAGGTAAGGTTAGGCAAGCTGTAGTCAGAAAGAAAAGTTGTTTCAGCAGCGCTTAGCCGACTTTCTCGACAGCCAAACGTCGACTGTCTTCATTTATGTGCTTGTAGCTGGCTTTTATGTGAACGAGCAAAGCTGGGCAAACAACTCTTATACTCGCAACATAATACTGGGTACAGATTGCGGCTGATGGGCACAAAGGGAAAACTTCAATAAAGTCAAGAGGCAGTTGAAGTTTAAGTGCGTTAATAGATCCTTGACATAATTCTTTATATTTATGAGACTTTAATAAGGAATATAGAATTGACTATTTATATAAGATAATTTATCTCTATATTAATACAGCTTCTCTAAAAAGGCGGAAAATTAACTAAGCTTTATTCTTAGGCAAATTTTCCTATTTTTCCTATGGTCTAGTAGGCTGGAATTCTGCTTATGAATTTGATGGATTCGAAGCATATGCCTGATAATAAAAATACATAGTTTGTATATCTAAGTAAATACTTATTTGTATATCATAAATTTTGAAAAATATTAAAAGATTTGCGTCAAGTATATTCTTAATTACCATCTTTGAGCTATGACCACAAATATTCTCATAGAGCCTAGGACTCTTCTTCTTCTTGGTATAGAGAATGAGAACTCTGTATACAACTAAGAAAAACATGCGAAATTGAATGTGCCTTAACATTAAGCTAATACCTAATGCTTAGTCTTTAGATCCTTTATAATCTTAGCTATTGCTGTGCTGAAATGTAATTCGTTGTCCGAAGGGCATTTACAACTTTCTTGAATTAATTTTCACATCATCTTTAGGTAATGCCACATAATTGATGCTCGTTTAAAAAGGGAATAGAGTGTAGTTTAGTGAAGGGAAAATATTTTACTTGGATAAAAGCATATTAATAGTTCGCTTAGCTGCCTGCTGACTGTTCATCTATCTGTCCGTTTACTTGTCCGATCGTCCATATGAACTCTAATCATAGGAGAAGAGACTGGAAATTTCGATCATACGTTGATAATCTGGATTTCGATTATCTAAATATGCTCCATTTGGAACGTTCCGGAATACCTACGGTACCTAAGAACTTGAAAGTCGGAACGATCAGTTGATTCACTACTGACCTACTTCACAGATTTATCATCCATCGGGGCTTGCTCATTCGCAAGCTATTAATTTTTGAGCACTTCTTGAGCCGTGAACAAGTATTGTGCAGTCAGCTGAGCTCGTCTAGAGCATTTTAGCTTGTTTTTGGTAAATTTTGTTAGTTTCTTTTTTATTTTTTTATATTTTTGTTGGCGGTTTGGCTTGGCTTGGCTACGTTTTGGCGCTTTATTTGAGTTACGTGACCCTGCGCCATTGAGCGCAAAATTTTCTTGCGACATGAACATGAAACTCCATGCTACATACACTCACAAGTTACACCCGTAACCCTCGCCTTGTTCGCCTTTTTAACTGCATAACGTATGTGTCTTTCTTTCTGTCTGTCCGTCGGACTAGCTGTCTGTCCGCCTGTCCTTCCGTTTCGTCTCTGTTTTCGACTGTGCTTGTCCAAGTGCAGCTCCTACTACTAGCTGGCTGCCGGGCCGGCTGGCTGCCTGGCTCTCTGGCATGTGCCTGGCATGTGTCCTGGCAGTAGTAGGTGCTGCTTCTGTTTTCTGGTTATTTTTTTCCGTTCCTTACTCCGGCTCAGCTGCCTGGCATGTCTCCGTTGTTCCACTGTCGCTCTCCATGTCCGCCTTGCGCCATGCGGGCGCTTGTTAAGTTCATTAAGGTTGAATAATAACAACAGTAACTACATTTTAAAGGAGTTGTCAGTGCCTTGTGCGACGTTACGTTACGTTGAGTTACGTGCAAACACCGACCTACCCTCCTGCCCCACACTGTTTTTCCTTTACTTGTAGACAATGTGAAAGGAGTATATTGGGCTAATGGGCAATGCGCGACTTGGTGGTTGGCAAGTTCGTGCTTTCGTCTGTCCGTATGTGCGTCTTTTCATCTTTCTATTCTTCAGTCCGGCTTTCCGTTTGGCTGTCCATTCTAATGTCCGTCCGGCCGTCCGTCCGGCTGTCCGTCTGGCTGTTCGTCCGACTCTCACGTCACGTATGATCCGCCTATTCAGACATGGCACATCGGGAAAAATTGATTATTGAATAATTTTTTTTTTTTTTTTGTAGACGGTTAACGAGCATTCTGCAGTCGGTTATGCCCGACTCCCACATTCTTATTTGTTTTCCCTTGTCGCGTCCTGTTTACGCTCGTGCCCTTGCCCATTGCCTTTACGAAAGTCATGTGCTTGTCATGCCTTTTGCCTTATGTGTGTGTGGCCAGGTGCTAGAAGACTTCATCTTGCTCCTGTTTCGGTCTCTCTCGCTCTCTCTCTGTGTGTGTGTGTTGTACGCTTTTCGAGCTTAGTCCATGTTGTTAACTGCTCTTATTACAACTTATTTTACTTATGCGCTCTGCGCTTGTTTGTCAAACAACAGCAACAACAACAGCAACAAGAACAACATTAAGAACAAGCAGCAGCACAACTTGCCACAAGGCCTTTTGTTTTGTGGCAAATGCCGTGACTTTAAGTTGCATTTACATTGAAGTTCCCCACACACTGGCTCACTGGCGCTGCAAAAAACTCCTTTCTACACACACATTTGTGGGCTAATCCAGCTCTTTGCTCCGTGTGCCCCTCTATCTCTACCCTCCCTTTAGCTGCTTCCGCTGCTTGTACGCTGCGGGCGCAGCACAAACATCTTCAATCCATAGCCGCACACACACATCCTCACACACACCTACACACAGGCGCACACATGTGAGCTAAAAAAAAAATATATATATATATATATAAAAAATACAGGAATTAGAGTGTGATAGACTGGCACATACCCTATAAGCTGAAGGGAGCCAATCATGCTAGCTGTTTTCTATTATATATCTATATCTATAGACACCCACACTCACCTGCTTCTCTGAGTTCTCAGTTAACTGTCTCAGTCCATCTACCTTACTCAATTTTGTATGCTTCCGTAAAATAAAATTTTAACTTTCCTATCGATAACTGAATAGAAAGAGTTATCGATCAACATTGATAATGATCAAAGAATATAAATAAATATATATATATATGATCTTCTCTCAGCACTCCGAGCTGTTGCTAAAAGTCGGAAACTTAGCTACTCTACTTGCCTCACCTACAGGGTATACGAAATTGCAGGCAAAAAAAAAAAAAAAGAAATCGTTGGAAAAAACATCGCAAAAAGCAGCGAAAATAATCAAGTTTCCGACAAACATCAACATGACGCCAAGATAAAAACCTTCAGGATGCGCTGACGTCGACGTCGACGGCGGCAGCGTTGCCCGACGCAAGCGTCGCAGCCAATGCAGACAAGATAAGACACATCAGCAGCAGCGGCTGCTGAGGCAGCTTCTGGTCCATTTCTATTACAGTGTGTGGCTGATTTTAGATACCCTGTAAATGAAAGCCTAAAGGGCTAGCTTGAGCTTAAGGGACAGCTGAGGGGTGTTATAGGTGTTCGTATGGTGACCACGCAAGGGTGATACTATTATCGATAACTATATTTGCACTCTTTGTACAAGTTATCGAAAACATTTAGTTGTGAAAATATTGAGTTATTTGTGCCATTTGATTATACATTCCGTAATTTGTTGATACGGTTGTATATGGTCGACTAAAGGGTATGCTCTCCTCAGACATACCTCTGCATAATACCCTGTCAAATTCTTGTAAAACCTATACTGTGTAATAGTAGTAAAACTGTTTACACTAGTCAAAGCCAAGTAGCTACGTCACACTACAAATCTTGCATTACCCTCTCAATATACAGGATATCTGCGAGTTGTATACACCCGATACGGCTCAATCTTTTTGCGTTGCCCATTTTTCATTTTGGCGGCTCTTTGGCACTAGATTGGCTGCTGGCTCTGCTTTCGATTTGGAGCCGCGCTTCAAGTTTTGTGTTTGCTTTGGAAAGTATATTGGATTGGCTGCCTCCGCAGGAGCTGAAGCTGCTGCTGCTACTGCTTCCCGTGCCCCAGTCACACAGGGTATTCGTCTGCAGTTGCAGCCAGTGGCTTCAGGCATCGAACGCAGGCCGACATTTTGGGCTTGAGCTTTGTTTTAATTTTTCAAGCGATACGACTAAAAAACAATCAGAAACGATGAGAGATACAAGGGAAGACAAAGCTGGACAGAGAGAGGCAGAGAGAGCGATAGATAGAGGAGGAGGGAAGGCGAAAGACTGACTGCTGGCTTGACAAATGTAATTGCTTTCAACTTGATGGATTTTGAGATAATATACTAAAGGGATTTCTATTTGCAGCTAGCACAGAGAAGAAGCCTCCAGACTAAGCAGTTGTACAGTCAATGTGAGCGGCAGCTATGGGGCGGGAGTTGATATGATTACGAAATGATTAATGGTATATAGTATACACTATATAAGGTAAAAATTAGTGGAATAATAATATTAATAAAAGCATTTATGGTAATGATTGTGATAATTTATGGTAATGATTGTGATAATGAGTATACTGATGATAATGTCCGTTATTATAATAATGGGAATGCATAATAATGATAGTGATAATGAGTATAGTGGTGGATGATAATGATAATGATAATGATAATGATAATGATAATGATAATGATAATGATAATGATAATGATAATGATAATGATAATGATAATGATAATGATAATGATAATGATAATGATAATGATAATGATAATGATAATGATAATGATAATGATAATGATAATGATAATGATAATGATAATGATAATGATAATGATAATGATAATGATAATGATAATGATAATGATAATGATAATGATAATGATAATGATAATGATAATGATAATGATAATGATAATGATAATGATAATGATAATGATAATGATAATGATAATGATAATGATAATGATAATGATAATGATAATGATAATGATAATGATAATGATAATGATAATGATAATGATAATGATAATGATAATGATAATGATAATGATAATGATAATGATAATGATAATGATAATGATAATGATAATGATAATGATAATGATAATGATAATGATAATGATAATGATAATGATAATGATAATGATAATGATAATGATAATGATAATGATAATGATAATGATAATGATAATGATAATGATAATGATAATGATAATGATAATGATAATGATAATGATAATGATAATGATAATGATAATGATAATGATAATGATAATGATAATGATAATGATAATGATAATGATAATGATAATGATAATGATAATGATAATGATAATGATAATGATAATGATAATGATAATGATAATGATAATGATAATGATAATGATAATGATAATGATAATGATAATGATAATGATAGCTTCAGCTCTTCGTTTCTCCTCATATAAAATTTTCCAAAAAAATCTATTTAATTATCGAAA
The DNA here is from genome assembly GCA_035045555.1 of Drosophila fulvimacula. NCBI lineage: Eukaryota > Metazoa > Arthropoda > Insecta > Diptera > Drosophilidae > Drosophila > Drosophila fulvimacula. Next base: position 9,016,352 of record JAWNOX010000192.1, on the reverse strand, counting down.
TTCCAATTTAGGATATTTTCATTTGCATAAGCTTAAACCTTATAGTGCTTCTTTAAATTTGTAATATTTTTGTTTTATTTCGCTCGCTCTGTCCGAAAAGTCGTGCAAATATTTTTGTTGTTAGACAGTTGATGGGAATAGTTAAAAGTGCTGCAGCTTCCCCGCTGTCCCTCACGCTCTTTCTCTATCCCTGTCCATTCGCTACCGCAAACAAAGCCACTTTGAATGTTAAACAAAATTATAACTGAATACGTATAAAAAGGTTAGTTGCCAATATACACACACGCAACACACTCTGGCATACTCGAAGTGAGGCGCTGTTTGAATTTGTGCTGAAGTTAACATTTTTATAATTCCATTAAGCGGCTGCTCGTGTGTGTGCTCTTCTTCTCTGTGTGTGTGTGGGCGTGTGTGTGTGCGTAACATGAGCTGCCCATGTCGCAACTGACAACAACAATAATAACAACAAGTCAGAAAGCTCAAGATGAGGGAGCTCGACTTACAGATGCCCTACCAAACAGTTATGAAACGTTGACAGCTAGTCTCTCCAGCTAGCTCTCCTTTGGCAAGGCAAACGTTAAAACATATCGATATTTATCGATTTTTATGTATTTTATACAATCTCTATTATCTGACTCTTATAACAACTGATTATATTATACCCAAATATACCCATTCCCTCATTTGCTACAGGGTATAACAAGGAGACGTGGCTGGCGTAGGCGGCGTCGCTGGTTCCGCAAAAGTTGTGGCCCAACAACTTTTTGCATTCATAAATCATTTCTCGCTCTCGTTCTCTACAAAATATGCCCGTGCCCCACCCCCTGTCCCGCCTCGCGACCCGCCTTACCATTCTTCTTCATAGAGTCCAAAACTGTAGCGCCCATGCCCCATTTCAGCCAGGCACATTTTTTTTTTTGTCAAGGTGGAAAAATACTTTTCGCTGAATTTGTAGAAATTTTCTGAACACGCTGCCAGGTGAATGCCTAAAGGATTCAGGCAAGTTGCAGGCAAAAAGGATTGGCAACTAGAGTCGGGCTAGGGGTTGGGGTTTTGACTTTCAGCTCTCGCACACATACACACACATACACAGAGTCGACTGTCGAGTGTGGGCTGGTAGAAACTTGCAACTTGTTGCGAACGCTTTGGGTTACACATTGCTGCCGCGTGTCCTGCCCGCATATCCTTGTCATTTTTAATTTATGCACAGAAATGAAGCCCAATCGCACCTTCCTTGGCCCACGCCTTCGACTAAACCCAGCCAACAAACTTGAACTTTGGCCAGAACTTGGGTAAGCGGAGTTGGCGCCAGATAGTTGACTTATGGCCATATCATATCTCTCTCTCTCTCCTCCTGCTCCTCCTGTCCCGCCCGTCCCTCCTTGTCATATTGCATGCCTTATCCTTTTGTTTTCCTTTAGCAGCTGCTCAAGCATGTGGCATACAATTTAATTGGGTTTTCCAGCCCCATCAGCATATGCTCTTCAGATTAAGTTATGACCGAAATTTGTTTATCAAGCAAAACTCTTTCTCTCTCTGTTTGCTGTGTTATCGATAAATTTTTATTCTCGATAGGCTTGGTTAGCCAGCAGCGAAAGTCTTGCCTAGAGCTCCTACTTAGATATCCTTAAATCTCTCTTAGCTCTCCTATATAGCTCAATCTGCTTTATGTGTGCTTTATTTATATCCACGTCAAGGATTTAACTCATCTACAGAAGCCACAGCAGCAGCAATGGGAATGGCATTAGCAAGCATAACATTCAGTTGAATGCCTCGCCTCGACTTGAGCTGCTCGTTGCCCAGCCGCACACAGCTCAAAGTGGCAAATGCAACTCAGCTGAGGCTAAATAAATTTAACAAGGCTGTCTCAGCCCTAAGGGCCAATCTACTTGGGATACCCTCTAGCAGTCCAGTTGACGAAGAGATTAGCCAACGTTTGAATATGAATAACAACTGTTAAGTATCTGACTCACTAGAGTAAATTGACTGCTGAGCTGGTTGTTAATAAAATGATCATGTAAATGCCTAGTTTAGCAGCTGTTAAGTAGCTGTTAGTAATATTTTGGAGCTGTTAAGTTATTATGTTATTGTTGTTATATCTGTTAAGTAACTGATGTGGCAAATACTGAATCTGTTGAAGCTTTTATTTCTGCTACGCTTAAGTGTTAAGCATCTGTTAAGTAGCTGTTACTATATGTAATTTAAAATTCGCTTTACAGCTGTTTTTTATCTTACTCAACTTATCATGCTTTAGGTAGACTTCGACTTAACAATTATTACTTAGCTATAGCTTTATGTCATTTAACAGCTGTTAAAATTTCGATCTGCTCTGCTTTACAAGGTATAACCAAGTTGTGCTTTGCCTATATTTCGGTTGCAGTTGCATCTTGGGAACGAAAAAAGGCCAAAATGGAGCGTGAGCGGGCGCATGGCAGACGGACCCAAACCAGGAGAGATGCAGCACTGAAATACTTTTTATTTTATATATATATATATATATATATATATATATATATGTATATGAAACATATATATGTATATTTATAAAAATTTATCTTTGCGCTTTGGGATTGGCACGAGCTTTGGACAGCGGCAATTGTAGCGAGTGTTTGCTCTATCTTTCTCGCACTCCTTCGCCCTCTGTCTGCCCTGCTAGTGCAGTTTGCCGCCCGCTGGGCGCTGCCACGCCCCATGTTGCAGATGCATAAAAATTAAAAATTTCATTAAATGCACGAAAAATGCTTCAAGTGGAAAAATGTAATATCCTTTGGGCACAAAGGATATGCGCATATAAATGCAAATGCGGCGCCCAGCCAAAAACGATATGTTTGCAGCTATCGAAGCGGGCCGGCCGGGGCGGAGCCGGCTAAGGGGGCGTGCGCTGGTAGGACATGCATGAATGCACACACACATAGTCATGAGTGTGCCCGTGTGTGTGTGTGACTGTCTGTGTGTGTTTGTGGTTGCGTAATTAATGTGCGCATTTGATAAACAAAAGGCGAGCAAAAAGCGCAGACAGCAACATTTATTTTGTTAACATGAAATTGTTGGAATTCATATTGTCAGCAAGACGACCACGAAATACTCTACAAAAGTTGATATTACACAAATGTGGCGAGTTATATGAGGATCTTATATACCATATGAGACATGCGCTAAATTTCCAATATCTAACTATTCTGTTTATATTTTATGTATAATATTTCTTAGCTATATCTAGACGTCCCGAATATATATATATATATATATATATATGGTACTATATCTCCATCAGATTAGTATTGCAGTCAATTATAGACAATAATTATAGTTCATTTATGTATGTACATATAGAGAGAGCTATAGTAAACACATATTAGAAGTATATATCATGGGTCCAAGTTAGATTAAGCTAGGATATACACAATAGATATTATTGGATATACAACTTAGTTGTATGCAGTCTAAAATTAGGCATATCATTTTAGTATATTTCGATATTTGTGTAGCCCTGCCCAAAAATATATCTTCACATATTCCATAACACAGCCAGAGCACCCCTAATGTTAGTGTATTTGATACCGGATATTCCAATCGTTTGGCAAATATTTTTGGACTGACGAGGCTTCTGCTGTGGCACACATACATATACCGCACAGGCAATTATTTGCTTAATAAGATGCCAACTGTCAGACACACCCACGCACACACATGCACTGTAAAAAAATATGTGTATATATGTAGAAAAAGCCAAAGTCGTCACAAGTCAAAAAAGTTGCTAAATTAAAAGTTTTTTTTGCTGCCGCCAAAAAATAAAGTCACAAAAAAGTTTTTTTCCTTTCCGCAAATCCAAAAGGCAAATGCAAGCACACACACACACACACATGTGTGTGTCTGTGCGTGTGTAAAACTTGCGCTGGTAATTATGAGTTTCGGGCTGGTAGCTGAGCTGAAATGGCATGGAAATAAATGCAAGCAGCTTGCAAAACTCCAAACTGGAACTCGAAAGTCTCAAGTCAAATGTCATAAGTCGGCTGTGCGCAATTACCCCAAGAAAAGAGTTGCCACACTGTGCGAAAATGTTCAATGAGTTTTACGCTGCTTGCTTGGATATCTGAAAGTATTCTATGTTTTCTATGAATTTCATATTTTCTATGTTTGCTATGTTTTCTATGTTTTTTTAATATGTATTTTATATTCTCTATGTTTTCTATGTTTTCCATGTTTGCTACGTTTTCTGTGCTTTTTTATGAGTTTTATATTTTCTATGTTTGCTATGTTTTCTATGTATTCTAGGTATTCTATGCTATGCTATGCTATGCTTTCGTCATATTTGATGTTTTCTGTATTCTATGTTTTTTTTTTCATATTCCTTGCATTCCATGTATTATTTGTATTCTATACATTCTTTGTATCCTATGTATTCGATATTGTTGTATTCGATATATATTCTATGTATTCCATGTACTTTATGTATTCTATGCCTACATTTTCTATGTTTTACAATCACAATTCTATATCTCCCTTCAAATATTAGTCTAAATTTGCTTGAACCGGAACTTTGCTGACTCGGAACTACTGCTCACGCGCGGAACTAGTTGTGAATCGAACTCGTTTCAGCTATTTTTAGCCACTCCATAACATCGCTTGGCAATCGCACTATCTCCGATGTGGCTTATCTCTGAAACAACTGCAGTTACTTGAAATTAATGGATTGGTTTCGTTGCCCATTGCAATTAATGGAATTAGCTCAACTGGCGACTACGTGGCACAGTTCGGATTGGACAACAGTTCGAAGTTGTTCGCTTGTGCCCCAGAAATGTTGCACTCTCTTAGGCTGCGGCTGTGGCTGCTATGGTTGCCTTGCTGTTTCGCTGCACTGCAGCCAGCCGAGCACTATAAGCCAAGGGAAGTGGATCGAGCAGCTGTGCATGTGCTGCAGCATCACGTCAATCCGAGCTACAATACGATGGGCATCATGAAGATGTCGCACTTGGAGCGGCCGCAGCTCGAGCTGAACTTGGCTTTGGGATATTTGCTGGATCAGCTCGGCGAGAGGATGGCGGTCCAGCTGCTGCATGCCACGCCCATCGAGGAGCCGCGCGATCATATTCTGTTCCTGGTGGACACGCCGCAATCATTTCGTACGCTGCGCTTTCACTTCGCCAAGTCCCTGTTCGATCGTGAGTTCAATTTTCTGATCGTGCTCAGCTGGCGCCCCGAGACAGAGACGTCGCTAAGCTCGGCGCTCTACAGCATCTTTAAGACCTGCCTCAGCTTTCACGTGCTCAATGCTGTGGTACTCGTGCAGCCCGCCTGGTTGGCTGCGGACGTCGTGCATCTTTATGGCTTTCGCCTGTATGCGCCCAGCTGCAATGTTTCCTTTACGCCGGAGCTGCTCGATCGCTACGAGCGCGGCAGGCTGAAGCGGCATCAGCCGCTCTTTGGCCGCCAGCTGGGCACCTTCTATGGTTGCCCGTTGAACATCAGCTGGTATCCGTTGCCACCATATGTGATGTTCGATGGCGACCGGGATGACCCCAAGCAGCTCATGGAAACCTGGCGTCTTACAGGTGTCGACGGCGAGCTGATAAAGCTGCTGGCGGATATCTTTCAGTTTCGCTTGCACTTGCTGCCGCCGTGCGAGAAGAAGTCAACGTCGCTGTTGCTGAACACCAGCATCGCGGACTGCTTGGATCAGCTGGCGGCCCGCCACTCGTCCGTGGTGATTGGCGCTATGAGTGGCTCGCACATGTACCGCGAGAACTTCTCCACCACCTGCGCCTACCACCAGAGCGCTCTGGTCTTTGTGGTGCGCGCGGATCAGCACATGGGCGCAGTGAATCAGCTGGTGCAGCCGTTCTGCTCGTCGGTCTGGCTGGCATTGATCGTGTCATGCTTGGCCGTGCTTCTGCTGGACTGGCTGTGGCGTGGGCCAAGCGTACGCTTCGACTTGGTGGCCAGCGGGTTGCGGGTGCACACCACCCTGCTGGGCAATCCACTGGACGCAACGGCCCTGCCGCGAGGTGGCATTATTCGGTGCTATGTAGGCGCCTGGCTGCTGTTGGCACTGGTGCAGCGCGCTGCCTACCAGGGCAAGCTCTACGATGCCTTTCGCCTGCCCTACTATCCGCCGGCACCGGAGCAAATTTCCGAGCTGCTCGAGAGCCAGTATCAATACCTGACGCCCGACTACGTCGACTACTTTCCGTCGCAACGTAGCTTGCTGCGTAATACGAGCATCACGGAGCGCTTTGATGAGCTGCAAGCGGCTAAGGATGGGGCACGGCTGACGACCAGCGCGCTGCTGGGCAACCTGGCGCACTACAACTACGAGAACTGGCAAAGCAGTCGCTTGACCCATGTCCGGGAGCACATATATCTGGCCCAGCTGGTCATGTGCCTGCATCGGCATTCGATTTTGAAGTTTGCCTTCGATCGCAAGCTCAAGCAACTGCAATCGGCTGGCATTGTGAACCACATCAATCGGCATTTCGAGCGACGCATGTTCCACGCCCCCTACGTCTCGCACGACGTGTCGGCACTGCGGCTCGAGATGTTCTGCGGCCTCAACTTCATCTGCTATATCATGCTGCTAACTGCGCTGGTCGTCTTTCTGCTTGAGCTACTCAGTCGGCACGTCGTCTGGCTAAGGCGCTACTTTGACTAGCCCTCATTTGTCAATTGTTATTTATAGATGCCTATGTATACCCTGTATGAGAAATACTCTCAAATAAAGCGCATTCTCAAAGGACGTTTAGGTTTAGCTGCTGTGGCCTCAGCAATTCGGGTTAGAAGGGGGTATTCAACCGACTTCGCTTATGAACTGAAATTGAGTATATTGATGTTATGAAAAGTTTATCCGTCTGTCCGTCCGGCTGGCTGTCTGTACGTTCCTCTGCACGCCCGCCTCTTTATCTATCCGTCCGTCCATCAGTTTGTCCTTCTGCCCATCTGTCTGTCCGTCCATCTCTCTGTCCATAGATCCAACTATATATCCGTCTGTTTGTCTCACTCTTCACTCTTCTTCACGTCCGTCTTTTCATCTCCGTCCGTCTGCTTGTCCATCCATCTGTCCGTAAGTCCCGCAGGTCCAACGTCCGTCCGCCCGTCTGTCGAATAACTTATTCCTTCACACATATACCTATAAATGTTATGGATGCTCCCCTCTATGTGATTCTCAAATATTTGCAGTAGCATTTGTTTGCCAGTACAAGAAATGTAGACGAGTTTAATTGATCCATTTGGCTAAACTCATTAAAATAAAGATGTCACAACTTTATCCATTGAATTTTCAGCCAAGTCCTGTTCCGTTTCCGACTCTGCGTGTCTGTCATTGTGTGTGCGTGTGTGTGTGCCTGCGGGCTGTCATCCGTTGACAACCCTGCGCTAGGGTTGTGCACCAAATACCAAATACCGTTGCCTTATTTTCATTTACATTTCCATTATGACACCGCCACAAGCATTTGTTTTGATGGTGGGCGGGTGGGAGGGTAGTCGTGCCACAGAATGTGGCGGCCTCGTTAACCAACAACAGCAGGAAAACAACGGCCGCAACAGCCAAGGAGAACAAGAAGAAGTAGAAGAAGGGAGGCAGTGGGAGAGGGCGTGGGCGTGGGTGTGGAGACAACAACAATAACAGCTCGGGTCGGACATAAAGCGAACTCATTAGCCTACATGGCCGCATTTTCCGCCTACACATGTGGGGCATGCGGCATGCAACATGGCGCATGTGGCACACAAATGCGACTACACCCGAAACGCTGCAGCCGCTTGCAGCTTGTTGCAACTGCTTGCTACATATTTTGTTTGCTTAAATGCCGGAAGTGTAGCAGAGGGAGACGACAGCCCGAGCAGCAGTTGCCAAGGATTCAGGCAGTCGATGACGAGCAACTACCAACTAGCAACTGGCAAGTGGCAACTGGCAAGTGGAAAGTGGAACGTGGCCAGTCCCCACTCACATGGTGGCAAGCAACAAATGTTGTCATCATGTTGCACACAATGTACGATATGTGTTTCTACTGCAAGTCCAGCACGAGGATACCGAGCGGCGGCTACTCACTGATTTCTAGACATGTCTATAAGGGACTTCAACAAAAATAATGTGTAGTCTGCCGTGTCCGGCTGTGAGATACAAACATGTATATTTAAAATTGAAAGAGTCTAGCTTTTGTGGCTTACGAGATCGCTGACGGACAGACGAATGAGTGAGCGGAAGGATGTTTGAAAGGGCGAACGGACGGAGGGATTGAAGAACAGACGGATAGATAAAAGAAGGGAGACAAGGACGTAAGGCAGGACGGACGAAAGGAAGGACAGGTAAGAAGGGAAGGACGGATGAAAGGACGAACGAAAGGAGGGACAGGAGGAGCGGCAGTACAGACAGAGAAGATGAGCATGACTAGATCGACGCAATCTGTTTGTCCAAATCATACACTTTATGGGTTCGGCTACTTGTTAAATAATCCTAAATTCTGGACTCCCATATTGAATGGGATTTGGGTAAAACAGTATTTGGATTGCATTTGTAAGTTGTTCAAAGCTGTGGTTATTCCGAGTCACTTCATCGGAAAAGCCTCTTCTCATTAGCTCACTCCTACCCCTTGGAAAAAAGTCCGACATGTCCTAGCTAGGTCCGGCTTAAGTATTCATTGACTTTTCTATTTTAAAATAATACTATTAGTACTAGATTTTATAGCTTGGCTTTTGTATTAGCTCTAAATTAGGATTTTGGGATATAAAGCCTGTGGAATGCCTTATTTGCTGGCTAGCTGTTACTCATTTGGGCCGCTTGAAATTAATGTTGGCCATTAGATGAATGGAATGGAATGGAATGCGCGCCATTTGAATGATGAATGATGTGAATGCATTTTGGCAGCATTTCGCGTCATTCAAATGACTTCGGCGCTAGTAATTGATGTGTTTGGGACATTGACTTTAGCTTGAAGGCCTGGCTGGCTGGCTGGCTGGGTGCCACACCCACACCCACCCACGCCCGTTTGTCATCGCATTCCCAGAGATTCCCACCAATGGGCACACACTTGAAGCTCGTCAGGATGTCAGCGCAGCGTCTGATAAGCGCTGATAACAAAGGTAAACAAAACTCGCCCTCGTCCTGCCCGTCCGCTGGCCGCCCAGCGGGGCTTTGGCGGGAAACGCTGCAATTCGTCGGTTGGCGAAAGCAGCCAGGCGCAGGCGCCAGCCGAGCATCCGAAGCGTACGTCGCAACCGAAGCTTTTCGTCCTACTCAACTGACACTGACTCGTATAAGAGCTGCGAGCGAGTTGAAGCTGACAAAAAACTGGGAAATTTACACGATTTTACACAATAAGAATAAACTGAACTCTGTCAGCGGAGGGATCGTAATGAATGCGTGATAAGATCGGCAAATGCTGGCGGGGAAGTCATTAAAACTAAGAAGCAGCTGCAGCTGTTGAGTGCTTGACTAGCACATATCCTGTAAGTGGTGGCTGAGCAGCATATTAATAATACGTTGATCAAGTAAGCAATGAATTTATATAAAACATATTTCCTAAGAGTTGCATGACTAAGCACATATCCTATAAAAACAAATCTGCACATAGCAACATTGATTGACTTAGCCAATAAATTATAAAATATAGAAAAATAAAAATTGTCATAATGTACTTAAAGTCGAGTATATCCCATGCATATATAAACTTTAATTTATAATAGGGTATTATTGTGTAATGTGCCAGAATCTTAATGTATACAATCTTAACAATTATTATTAGACTGGAGCAGCGAACAAGAGAACGAGCAGTCGAGAGTGCTCGACGTGTGAATACCGCGTCTAAGCGATGTTTATCGATAATGATTAGATCTATTGACAGTAATGGTAAGCATGATATTTACATATATAATATTTATGTTCCCTGATTATAATCTTTCGTTAATATATTCAAACTTATAATATTATTTTAACAACTACAGAGTGAATAATTTATAAGTAACTAATTACAGGGTATCTAGCAATCTGTCGCGTGGTGCTTCATTTGGAATTTCAATTAGTTGAGCTTTTGATTTCTAACCTTGGCATCGTCGCTTTGACTCTGGTATAAAAGTTGCTGTCTGAGCGGAACCAGTAAACAGTTCACAAGTGAATCCAGTTCGGCGCTCAAATGTTGTTCAAGATGCTGTTGCTATTGTCGTTGCTCTACGGGCTCTTTAACAGCGTTGCCTTGGCAGCTCAGCTGCCACCAGGCAATGCCTACTTGCCACCAGCTGTGCCACGGCTTGTGGCTGCTGCAGCTCCAGCTGCGGTCGTGCCCCACGTGGAGCAGCAGCAGGAATACGCGCTGGACTTGCCACTGCAGTTCTACTGAGTCGACAGCTATGAAGCGAACTAAGTAAGATAGTCGACCTAAGCACATCCTGTAATTAAATAATTTTTGTATATTTTTCTTTAAGGTGTTTATGGGATTCAAAATACGAAAGGAATCTGCTTAAGAATTTTGTATAAATAAATAAACATATTACATTTTATTTGAGAAATATTATATATGTTACAATGTATTAGGGTGTGCGTGCTTCTAAAAAAGTCTCCAAATTTGAATGCGCAGTCCATGGCTATAGCCGAGCCTTGTCATCGAGACAACAACTTGACTTGACTTAAACGCATATACCCTTTAGAGGGAGGTGCATTCTTTACAGGGTATTTTCTTTTTATAATATATTGTAGCTGCAACTGTGGCTATTGTGCATCGCATAAAAACGTTGAGAGAAGTCAACTCTTTGTCGTTGGCTGCACAACCGCAAGTAAATCCCTGTACGCAGTCCTTGGACTTCCGACCTCACACTCTCTCCCTCTTCGCTCTTGGCCACACTCACTGCAAGTCAAAAGTTTTTGTGTCTGTGTGTGGGTGTAGTTTAATCAAGTTTCGCCACTTAAGTTTGAGCTCAGGTGGAAAACACTCAAAAGCCGCCTGACCGAACGGTTCACAGAGCTGAAACCGAACCCAGCCCCAAAAAAAGCCAAAAACCAAAAGTACCCCATCTCTGTAACATCCACGGACAGCCAACCCAAAGCCCAACTGCTCTATACAAAAGTTTCGAGAGCTGACTTTTTGGGTTTCACTTTGCTGGGCTTCTAACCTGTTACGCATTCTTTCGACTGCGGCTGCATATGCCCCTCAATTGTTTTATGGACAAGACCTAACCTATCCTACCGCTACCCCGCTGCCGTGCTGCCCTCTATATTTCCCCTCTCCCACAAAACCAACCAATTTTTTCTTGTCTTTTTGGCTTTGGTCTGGTCTGGCAGCTTTAAAATCAATTAAATTGAGTGCCAGCATGATTGCGCAAAACGATTGTGCAAGCTGAATAAGTAGCTATTCACAAATTCAAGCTTCACCCACACAACTCGTTTGCCCTTCCCAGCCGTATAGTAGACATATGAGCTTGCGTATACATATTTGTAGACTTATCTATATTTCTGTAAATATAGCTTAATTGAATAAGAAATTATGTAGATCAAAAGAGATATAAAGCTTATATTTAAAAGTGCTTGAGCTAGACTCTAAGACTTCAATGGCTTAAGGAAACTTTGGCTTAAGAAAATTACCCCAAGGCTATAGAATATTGAGTTGCTTGTGCTAAAATTATTTTGAGTAAAGTAGGCGTAGATAGGCTTCATCTCGGTTAGTTTTTGACGGATGCTCAGTCTCGATTATGCTTTACTGACAAGCAGATTGGGTTGAAGAAAAATCTAAAATAAAAATGTATCACGGTAGGAGTAGACCCGTACCACAACATTTCTCTGCTCATTATCCTCCTGAGGAGAAGGAGGATGAGGAGGAGGAGGAGGAGAAGAAGGAGGAAATGCAGCAGATGTGGAATCCTTACTTTCGCCGAGCGTGTCAAATACGTAAAGTCACAGAGATGTTCGATTTCTTTGCTTTGCATTATCGGAGGTTGAAGATGATATATAATTGTGTATGCAACACGTTGAGTCACTGGAGTCACTTTCGTTTCAATGTTTCGTGGCCAACCCTCGCTGGCGTGGAAGAAGTTTGTGAGACTTACGACTGCAAAACGTCCGGCATATGTTTCATCACCTGCAATCCGACGGGCGTCCAGCGTCTGCTGCTGACCAACACAGACACGGCCTTGTTCTATGAAAACATGGAAAAAGTGCCGCACATCCTTTCGTCAGAGAAACAGTTGCATGTGATCTGCGCCGCCTTTCGGCCCTGGGCAGTCACAGAAATGGCGATCGGCGGTGAGAACGGCATTTCTCTGTGGAACATCTTGGACGGTGTACCTACGATGACCTGGTTGGACTACCGCATTGGGGAATTTATTATCGAGCTGCAGTGGGAGGAGGCGGGAAATATGTTGTTCAGCGCCTCGCTGGGCAATCAGCGTGTGCAAGTTTGGCAGCCGGAACTGAAGCAACTGATGCAGGAGGTCTATGTGCCCGTGATGGGCACCAATTTCTGGTTGATGCGCTATCCGTTAGATTTGTTCGCGTTGATCAATTTCCTCTCGGTAAGGTCATTATTGTTTTGTTATCGCAATTCACTGCGGATGTGGAGCAATCATCTGGTCGAGCGCATGCCCCTGCAGACGGCCGTGTGGACAGCTCAAGGTAATCATTTGATCTATGTGCCCAAGGACTCTTGCAAACTGTTTGCTTCCACCTCGACTCCGGTGACCGGTCTATTGATGCAGGAGTTTCTCGATTGGAGCAGCCAGGAGGTCATCGATCTGGAGAGCTTCGATTGCAACTGGACGCTGCACGAAGGTGGCAAAGTGCAGTACATAGCCATGGATCCCATGAACGTTTATGTCGCAATCATGTTCATGCGAAAGCCGTTCGTCCTGCTCTGCCTGATGCACATACCCTTCGGCTGTGTCGTCAAGTTGAAGCCCGTGCAGCTCATTACCATCGACTCACCAACTGCCACGCCCAGCTGCCTTGCCTTTGGCAATATGAAACGCGTGGACGAACAAGTAGAGCGGAGCCTCTGCATTTGCTGGTCCACGGCTAAAGTGCAGATCGTGGAGATCACTGCCCAGACGAGAGACGACGCCCTGCTGCTTTTGGAGAATGAAATTCTACTTAAAGACCACATCTACGATATTGATATATAAGATCTGTGTGGGTCTATTTCCTTTAATAAATTTATTCCTATTTGCTTTCACATTTAGCCAGAAGATAAGCTAGCTCCGACGAAATTTTTGTAGCTTGTTCAACTCCAATCAATTTCTTAGTGCAAAACAGTGTGAGTAGTCATTGATGGACTAGACGCTACCGTTTATTGCCAATCGTTAGCGTGGTGAAGCGAATATTTTGTATTATGGGAAATGTCGTTCCGTCGATCTGTTCGTCGATACGTCCATCTGCCGTTTTTTCCGTCCGCCTGTCCATCTAACTATCCATCCGTCTGTTCGTCTGTCTCTCCGTCCATTCATCCATCATCTGTCCGTCCGTCCATCCACTCGACCATCCGTCCGCTCTAATACATCCAAAGCAGTTGCGGGGTATACATCTAGTTCAGGCGACTTGCTTAAAAAACAGTAGAACAATTATGTACCTGAGTGCGTGTGTGGGTGTAGATGTGTGTGTGTGTGTGTGCTGTGGTTGTTGCATAGCTAAAGTCAATTGACAATTGTATGGTTGTTGTTGCTGTTATTGTTGTTGTTTCGTTAGCTTTATTATTTGCCAAGTAAAAGTAATGAGACTTTTGTTGCCTTGTTGCGTTGCACATGAGTGCGCCTGTTAAGCTTTATATTTGCACACACACACGCACACACAATGCATTTGTAGAAAATAAGCTAAGCTCCAGCTCATGTGTGTGAGTGTGTGTGCTGCTGGCCTTTTGTTGTGTTGGGCAAACAAAAGCGCAAAGCGTTGACATCCAGTGGGCCCACCAACAACAACAAAAGCGTAAATAAGCGAGCTTGAATCGGGTATGCCCAACTAGAAGCTGTCCTATCTCCTTTCATCAGCTGTGTGGACGCAACCTGAGTAAGTATGTATCAAAATTGCTAGCTAGAGATAGCTATTAAAATTATTGAGTTATCGATATACGATAATATATCGATATGCTTATGATACATAAAAGCCCTATATAGGAGAATGTACATATATATCCTATATCGAGTCTCTAGTATTCGCATAAAATCAGCATACCCCTGAGCACATTTCTCATAGAGCTTAGGGTATAACAACAGTTTGGGCTCCAAACAAAGTAAAAGCATTTGGAAATGCACGCCAACGTCTGAATGCAGGCAGACAGCGGAGGTTAGAGTGCGGTGGTTAGTTATGTAGAGAGAGAGAGAGAAAGCGTTGTGAAAGAGAGAGAGGGAGAGAGAGAGAGAGCTGAGTATAGGAGCTCGCTAGCTGGGCAGCTGTTGATAAGGACTTGCGGCCGTGTGAGTTTTGCCTTTTTGGCGCCTGCATTATCGATAGAAAATAAATTAATTTTCATAATAATAATTGGCCCAGCCGGCAAGTCCCATCAACCCTTTGCCGCATTGCCTGTAGCTATCGCCTCTACCCCTTCCCCTTCCTCTCCCCCTCCGCCATTTCGGTTGTGGGGCAGAGGTTTGCTATACAGTTTTGCGGAACTGAGCGCCAATAATAATAACATTGTTAACACAACGTGCGCATGTAATAAAATCGTTTATTGAATTGGCCATAAATTTGCTCGTAGCTAGCAACAGCCGCAAAGCGAAACAGTAAACCTCCATGCCAGCCCAACGCCTCCCACGTCGAAGCAACCCTTAGCAAACCCCAAACGTTTCACGCAAAGTCAAAAGTTGCAGTCACTTGGGCCACATACAGAGCTCTGCAGTGGGAGGGGCAATGGGGTATTAAGAACGCCTTCTGCACTTGGGCCTTTGTACAAAAGTTCAGCAACCAGTGAGTCAGTCTCTCTTACTCATTCTCTCTCTCTCTCTCTCCTGTCTCTCGCTGTTTTAGTGTCTTCTTCTTCCATCTTCCATTAGATGGCAAAGTACTCTCATCTTTAGTCTTAGTCTAAACAGTTGCCAGGTGCTCATAAAGAGTATTATAGTTAGCTGAGCTAAGGCTAATGAAGCGTTGCTGCTTAGATTTTAAGATCTTTCTCATTGAAAGAGGTATGCTGAAATAGTTAAGTGGAAAATTAGCATTAGAAATGGGTCGAAGTTACGAAGCAGGAATTATCAACAGAGAAAAGAAGAAAAGAACTGAGAGTTGCTGTGCATGGGTAGCTTCAATGCACGGTTGATGAGAGAAGTGTGAAGTAAAAAAAGTGTAAGGAGTAACGTGTAGAGAGTCACGAGTAGAGAGCAACGATTGGAGAGTGACGCGTAGAGAGTAAAGAGTAGATAGTAACGAGTAGATAGTAACGAGTAGGTAACAACAAGGAGAGAGTTACGAGTAGAGAGTCACGAGTAGATACCAACGATTGGAGAGTAACGAGTAGAGAGTAAAGAGTAGATAGTAACGAGTAGACAAAGTCAAAGTAACGAGTGAAGAGCTTGGAGTGGAAAGTAACGAGTAGAATCCAGAGTAAGAACTAGGGAGTATCGCGTGAGTATACACCTAGAATTGAAGAAAAATATATATAATTATTTTAAGCTTAAAGCATATTCACGAATGTGAACTAAGCATCGCACCGCTCTGATTAGAAATTGATTCGATCATCTCACAATGCCAATGAAATCAATGCACTGCAGCCTCGCCGGGCTTACAACAAAAGGTAATTGCAACTAGTCAAAGTAGTCCTTGGCGTTGCAGTCTGGTCGGCGAGTGCATTGATCTGCCAGTTGCCATTAATTTGCGCCTGCATTTTAACTACCGCACATAAATTGCATGTAGTGCCATTAATAAGCATAAAAGCATTCGCCTTGCCACTTGGCCAAGAGCACGCGAAGGAACTGTTCGAGGCGCTTGGTTCCCATGTGCCTAGTTCGGTTCGATGCCTTTTGGCACGCTGGCTGCTGCACGTCTTTAGGGCAGGCCACTTGGCTTTCAGCTGAAACACTTCAAATGTTTTCAATGCTGTTCAATAATTTGTGCAAGGACAACAGCGACGATAAACGCGACGAGCTGACTCAGAGATAAGACCAAAAGGATGCTCCCAGTTAGAGATGAGCGCGTGTCTAACATGTGTTAGTCGTACAAACAGAAGGAAATTGTAGCTGAGCAGATGTTGAAGGCGGGCAGTAAAGATCTGGCCGGAGCTTGGACAAGTGAAGCAGACATAAAAAAAAGTATTAAGTGATGGAAGTATCGGATGTTAGAGTGTTCCAACAGGCTACTGAGATTTGTTGGTAACTAAACAGCAACATAGGAGTATCTCTTATTGAGCAGTTTTAAGTGTCCTCAGCTGGAGTCGAAGACTCTTCGGCAAGAAAACAGGAACTGTGGACTTTCGCTTAATCGCGATGGACTGGGAATCTCCCATTGACCAAAAACGACTATGAGTTAGAAGTGAGGAGGGTAGGAAATTTTCAACAATTGCAACTTGCAGGAACTCTTTCTTAGCCGAGAAGAGCCCTAGCCCTAGTGCTATATACAAACTTCTCAAGCCAACATAAGACTCATCATTAAACTAGTTGAACTAAAATTGAGCTCAACTATCGGCTGCTTTCGTGTCACGTCAGTTCGCCGCTCAGCTCTAACGGCAGCCGTCGCACATCGTCTATAAAAAATGCGCTTATTTTGAAGTGTTGTGCAAACAGTTGCATTATCGTTAAAGCCGCTGCTTGAGCGATAAAGGCTATCAGGCGAAAGGCTTTGCAACATCAATTTATGCTGTTTGCTAATTAAGAAGTGACGCTGAGGAATGCAACAGGAAATTCGGGAATCGAAATGCTCCTGCGTTGCCATAAAGGACATACCAGGAACGCGCCAGTGATGAATGGACAGCAACAACAGCAATAATAACAACAATAATAATGTGAATAATAAGAAGTAGACTAGACGTGTGCTATGTCCATACGCCGTGCTGCTTTTGTCCTGGCGCTTACTTTACTTTTAATATGTTAAACTGTGGACTCGACAGCGCACAAAAGTGCGGCATGCTAGGCATGTGGAATCCGGCATTCTGATCCCTCCCCCACACATGAGTTGGGGAGTATGAGAGGTATGAGAGTTCATAAAATAGAAAAAAAAACGGGTGGAAGCAGCAGGGGCAGGAGCAGGAGCAGGAGCAGGAACAAAGTGAATCGGGGTCCCGGACTTCACATAGATAGCACACACAAAGCAAGTGCACAAAACTGAAAACTGTAGCCAAGCACTTTTTGATTTATGTAGTTTCGGGGGCAGGGACTGGGGCTGGGTTAGGTTGGTGCGGTGGTTGCTCGGAAGTGTAGACAATTTGTTAGAATTTATACAAAAACGCAGCCCGCTTTGGGCAACGAATGATGGTTTTTTTTTTTGCCTTTCCCTGGCCTGGCCAGGAAGGGCGAGGGGTTAGCTGGTCACGGCTGCCAGAAGGGGGCGTATACCATATAAAACATGAGTGGCATTTTATTTTAAAGTAGCTCAAACAAATGCCCAGGCTTTTGTATAAACTTACAACTAATGATTTTCACTTACCATAGACAGAGAGTGGGGCAGGGAGGGCTGGGCCAGGGCTAGACATGCCCTGCACAGATTTACATGACATTATGTCATTGTTGTCATTGTTGTTGTTGTCTGCTTTTATGACGTCAATTATGTTTATGAATGTCTAAACAAAAACTTCTATAAAGGCTTCATCTTCGCATTGTCCTCACACATCCTCCACACATAGACTCCTGCTTGCTGGCATGTCTGGGCTGTGGGGCGTTTGTATTCAAAATTTTCGGGTAGTTTGAGTCTAAGTGAATTTATTACCATGAGCAAAATTTATTTAAGCAGTCAAATGCACGTGAAGTGCATCACAAGAAAGCTGTCACACTGCCGTCAGCTGACGTCAAAGGCGATACAGGCAATGCGGCGGCAACTGGCGGAGGATGCCAGGCCAAATGCATATGTAGGAGGCTCAAGGGCTTCCGTATCTTTTCCTTCTCGGTTTTTTCTGCAACAGGGTGACTCACGAGCTAAAGTTGGCTAACGAAATAATGTGAAAGTGGTTAGGTTAGGCTAATAGGCAGCAACTTCAATGAGTCTGGGAAATATATGAATCTGAGGTGCCCTGCCTAGGTGTAATGGCAGCCATCTAAGGTTGATGTTTGCTAGTAGCTTAAAAAGTTCAGTAAACTAATATAAAAAGTCCATAACATCTGCTCGATAGACTGGTCCACCGTAGAATGAGAAACCCAATCAATCCAATACCATCTCAGCTATTCCATCCACTTTAACGGAAAATGGCTAACTATCTATCTGGATATCGTTCAACGCTTATCAAAACTCCCGAAAGTCAGGAACTGCCGCTTCATAGACACTAAATTATAAACAGGCTAAGCCGTATCCTTAGGACATTTTGGCGCTTGAGCGGGAACTTTCGTCCCTGGGCTCGAGTGCCAACACAGGCGTGAGTCGCCCTAATGTCAAATGTACAAACACATTGACAATGACAGGGCCATATAAAGCGCACTTGTGCCAATGACTGACATCTCTTCGGCACACAGAGAGAGAGAGAGAAAGTTTGGGGCAGGAGGCACGTAGCTCGCTGCAGGGCAATGCAAATTCAACGCTGCGCTTCTTGTTGTATGTGTGTGTGTAACAGCTCAAGCAGTTGCCAGACGTAATTCCAACTGAAAGCCAACACAGAAAGAAAGGGAGAGGGAGCGATAGGGAGGATTGGCACAACAGTTGCAGGACATACATGCACAGCATGGCAGATGGAGTGGCAACGCCGTTGACAAGAACGGCTTCAAATCAAATCAAATTCCCGGCAAACATCAAGAACAACAACAAGCGCACGTCGAGCGTGCAGTCTTTATTTCACTCTTTTTTTTGGGGTTTTCCTTATGGGAAATTAAAGATTTTCCAGGTATTGACCTTGGCTGTGATTAATAGCTTGACCATGTAAAAGAATACCAGCTGGTCTGGCTAATGGATTAGGTTAGAGACTTTTCCTTGCAAGGACTTTACAGGAAGGACTCTGTATTAGTAAAACCTCCCAAACTACGACCTAGGTTAGAATAGAAACTTTCCTCTAGGGCTCAACTCTATAAAAATGAGAGCCTGCTTTAGAGGGTCACTTAGTCACTAGTTGCATTCTGAGCGAAGACTCTCCCAGCTCGTTACTTATCCTGAGTGAGTTGGTCTAAGGCGCTTTCTCTGCTTAGACTTTCGCTGAAGTTGCAGTTTTTATTCGCTTTATATTCCGAATGGGCTAGCCTAAGACCCTTTCTCTTCTTCTCTCTCGCTGTTGACAAGGACTTGTTGTTTGACCTTGATTGCAGTTATCTTTAAGAGCAAAGACTCTGCTTCTAATTTACTGCTTATCCTTTTGACAGTTGCTGCAATTAGCGAGCGACGCACTTGCAGTTAAAAAGTTGACACGAAATGCGCATTGCTCGAGTGCAGCATCTTCAGGCGCCACTCGAGACTCGCTTCCACTCTCACGCCTTGCGTGCGTGTTTCTCCGTTTGTGTGTGCGTGTTGGTGTGCGTGCATATTACGCTTTTCGCACGATTTGTTGTCGAGTGCTTACAATTCGCCCGACCGACTGCAGCCAGCATCTATCGCTGTGCCCTTCAAGTGGCCACGCCCCATTGAAGAAGACTTCAATTCAATTCAGTTCAGCTCGCAGCGCACCTACAATTTCCGCATGTCAACTGCACTTTGCATGAGTGCGTCCCAAGCACCCTTCGCCTCCGCCCTCCTGCCCTATGAATGCCCATGCTTAAAATCGAGCTGACATTTCACCCAGCCCCCATTTACTCCCTTCCCCTTCCCATACATGTATGGGTATATCCATCCCTCTACTCCCTCTATTCTCTACGTTTCTATTTGGTTTCCTCTTTCTTATTTTTCCATTTGCTTTTTCTTTTTTTTTTTTGTGGCATTTCCACTTGATTTACAAAACTCAACGCAACAACAATAAGAAAGCCACATTCGACTGACTGACTGGGTGACTGACTGAGGGCCTGGCTGGGCTTGTTGCCTCCTTCCTGTGCTGTCCTGTGTGTGGACTGCTGCTGTTCGCTGTTGATTTATATGCACGTCGATTCGACGTAATTGAAGACGTGATCGAAATTCAAATTTTTGATTTTTAGACCCGTGACTGCATTGACCTTCTCCTCCACCTCCAATTTCAGTCTGCCCCGCCCCCAATATCTGCATTCCCTTGTTTGTTCCACATATTCGCACTGGAAACGTCGTCGAACTTAATGTGATTTTGGTTTACGCTCAGCGTGCAAGCCTCACCCTTGCTGGCCTCCATGTGCGCGATTCCCATGTTAATGTCGCGTTACATTTTCAGTTTGCCTATTTTATTTCCCAGATTTTTCGTGATTTTTTTTTTTTCATTTTTGGCAACAAGTGCGCTCTGGGTACACCTGCTTCGCAGTTCATCACTGAACTAGCTAGTTCCACTATGAACTGCTTGCTCTGGCCTCAGTCCCTCGTCCCGTCGCCCACTCGACAGCTTTAGTCTGCGCAGCCGGTGGCTTACCAGCAACCAGCAAATCATTGAAAGCTTTGTCAATTTCACATTTTATCAGTTTAAACTTCACACGAGCAGGAGTCCATCAGCTACAGCACTAGCCATGGCCTCTGCATACCAGCTAAAGTGAACTGCTTAGGTCGACATGGACTATGGCTTGTAGAGAGCGCATTTCGCGTTCGTTTTCTACATCCGCTGCCAGCTTACTATAACACTCTTTACCCTGAATCTGTATCTCTTCTCTCTACCTCCCTCTGCCTCTCTGTTGTATTGCCGTCATGCCATTCAGTATCTTCCCAACTTTGTTAAATCAGCCATGAAAACGGATTGTCGTCTGTATTCGACTGTCTGTATCCTGGCTGTCCTCTGTCTTGCCAACTGTCTGTGCATTTTGCATTTCGTTTGCTCATTTGACTTGGGTGCTGACTGAATGACTGCCTGATGGACAGACTGTCGGACAGCCGGACGGACGTCGGGGAACGTGACCTGCTGCCATGTCTAAAAGCTTTCAATAATAATGCAGAGAGATATAGAGGGAGAGGGGGCGATGGAGGCAACTCGTACTGCTGCTGGTGCTTATTAACATTGCCCTCTTCAATGTGTGTGTGCGTCTTGGGGATTATGTCTCGACAGCCTGGTCTGGCCTGGCTTGGGTTGGCAGCCTCCCTGCGACACCTGCGTGTCGTTGTATAGTCTCGTCTCACGACTTTTCCGCCTCGTCTCAGCGTTAACTTCAACACCTGTCGCCAGCAGCATCAACTTCGGTCCATCCCGCTCTCTTTCCATTCCGTCACATGCAGAAAACTCTCCCTCGAACTTGGTCTAAGTACCCCCCAGCAGCACGGCCAGCCCCGAAGAGCTACCCGCTAGACACATGCTAATGGTAAATGGTTGTGTTGTCGGTAGTCAGAGACACGCACACACACACACACACACACACACAACTTGTTGTTGTTCTTGTCACACTCACACATGTCTCTGTGTTGTGCTTTTGTCTTAGGCTACGTTTGTGTTAATATTTACATAATTGTGGTTAAAAGTAGCTTTTAAGATGTTTTTAACTGGCAAATGGTGAAAAGCATTTTACACACACACACACACACACCCTCTACCCCCTTTTGCACTCTGTCTGCTTCCACTTCATACTCTGTGCTTTGCTTTTGCCATTTGCCAGTTTTGCTTTTGTTTCCATTTTGTGCTGCATTTAATGGCAACAACAACAACAATAACAACTGACAAATGTGTTTGATGGCATTTTATTGCCAGCTTCTCCAGCTCTCTCCCTCCCATCCCCCTGTCGCATGCTCGTCGTTTATGGCTTGACATTTTAATAAAGATGCGTGGGGCTGGTTGGCAAAAGTTTTTTCTTTTTAGCAGCGGCTCTGCTGGGCATTTAGTTGGTATTTGCCTATTCCCGTCAACACACACCCACACACACACACTCGCTTACTCTACACTCGGCAAATTGTTGTAAAATATTTTTGGCCAACCTTAAAACATTTCATTTTGGCATTTTTTATACGCCTTACCCATTGAAAATGTTTTCAAAAACAGGGTATTTTGCAGTTAAGCAGGCATATTCGTTGCTATGGAGCTTATAAATATATTTCCAATTAGTATTAATATTTCGATATTAGTATGGAGCTCTCTTTAGCTCTCCACCACTCTGTCCCTCACTCACTCTCTCGCTCTGACTCTCTCTGTCACTAACTAGTTGCTGATTTAATTGCATATATACTTCTCTGCGAAGTGAATGGAGTATATTGGCTTTGTGTATCCTCAGCCTTGTTATTGTATATTCACGCTTGCTGGAGGCTTGGCACAGTTGGAACACAATAGATCTCTGGCACAGATAGGTTTCTCTCTCTATCTCTCTGTTTCTCACTCTCTCTTTCACTCTATTTCTCTTTCTATCTCGCTTTTTCCTATATTTATCTGTGTGAAATCGTTTAATATCAGCCTTAAGCTCCAGACAGGGAATCGTTTAGTCGAGCATGCCCGGCCTCATTTTCCGTTTTTTCCCTTTTAGTGCATTGACTGTTATGTGAATTTGTTGCAACAATTTCGTTAGGTTTTCAAAAATATTGAGCATCAAAAGTTGTTGCCGCTGGCCCAAACACTCCCACACACACACACACACACACGCACACACACACAGCACACACATACATATACCACTTTCCTATCTCGCTCATCTATATAACCCCCTCGCCAGTAGCCATTTGGTTGGGGCTTGTTTAGTTGGCTCTTGAGGTTCGACTCGTGCTACCAAAACGTTTACTCATGAGTGTGTGTGTGTGAGCGTGTGTGTGTAGAGTGTGGCTCTTTATGGTGCAACAAGAGCTGCCGCTGCTCCTGCCGCTGCTGCTGCTGCTGTTACCACAGCCACAAAAACTTTAACTTTTAGCAGCTTGTTTCGTCCATTTGAACGTTTACCCATGCTATCCGCCTTCCCGCTAGCTCGCCTCTTATGCCTTTTGCATACATTGATAAGGGCGGAGGCTGGGTGGCCGTTACGCTATGTGGAGTGGGTGTCTTTGAGGTTACGGGGAAGCCGCATAAGGCAAAATTGTGGCAAGCCAAAAGCTCAAAGAGTGCAAACGCTTCAAAATGATAACAACTAAACGCGCTAACCGAAGCAGCCAAGAGGGGTAAGGGTTCATACCGTAGAAGAAATATTCAAATAACAATTCACAAATGATATGGGCATAACAAATTGTTAACGGAAAGTTAAAAGGCCTTAAGTGTGAGTCTCAGTCGTGTAATAATTCCGGGAACTTTAAGATCTGACCTGGGTCACTAGACTCCGATTTTTAAGGAAATTACTTGAGAAGGCTTTGCTACTTCAGTTTAGCCTAGGCAAAGCTGTTAAGCTACATAATATTCCATTTTAGTTGCTTCTCGACTTTCCACCTAGTCTATTAAAAAAAAAAAAAAATCCTACATAAACAGAGAGATGTACTTAACACCGAAGTTATTCGGGCTGCTGCTGATCTACATCATCTTTAGGCTGTTGCCCAGCGCAAGTGGTAATCTGAGCCTTGTTCTACTTTATGCCACCCATTCCAACTATTCACCTCCTTTAAGCAGCTCAATTTGTGGTCAATGGTGCTGTAAAGCAGTCGACAGAATTTACTACACCTCTGACTCAACTGCGAGGTATGTAAAGAGCTCACGAATAATCCTTCTCTCTGTTTGGATCACCATTTCTCTACTCCTAATGCAGCTCTCAAGTCTCACAATAGCAAGCGCTTAAATGCTGTCGACAATGGGAATGAGGGCGAACAAGACAATGCTGAGAATGGCCATAAATTAAGCAACGATTGCGAAGTTAATGACGATAAATACGTCGATCCGAAGCCGCATAACATTCACAGCATCAACATCAAAGCAATCAACATGGACGAGGAGGAGGAAAAGCAATTGAATGCTGATCGTGAGCTGAAGCGGGCGATCATGGAGATGATGAAGTTGAATGGTAACACAGTTGGTAAGTCACATGACACGCCCATTGCTAATATGACGCCCTCAAGTTGAATTGCGCACCATCCGACAGCTGACAAAAATCCGAATCGCATTGACAATGGACCCGGCATGGACTTCAGGCGCGAATTTGCTACCGATGAGGCAAATCCTTATATTTAATTAAATGTTATATTCGAGTTGAAGCAGTCAGGAATAAGTATATATATATATATATATATATATATATATATGCATGCATATATATGTATGTATGCATACATATACATATTTAGATATCTATGTTCATATATATATATATATATATTTAGATAGATGTATAAATATATATATATATGTATGTATGTATATATAATCATTCCTGAACTCTTTGAGTTCCTTAAGCGAGATTGGAGATGGAAGAAGTATATATACATACATATATATATATATATATATTTATATACTTTTTCTATTCTCTAGATATATATATTTTCTATGATTAAATGTATTTTTCTGGAAATCCAAATGCTAAATGTTATCTAGCTGAGTCGTTCCTAATTCCTAGCTGTTTACGAAGATTTGTTCGTCCCTATTAGTCCTTCAGCTCATACGTCTGACTAAGACTAAGACTAAGACTATCTTCATATGCTTATGTTCTTGACCAAGAAGTTGAGCTTGAGCTCATTTAATCATGTTCGTCTGTCCGTCCGTTCTTCGCTTCGTCCGCCCATTTGTCTTTCGGTTCGTCCT
This sequence comes from Drosophila fulvimacula, assembly GCA_035045555.1. NCBI lineage: Eukaryota > Metazoa > Arthropoda > Insecta > Diptera > Drosophilidae > Drosophila > Drosophila fulvimacula. The sequence goes on along the minus strand of JAWNOX010000192.1, from coordinate 8,991,600 downwards.
TTTATACGAATGGAACTTCATTAGCAATTGTAAATGAAATTGGTTTTCATGCTCTGCTTAAACCTATTTAGCAGATTCCTCGCTAGATATTCAGCTTAGATCATTAATTGTTGACGGCATGTGTCAAAGTTTGAAGTTAAATTTCGTTTCGTTGTTTTCTTTTCGCATTTCACATTCAAACCAAATTATTCGATCATTGAAATGTCAGCGGGAGATAACAATTTGAATGCCGATTTTAAGAGAGACGACATTTTTGATATCCTGTAATAATGACAAAAGAGAGGTAGGTAGATGCTAAGCCATTGGATGACAGTTCGCCTAGAAGACTTATTAGCAGTTAGAGCTCCTGCTGGGTATTCTCTACATGTTCAATTTGAATAGGGTATGTGGAAGTGTAATTTACATATTTTGTGCTGCATACTTTGAGGCGCTCCGAAACTTGAATGCGTCCCATATTGATCAGCCACGCAGCAGGAATTGAAATTGGAATTGGAGCTAGTGGACGCGTGGGTCAGTGGGGGCTCGAGGCTGACTAGGCCGACAGCCGGGCTGGGCCTGCGCTCAGTCGGCAATTTATGGCAATTACCAGCGATTAAAGAGTTGAGGCCCAGCGGAAAAAAAGTGAGAGAAACTTTTGCCGGAGCCGCCGACTGAAATGCAAGCCGTGGTGGAGGGAGAGAGGCAGGCATAGGCAAAGGCAGAGAGAGGATTGAGTGGAGCAGCGGCTGGCGCGATAAATGTAATCAAATTTAATTTCGACAAATTGCTTTTGAATTACGCGACCTTCGACGTTTGGCGCCGGCGAAACACAGTTGGAAAATTGTTGTTAAAATAATAATAACTTCTCTGTATAAGTGTGTGTGTGTGTGTCTGTGTCAGAGCACAATTGCCACAATAACAACAGCAATTTGCGCTTGAAATGATGAAAACAAAGTCGACGACAAAGGCGACGGCGATGGCGAAATCCAGTGCGCAATGCGGCGTATACGTAATATTAAAAATTATGATTCATACGCAAATACACGCAGAAAGGGATAGAGAGAGAGAGAGAGAGAAAGAGAGAGAGAGAGAGAGAGTATGCATGAGATACAAATGAGCTACTGATTGGCCATTTGGCTTAAATGCACAAATTAATTTGATTGAACCACATCGACGAGCCGAGAGCATAGCGCAAATCAAACAGAAACTTTTTACAGTTTTTCATTTTTCCCAATTTTTTTTTTCGTTTTCCATTGCGCAAAGTTTAAGCAAATAATTATTTTTAGGTTGAATACTTTTAATGATTTTTATTAAATTGCAATGCGAATTGCTGAGAGCACCAAAGTTGGAGTTAAATAACTCTATGGGAGGTAGTTGAACTCTTCTATCAATCAACCAATTGAAACTGTAAACAGCAGAAGAGGCTCGACAACTCTACTCTACCCTGCCCAGTACATATGAGTCAGTCAGTCAATCAATCAATCAATCAATCAGTCTTTACTCAATCTTAATATCAATTTTTTCATTTATTTCAAATTTACAGTCTACTCTTCTATGTGATTCTCACACTTATCTCCTGCTGCTAATTAGTTTTCATTTACGATTCATCAACTAAAAATCTCAATTGGAATTCAAAATAAAGCACAAAACAAACAACTGACTGACTACATAATACTTGTTCATGAACCAAAAATATTGGGATTTATAGGTCAAATTGTGAGGGAATTGCGTTAGTGGAGCATTCCAACTAAAAAATATATAAATATTATTTTTAGGCTTGCCATGCCCCAGTTAGGCGTGAATATATCAAGGATTCATTATTAAATTCAGATAGGCTGACGGATGCACGGATTCATGGACATGCATTGCCTTCACCAATATACTCTCTTTTCACTCGTCAAACACAAATTAAATATACACAATGAGAGCTCTGCTAATTTGTTAGTATAGCCGAAATATTGTGTTTTCTACTCAGCACTTTGTCGCCCTGTGCATGTTATTCCAATACCCTACATCTGGAGTATGTTTAATGCTAATGTGTGGACTAAGCTAACTATGTTAAATTTGATAAGTACATCTGTCTTTAGTCTATATAACATATATTTATGTATTAAATATGTGTAACATATATTTCTTACCTTGCATATGTTAACTACTTAACATAGGGCTTTTAGGAATGAAAGTGAACTTGAGCTCTGAAATTCAAAAGAGGTTCTGTTGTGCAAATATGATAGGTTTCAGGAATGCCAAAATCAAGGGTAGATCAGGTAAGTAGAAAAATCTGAACTTTCTCTCTTTCTCTATATATTTCCTATATATATCTGTATAAATTTACAATTGTATTTCACTTTATTTCTAGGGTATCCACGGCATGCTGCTTTGTCTGGGCTTATCACTCATTCTCCTTCTTCTGCCTTTTGTTTTGGTTTTATTTTGTAGGTAATTTCCATGCAAACAATTGCTTGATCCTTTCTTTCTCTTTCTCTCTCTTTTTGGCCGCTGTCGTTGCGGGCATCATCAACTGACAATTTTACGAGCAACCTCTACTCTCTCACCTCCTACTGTGCTCCCTCTCTCGCTTTGGCTGCGCATTTACATTTTGACAACAGGCAAACAGCAGCAGGAAAAAAGCAGAGAGAAAAGAGTCAAACTAATCTAACAACTGCTAACAACAAGAGCCACTACCGACCCCCACCCCCACACACATTCGTTTTACTACTGTCATGCCCACGGCGAACGCCCCGAAAAAAATGGCCGCAGGGCAGCGCGCGCTTCGCCGCCGCCTCCTGCCTCCTGCCTCCTGCCTCCTGCCTCTCAGCCCCTGGCTATGCTAGGCTCCCATCTGCTGCTGTTCGCTTTGCCTAACAAAGCATTTTGCAGCTGGCAAATATCTTGTTCTCTCTCTCTCTCTCTCTCTCTCTCTATCTGTCTCTCTGTGTGTGTGAATACGTTGACAATTTGCGTTTGTCAGTTGTTGTGTTAATTAGAAAACTTTTTTCCCAAACAACAACAAATGAGAAAACTCAAAAACGATTTTGAACGCCACAAAAGTTCCGACTACCACGCCCCCTAGCCCCCGGGCCCTTGTAGGTCGCCTGAATATTGTTGTATTTGTATTATTTGCATTTTCTATTTGATTTTGTTGTTTATATGTTTGTTGCTCTTCCTCTTCCTCTTCCTCTTGTTGCTCTTGTTTTCTTTTTGGCAAATGAATAATGAATTTCGAATTTACGTTCATTTCGCATTTGCTTTGAAATACTCAATTTTTTATTTCCATTTAGTTTGTATTATCTCTTAGAGAGGAAGAGAGAGAGAGAGAGAGAGAGAGAGCTTCTCGTAAAAGCCCAAAAAACGGAGATATATATATATGTATATATCTGGAGTCTATAGTTAAGAGCTTTGGCTTTGCCAAAGATTCGCTTAAGATAAATATGCACACAAGAGACACAGAACTAGAGAGAAAGAGGAAGATGAGTGGGCGGAGGAGGAGGAGGAGGAGGGGGAAGAGTCGGCCATAGTAGAGGAAAAGGCGATTTTTATGTTTATTTTGCAAAATTAAATCCAACGTTTTAGTTTTATGGGGTGAAATTTGCTTTGTTTGCAAAATAATATACTACCACACACTCTACATATATACATATATAGAGAGAGGTCTAGTACATGTGTGAGTGCATACATATATCGAGCAACCGAAAAAAGGAAATTTTCCATTCGAGCTAAACAATGGGGAAATACTCTTACAAATGTTTCAAAATCAGTGAACTACTGCATAAACTACTAAATGAGTGGTCAGCCAATCAATGTTTGAACTAGTAGTGAACCACTAAATGAACCAATAATTAACTATAGAATTAACCTGTACTGAACTATTAAATGAAATATACACTAAGTGAACTGGTGGTAAGCTCATAAACGAACCACTGAATGAATGAAAAATTCAGAGAGCAACTTGCTCCGCAACAAAATGAGCCAATAATGAACTAGTAAAGGAACTACTGGCTAAGCAGTTTAGAATTGAGGTTGTGAGTAATTTATGCATAAGTAATTGATACAATGGTTGATTCCAAAATGACTTGATGAACTGCCGAATGCACCACAAAAATAAACAACAAGTTTACTATTAAATAATTGCTTTAGTAATGAGCGAACCAGTTCAATAGTGAGTGATCAATGAAAATTGTCAATATGTGGCAGACTCCACATCAAGTGAGAGTTCATTTAGTCTAGTCAAAATATTAAGTCGCATCAACTGGATTCACTCAGTTCCCATTTCCATTTCCCATGAATATGCATGTGATTCTCAGTGAGTTTTTCAGCATGTTGCGCTTTTCATAAGCAAGTCATGCGACTCCTCTGGGTTAGAATATGGGCAAAAGCATCCTGAATACAAATAAAAACGCAACACCCAGCCACACACACACACACACTAAATGTGTGTGTGTGTGTGTGTTTGTGTGGAGTTGGCATTGCGGTTTGTTGTCAATCTCGTTAGAAACGAATCCTTTCGTAATCCTTGTACTTCAGCTGCAGCTTTGCGTTATTTTCGTTACTTTGCCCTTAAGGATCGACCAACAACTGAAGCGCCCACCCAAACACACACCCACACACATAGAGAGGGGGAGCTCAGCTCATGCGTTTTGCTGCTTAATCCGGCGGCACTATCAAGATAGAATGAAACTGGAACCGGAGCAGTTGCTGGATTGCGCGTGCTGTGCACAATCAGCAGCTACTCTAAACCCACTCTTCCGCCCATCCCACGCCATGGTGGCCTGGCTCGTTTCAATTTCAGGCCATGTCCAAATCCCACATAAGAAATTGTTTTTCAACTTATCTGACGTCCTATGGCCATTGCTTCCAATTTGATTCCAATGGTGATGTTTTAATAATTACTAGCTCTGGTTCCAACTCTACCAGCTCTCGTCTTATCTCATGCGACTAGTTAATCACATGCTGCAAAATGTTTAACATTTTACAAATCTCTGCAATTCATTTTGGGTCTGGCGTGCTTTCGTCTCACGGCGGAACTGCTGAGGTGCGGTGCGGTGCGGTGCGTGTGTTTGCTCGACTCTACCCTAAATATGATTGATGGCACCTGTCGCGTTACGTAATCGCTGCCATGTGCACATGCTTATGACCCCGTCAACCCGGACCCTCCTCTCTCTGTCTGCCTTCCATTACTAGCTCCTCTCTCCTCTCTGCCCACCCTTTGCTGCTTCCCTTCGCTCACACATTTCACAGTTCACATTTTTACAGGTGTGTCGAGTGTATTAACACTTTGTTGCCTGACACGTTGCATGTAGAGCACGACAGGCAACTTTGTTATGGGTTTGAGGGCTCGTTGTGAATGGGTATGGTGTGGGTGGGCGGGGCTCGGGCAGACATGTTACGTGATTTAGATAATTATCAACATATTTTGTATGACATTATCAAAAGCTGACAGCGCCTTGCCAGCTCCTGAAATCACTACGCTAGGCCGCATGTAAGTAAATAAGCTGTCAACACATAAATATGAGCTCTCCTATGCGCTTCTCCTAAGATTGAGGTCTACTCTGGCAATGATTTGAATCTACGGTTGATGAGGGGCAGTGGGGGTGAGTGGATGCTGTTTGACAGGTTTACAAGCTATATGAGAGTTATGAGAATCGCATAGAAAAGCGACATGCAGAAGTTTTATAATACTCAGACAAATATAAGCATTACAGAGTCTGAAAATCCTTTTGAAGTGTAAAAGTATAAGCATAAGAGTTAAGTTAACAGGTAGTATAAGTGCAGGTATAAGAGTAAGTGAAAATATCTTATACTCAGAATAAAGTGTTGAATCATTCATGTTTTACTTCTTTATCACTTATTTCTCTAAAGTCCAAAGGAACCTGCTGTAGGTCAGCAGTACTCTCAAGTGGACATTATGATGCGAGGCTGAGTTCTTAATCATTTAAAAAGCCTTATCAATTGTAAGTCAATAGGTCTTAATCGACTACCTGCCTACCTTTTATTAAATACTTATTACTGACAAATAAATATTTCGGGTTATTCTTTAAAGCTGAAGTATATTTAAGGTCAGGCTCAGAGATGCCAAGGATGTGCGGCAGGACAACAAACAGAATGCTGCGATGGAACGCATATTTACGCATTAATCAATGAGGCAAACACAGCAACAACAGCAGCGAAAAAGAATCGAAGATATATAACGAATGCGAATGGATAGCATTGAGTGATGAGAGGATGGGAATGGGCATGGGCATGGGAATGGGAATGCGAGTCTGGCACACAGGTAGCCTGCGCTTGTTGTCGTCTTCCACCAGAATATCGTTGCCTTGGCCCATTCATGTGGAAATCGAGTGCGGTTTGTGGCACTAGACATAAAAAACAAGCACAAACATGGACCAGCAGCAGCAGCAGCAGCAGCAGCAGGAGCAGGAGCTGGAGGAGCAGCCATCATCGCCAGCTGAGCCAAGTGGCATCAAAGCGTTATTGAGAAGATGCTTCAATGGGTAGTCGGGTAGTTGTATAGCCTGTCTAGCTGTCTGGCTGTCTTGCATCGTGTTGTGCGAGGCGCGTGGCGCCGCAGGACATGCGCCATAATGATATGAGTCACTGACTCCAGCGCTTCAGAGCTCCAGCGACGAGGGTGCATAATAATAATCGCGTCTCGGTCTCGGTCGGCGTTGACGTCCATAAACCAAATCAATTCGCTCGGCGGCCGCGTTAAACAGTCTCTTCCTCCACCTCATTCAATGCTCTGCATTTCATATAGATTTTGGGTTATTTTCTTCGTTTTCTGCTTATTTCAGCAAATTGTGCGCCTCGAGGGGGCAACGCTGCTATTTACAATGCTACATGTATATTGACAGGCATATAAATAAATTATTAGCAAAATAAATGTTTAGTCGTTTAGCTAAGGGCTGGAGCTGGAGCTGGAGCAGCAGCTGGAGATGGAACGCCCCGAGCAGCGCCATCTAGCGGGGCAAAGTGTCAAGCATAAAGGTGCCTAGAATAGATTGAGCTACATTCAACTGATTAACATTGGCAATCAAATACAATCTTGCGAAACGAAGGAAAATAGCTGCAGGTTACGATATATAAGCTGGTATAAGCTTCAAGTGCTGGAGTATAAGAGTTAAGGGTAGACATGTTTTTTGATATGTTTAACTGCTTAGCCTTAGCAATTAAATACAATCGAAAGAGACTAGTCGAACAGTGTGGTATAAGTGGGAGTATAAGACTTAGATATTGACAGATTTCTAGGCAACTTGAATTGCGGAGAGCTTAAGGTTTAGCTTCATTTATAGGTCAGCTTGATTGGGAGTTCTTTGCTCACAGACTTGCCAATCAAATAGACTCTTGACCCCAAGGAATGTACAATTTGCTGCCCGCTCAAAGGCTAAAAGCCTTTTGCATTCATTCGAATAACCAATTGCTGCTCAATTAATATTTTAGTTAATCTTAGCCACATTTTTGCTGAAGCTGCCCTGCTCTGGATACATATTTGGGATAATCTTAGACACAAGGTTCAATCACTCGGAAAATTGACTTAGGGTCTCTCATTACACAATGGCCTAAGCATAGTTGAACAGCATTTTTAGAAGAGAGAGAGAGAGAGAGAGAGATGCTAAACAATTGACGTTAAAACATTTTCATTTAAATAGCATGCAAAATGCAGTAAAATTGTGAGCAAACAATGATGGCATTCGGCTAAATGGGGCCATGGCCAAGGAAGGGGCTCGGATTGCATATTTAAGAAACAATTTTTGGCCAGAAACTGATGCATATCACATGAAGTTGATGATGAAGCTGCCGCTTGAATTTGCATGCGACGCATTACAATGCAGAAACAGAAGCAGAAGCAGAAGCTAAAGCTGATTCTGGAGCAAGGACAAACGCTAAACGAAGTTTGTGTCAGACAGTGACTGAGAATTTGAAATGGTTGACTGGTTGAGTGACTGGGAGCAAGCCAGTTGCCAGTTGCTCGAAACTTGACGACAAAAGTTTTTAACCGAATTAGCATCTTGCCAGACAGTTTCCGCTCCACAGATATGTGCCGCTCCGCAGCTGGTAAATGGTAATGGTAAGGGTAGCCCAGTCCCCGTGTCAGTTTTAGTCCCAGTCCCTCCCCATCTCGATTTCCATATGTATTGTTATTGCCAGTGCCTTGGCTCTGGCCATTTGTTTGTTGTTTTAATTAGAAAACTTGCCGTTTGCAAGTTGCGAGCTGCCGGAATTAATGAATTTGTCGCCCCAGCTCCGGCTCCAGCCCCATCGGTTGGTCCTAACCAAGTGGCAAAATCTCCGCACTTAGCCATGGCTAGATCCACATAAAAATGCGCCCGACCAGCAAATTGGCAACGATTTTTTGCAATTTATATGCGCATTGACTGTCGCGCGTGCCAAATGCCACAATCCATTTCCAGCATTTCGACCGTTTTATGGCCCTCCATATGCGATATCTTAGCTGCTGCTCTTGCTGCTGCAAGTGGCTCTCAAGACCTCTCCCCCACTCGTTCTCTCTCTTTCCCCCCTCCCTCCTTCATCTCTTTCTCTCTCTCTCTCTGCATTGCAATTTATGTTGATTTGCGTGTCGCGACTTGGCAGCTTCCCCATTTTAATTGCATGTTTTGGAGTGCGACAAGGGCCATCTTTTATTTGGGCTGGACCATAATTAATGAGCCCATCATAAATCTAACAGCAAGCGAGCTCCTTGTTAAGCTTTAGTTCTTATTTAGTTCACACATTGCGCGCAGCTGGGCATATGCCCTAGTGGAAGGCAGTTTGTGACCTAAATTTAAAGGAAATTTTAGTGGGAATAGAAATCAAGATGGGACTTGAATGGAAAGACTATGTAATACTTTCTTTACATGTTGGAGTTAACTTGCTTCGTGCTGACATAAGTTAACTCCGGTTCGAAATCTTAAGAAAGTCCTAGCTAGGATGCTGTCTTTATGTCTTAATTTTAGTTACTTTCGCTGCAGAATGGTCGGAATTTTTCTGCTCTGAGACTTAAGTTAGATTCAGCTTGGATGGAGGATTTTCTTTTGTATCTCGGAAATTCTTTCCGAAATGGTCTAGAGCTCTTTTAGGTTAGATTAGGGTTGACTTCAGCCCTCTGTTGAAGTCTAGTTATGGTTTCAGTGAAGATTCTCCTAGGGCTAACACGCTCGAAGGCCTCATTATCCCAAGCACATACTCTAGCTCAATACAATAGGCTAAAAGGCTAGTTCGCAGGCATCATGATTGCCATCGCTTAATTCGAAGCAAAGTTAGAGCATTAAGCAGTCAGAGAACGGTAGTCTTGGTGCCACTTCAATGTCCCGGACGCGTCAAAAGGGTCAGTGTCGGCTTTGGCGGAGTAATGACCATTGTTGGTCCTTTGGTCCTCAGGCTGGTTCTTCTTTTTTGTAATTTTTTCTTTCCGTTTTTTTTTTGTGTCGTGGCATGCTTTCGCGGCGTCAAACACTTTCGCTTTTAATTACCGAGCGCAGAGAGCACAGTAAATTAATGTGTCCTGTCATGTTTGCCCAGCAAACAAACAACAACAAAACAAAAGAATGCTGCGTACTTGGCGCAAATGACAAATGCTGGACGCTCACTTACACATACTTATTAAGTGGCGTAGCAGAGTCTGTAGTCCACACACAGCTGGCAGTTTATTAAGTTTACGAACCGAACCGAGCCGAGCCGTAACCCTCGCCCGAACCCAAATGCCGGCGACACTTTATTAAAATCAAACTTAATACGCTAGCAAATTAATTTCCCTTGACCAAGTAAACATTTAATCTGGTTTTTTAGGGTTTTTCTTCTTTTATGCTCGTTTATAGTGTGATAAGCGAGTGTATTGGCTGGATGGAGAGACAATGCCATTGTAAAGGCTGTAAGCCACATAAAATAATTCCGCAGGCTGAATCAGCTTACTTCAGGATCATATTTCGAATAACCTCTCGACTTTTCTGGATCTGCTTCAAAAAAAGTTGCTGCAATGGCCACATGGAAAGCAAATGTAAAAACTTATTGAATATTTCTAAAGCTTAACACTATTGATAACTTAGAGAGCTGCTAAGATATTACTATCGGATGAATTATTAAATCGGATTCGAGTGTGCCTTTCATGGGTTGTCAGCTAGAGCCAAGCGTTGCCCTAGGCCTTCTATATATACTGATCCTACAATATCTTTGCTTCCCTAGGGAGCACTCCATATAGAAAACTCTTAAGATTCGACTCATGACTCGCACTCTGAGCGAGTATTTAGCAATCGTTCTCACTCACCTTGCTGTCCGCTTCCCTTCTAGTCTAAGGACAGCTGTCAGAGAGAGAAAGGACTTCCAGCTGCTTAAATTTGTGGCAGTGCCATTTGTGATTATGGAAAGTACTTGTATTATTTTAATAAAGCAAAATTTCGAGTGTGACATTTCACCTTTTCTTTACCTTTCTTTTCTTTTCTTTTCTTTTGGTTTCATTTCGTTTCGTTTCATTTCATTTGCCCTGTCTCATTTTTGTGAAATATTTTCAGATTGTGTGATGGGTGAGGAATTTGTTCGCAATGGTCGCAATTTGATGAGGGTCATTGTTGGCGCTGGCTTTGGCTTTGGCTTCGGTTTGGTTTTAGTTGAGCTATGCTTTAAGGCTTGAACTTAGCAAAGGGAATGGCCATAGCTGGAGCAAAAGCAAAACCATTTCATTAAAAACTTCCAGGCTATTAAGCAAAACTTTGTGCAGCATTTGCCAAACTGTGTGATAAGTATCTGAACAAAATGCAAAGCTGCCAAAGGACGACGCTGCGGATTTTGGAGGTGGAGGAGGAGGACGAGTACGACGATGACGATGACGACTAGCAGGACGATGTCGACGACAGCTGATGGAAATCGCGCGCGCTCTACAACAAATCACAATTTTCCGCCGCAAATTGCTGTCGGGGAAAAGAAGTTCAAACATTTTCTTTTTGTGGCCACGGGGAAGCCAGCAGTTGTCGGGAAAGGGGAGCTCGGGGTGGGGCTAAGGGGGTAGCCAGAGCTTAGTGGAAACAACAATTGAATTGCAGTTGCTTTCGTGCCGTGCCTGGCGTGACAAGAGCCCAAGAAGTGCCACCAGCTGTAGCTGAAGTGAGGCAGGCGACGGCTGCCTTTTTTTGTATGCCCTGGAACTGACGGAGAATAGGGAATAAGGGGTATAAAGGTTTGTTGTATAGATGGCTTCGTAGGCTATTTTGCTGTTTAGGATGATGATTGAATGACTATTCATCCGTTTATTCCGACTACTCAGATTGTACAGGGTGTCTCATCGTCAGTCACTAGGCGACTAGGTCATAGTTACATGTTTTCTTCTTCTATTTTCTGTTATTTTTTTTAACCAAAACGGCGTCAAATGCGCCGCTTCAGGGCCTTAACAGCTCAGCGACAGCGGCAACGGCTGCACAAAGGCAAACCCAAATGCCAAGCCAGGCAGCAATTCAATTATATGCGTATAAGTGTCGTATAAGCTAAATATAAGATTAAAAGATGGTTGGCCAAAATGATGAAATATTACAATATGCCCCGAATTTAAATTTAAATTTGGTAATTTACCAATTTGTAATATTTGTAAATACTAAAATCATGGCATGAGAGAACTTACGAGAAATATGTACATATATAATAGAAGAAATGAATCATTGAAGAATATATTTAATGTAGAACAAAAGTATAATAATGCTTATGCTGGAGTATAAGAGTTAAGAAGCAATACTAAGCAAATTACAGGAGTCGATATTTTGGGAATATTACTCTTGTGCTATAAATAATATATTTATGTTATAGCATAGTAAATAAGATATATGTATATAGGTAATATATTAGAGTACCTTATCAGGAGACATTACATACATGAATATAGGCAGAGAAATGATGAGTAAGATGAGTACAACACAGGATCTGTTTGAGTGAATCGTTACGGAGCAAGAGCTCTCTTATTTGCCTTGATCAGTATAAGACAGCTGAGAGATCAGGTGAGCTGATCCGATCACTTAGCTAGTTAGCTCTGCTAGCGACTTCTCTAGTCAATTCTCTTATACAAAATTTGCATACTCAATCAAATCGTGTTTTCCGAAAACCCTTTGCCATCATCATGCTCTAATTTCTTATTTAAACTTGAAGCTTTAAGCCTAAATGATTTGGCAATATCTTAGAATTTCACTCAACAAAAAATATCTTTTAATCTGCAGGTCAGAAGCTGGCCTCGTCTCTTTGGTCTATTTGTGCTTGTGCTATAAATTTTATGGCAATTTACAGAAGCCAGCAGAGCGTCGCTTGGCTAATGTAGCACATGATTTATAATATTTTCAATGACAGGAGCGACCCCACCAGACCTTCATCCAGGCTACATCTATCCTCCTTCAGTTCGCATCGAAAGGAATTTTCTGTTATTTTTCTTGTTTTTTGTATTTTTAACTTTCGCCAAAAGTTTTTTCCTCCACTTGGGTTAAATTTGTGTCTTGCTTTCTGGCAGTAAATATATGCTAAATAGGCTTTTTGACATTCTACCTGTCTGAATGTCCAACCGCTGCCTCCTCCCCTATGCCTCTCCTCTCCCAGCCTGCGTGTGTGTGTGGCATATCCAGTTACATTTCATTAAATTTTATTTTTACGTGCTGTCTGCCTGCCTCGAGGCATTGTAACGTGTCTTCCCACTCGACCCCATCCCTTACCCTGGTGTGCGTGTCCTTAAGCGGAAACTTCGACAGGAAACACCTGATTCGTAAAATATTGAAAAAGTTTTTTTTCTTCTTGTTTTTTTTTGCCCTCCCATTGCGGCTGCCTTAGTTGTTGTTGCTGCGAGAAGATCTTTTGGGCATCGACTGGGAAGTTGGGTTTCTTAATGTGCTACTTACGCCGGGCATCTTGGAAACTGGACTCATTTTGACGGACAGGTGAGGTTAAGCTTGGCTAAAGAAGAGGCTTAGCTTAATTATTGCTTGGAGCCCCTCACGTGAAGACCTTAGGCTTATCAGAGCCTATCCTAATGCTTATTAACTGCTATATAGTACCGATTTTATGATCCTAAGCTATTTATGTCTCACAAGACCATTCTTAGTTTTAGAATCTAAAAGCTGAGTAGAATCAGACGATGAACTAGTAAGAGAGTTCGATTTTCGAGCTTCTACATTTCAGTAGAAGAGAGCTGTTTAGACTCTGAGCTGGAAGTGCGTAAATTATGATAGCTTAAAAGCTTTGTGTAAGTTTTTCATATAGTGTATAATAAAACTAAGTAATTATCAAAAGCTTTATCTCGCTTATTTAAGGACTAAGCGTAATATCCCTTAATGGACTTAGACCTAGGAAAGCTGAAAGCTGACTGAAGCTAAGTAGATGCTTTGCAAGCTTAGCTAAAGAAGCTTATCTCACCTTGACTAAGAACACATCTTTTTCTAATAAAATGTTGCCAGATGTTCGCGTTGCCCAAATGTTCGCAAGAAGCGCAGCTGACAGCGGCCCTGACCCAATGCCAAATTTGGAGTATAGCTTCCCGGTCCCAACTCTCCCCAACTGCACCCAACGCTACCCATATCTACCCATCTTTACCCGCTTCTCTTCACTCTCCACAATATTCTAGCCGGAGGCGACCTTTGTCGTTGCTCCGGTTATTTACATTTTGAATGCGTGTTTTTCTTTTGCATGTCAAGTTGTTGTTGTTGTTTGAGGTTTGTTGTTGTTGCTGTTGTTGATATTTTGAGCCGATATGAAATTATTGCAAAATAAATGCAAATTGAATTTCTCATGCATAATTTGTTTAGAAGTTTTACAACAAGCAACAAAAAAATGGGAGAAAAGGGAGAGGAACCCCGACAAGTCCCTGGCCCGATCTGAACTTTGATGTATTTCATGTATTCCTTTTTTGGCTCATTTTGGTTTGGTTTTACGCAAGTTTATAGAAATGTGCTTTGAATTTTAATGCGGCCATCAAATGATGCGTGCGTAATCGAATCGAAAATGGGAGTGGGCGAAAGACAATGGGAAATACCTGGGAAAATGCTTAACACGTCTAAAGGTAACTTTCCACAAAGTAGAAAAGAACACAAAATAAAAACGAAAGAAAAAAATTCGAACTGGTTCCGGTTTTTGTCATTTTGGGCAAGAAGCTAATTGGACAAGACATTAGGGGAAAACTAAGTTTGACTATCGAACATGATATTAAGAAAGTTCCACAGGGCAATAGAAAGTGTGTGTTATAGCAGGGAGTTCCTTAAGGAACTAGCTGGTGAAGGCCTTCATCAGTAAAAGGAAAAGAATCATTGATAAGAGAAATAAAGAAGTTCCACATGTTATATCTAGCATTGACGACCAGTTGAACTAAAGACCAAGTGAGGTAGGGGTAAAAGGCAGACGAAGCTAAAGTAGAAGACTGTCCCGATGCCTAATTGATGTGGGCAAATGAAGTAAGAGAGAAATGAAAGCTAATTATTGACTCCTAACTAAAGAGAAGAAAAGAAGGTAAGAAATTTAAGAAGGTAAGAAGGTATTCCTTGTATCAAAACCTATAGCTCTAGTAAAGATACCAGCAGAGCTATTGGCCTAAGAATAAAAGTTGGGAAAGAAAGCCCAAGCTGGAAATGCCATAGGAAAAATCATAAATCATCAAGAGAATCAATACAGAAATGAAAGTGTTACATATGCCAGATTTTGTAAAAGAAAGTATGGTCTACGTAAGAATAGTCTGGGAAAAATCGCTCAAGGAAGACAGAATTAGGAAAAAGTAACACACAATAAATAACAAAGATTCTTCCAAAGCTCAATTGAACTAGACAAGAGTAAGACGTAAGAAAGCTAAGCTTGTCAACTGTTCTTCAATGCAGATAACTCCTAAGCTATAGGAAGAAACACTGTTAGGAGAAAATGAGCGGAAAGGATTTCAAGGATTATTTTATAGGGACCCAGTTACTTTAGGTACCTTGGTTCTCCACACTCCCACTTATACTTAACAACATAACGCTACCCATTCATTTAAAGCCACCAAAAAACAAATGAAGCCAAATGAAGTGCAATAGGTAACAAAATAGGAAACCTAGCTCATATCCTGTAACAGCTAATTGAGCTATCAATAGCATTACTTAATGTTTCCACACATTTGCATACATTTCGTATCATTTTCACTTACGTAGAGATCTGTAGATTCCGATAAGGAACACACGTGTGTGTGTGTGTGTGTGTGTATGTGTGTCTGGGTGTATCTCGTATTTCAACACGTTTCTCATATTTATTTTGATTAATGTCCACTTATCCACTTGCCACGAGCAATTTCAATCGTCCACTAGAATTCGTCGTCGTCGCAGTTGCACGTGCTACGTGCCCCTCATGTTGTCTGTTGCCCAGTTGTACTGGACAGGAATTGATGTGGCGCACACTTTTCAGAGCCTTTGCACCTGGAGCACCACGTAGACAAGCCGAGTTGAGTCGAACGTCTCCATTGCCAGCTGCGCTCGCCCAGGCCTGGCCGGCCTCGAGGTGGTGGCGAAGTTTCGGCAGGCCTTGGCATCAGTTGCACTGAGCTGTGTACGTGTTCGCACTTGGCCGGCACGTGACTGCTAAAGTGAAATTTATTGAATATTTGGCATTGGCTATTTGATTTCTTATTAACGTGGCCTTTAGCCATCGGCCTTACCACATATTCCTCGACTGAGAGAGAGAGAGAGAGAGAGAGAGAGAGACAGCGGGAGAGTGCGGGAGCTGCATAGCTAATCCAACTATCTGTGGAACCAGGCCAGTTGGTGCTTTAATCCTTGACTCGTATGCTAATTTAAAAAGGCCACAAGCACTCGCTGGAGCACGGCTACTTACATAATTAAATAAGGTCCTAATCCCAGCCCACACAGCTCTGGCTAACCCCATAACGGTCTGTGACTTGTTCCGGATTTGTTCGCCGGCCTTTATGTGTGCCATCATATGGCACGGCTTTCATCTGGCTGCCACCAACACCAACATCGCCCACTCGACGACGACCTTTGGGCCATGCCTCGCCACTCCAGGCGAGGCCAAAGTGCAAAGTTAAACAAGTTGGAATGCAATGTACTCGAGATTACTGAACTATGGAATGCGCTGCATACGTGCAAGACTCGCAAATTGTCATGCCCAGCCGAATGTTGCATAGTTTCTACACTCGAACTTCTCTGCCTCACACAGTGAACTTCTCGCTCGTGCCCGCTGCATCTCGTTAAATTGTTATAGAAACTTTCAAATGCGCTGCATTCAATCTTTATATGATGTTTGGTTGAGTTCCTGGGAAAGTAAGTTATATCCAGCAGCCGTAGCAACCTCGCTGTCAAGTGTGTGACACTCGTCACTTCCAAGTAACTCATAAATATGCCTTAACAAGTCAAGCTTGGTGGGCACTCGTTACTATGAAGCGCTGCTCTCGTTACGTTTGATTAGGTCAGAGGCTAAATTGTCCCCACTCGTTAGTTATGAGTACTCGTGACTTTTCAGCAGTTCATGGACCCAGTCTTGATTAGAACTATCTTGCTATGAAGAGGTCCATTCGTTATATTAGCTTAATATGGAGTGACGAGAGAAATGCTATGGCTCTGTCTAGATAACAAGGGAGTAGCACCCGCTACTCTCCATAGTCAGACATTTATTTTGAGCACTAATTTTTTACTCCAGTTCTTCAACTCTATTGTGAGCTCTACTTCTAATGCAGCACACCAAGCTTCAAGTCGATGGAAAAGAGATGAGGCCTGCTTTAAACAGTGCTCGGAGTGTAGCGCATTATAAAAACACTCCTCGCACATAACAGGCTGAGAGTCTCAGTGTGTGTGTGTGTGTGCGTGTGTGTGTGTGGTTAGCAGAGATTTTGGTTACATATATTTCCATGTTTTTATGCGGCCAACAAAAATGTTTTTGCAGCGTTGCACTCGCAGACGACAGCGACGACACTTCCGTGTTATTATCTCTCATAGAACTGGGTTAATGTGACAACAACAACAACAACAACAACAATGAGCAGAACAGCCAAAAGAGGCGACGAGTAAAGAGCGCGCTACTTCACACACTTTTGTGCGTTGAATAGCTTTGGCAAGGACAAGTGCCAAGCGCCAAGTGCGACTGAGCCTTGGTTAAATTTATATATCCTACTCAGAAGAGCTGCTCGAGCTTGTTCAAGCATCGATAACCTGTATCGATAACCAGGAATCGAAGTTCACTAACAATAGTTTATCGATTTAAAAAACAATTGAAACTTAATAATTATTCAGGCCAACTAGTGGACGTGTCTTAGGAGAGTCTTCTCTAAAGTAGGATATAGTTAAGACTGGGCACTATAGAGCGCCTGTCTTTCCCTTTATCATTAGTTACTTTCAAGGACCCATACTGTTTTTGTCTCTTTATCTCACTCTTTCAGTTTCTCTCTCTCATAAGTAGTAGTAGAGACCCTACCCACTCTACACTTAGCTCTCTATCTCATAGGCTACTCAAAGATACCTGATATGACACTCGCATGCATAATAACCATTTCCGGATTTCGCATGGCTCAACATAGAGCCGCAGCCGAACTTTGATTGAACAATCGCAACATCTGCTCTGGCTAAGCAACGACCGCCCCCCCTGCTGCCCACTTCCTCTCGCACAGATGTAGGCCAGAACTATACACGAAACACGTAGCCTCCATAGCTCGATGCCGCCCCCGCTTGGCAAGAGTAAAAGTTAATAGGTTATTCATGAACTGCTAAGCGCAGATGTGACTCGCATTGTGATGCCACCAGTCGGGCAGGCAGCCACTGTATGCAGATACATTGTAGCTGTCTACCCACTCTCTCCTCCTCCACTTCTCCCGTCCTCCCTCCTCGCTCGCTGTGCATGTTGCTCTTTTGGTTTCTGTGTCTCCCTACGCTTCTGTATCTTTGTAGCTGCTTGGCTCGCCTGGAAGTTTAATTAATTATTTAATTTTAAGCACTTGAGCGCGTCGAGAGCCGCCAATGAGCTGCAGACCAATGGCAAATGAACATCCATGGGATTAAGTTAATAATATATGATCTGTGACCAGGGTAAGGTCCAACCACCAACCTCCAACCCCCATCTCCCAGCTCTCTTATCTCCTGTCCCTCTCACCCAACCCCTCTCTGCCTGCAGCATGTTCGTGTCGATGTCCAGGGTCCTGCCCTGCTCGGCCGTGCTTGGCCGCTTCACTTAATGCAGACTAATGAGACATTGTGGAACGAATTAATTTTACGCATGATTAACACATCAAATGCCAAAAGTAGCCCCCAAGTCATTGGCTCTTCTGGCTGCGGCTTCCTCAGCTCCCTCCGAGCTTAGCTGTAGTTAAGCGAACAGTACTATAAATCGAGTGGGCAATACGATCCATCACAGTGCAAGTAACTAGAAATTATTCGACTTCAATCAAAATTTATTGGCTAAGAGGATGGAGATAGATAATATAGTTTATAATAGGTATTCATCTTGGATATATATTGAGAAGTAATGTTTAAAGTGTGTATCATATCAATAAGCTTTAGTCTGCAATAATAATAACTAAGCCCTAACCAAGCTCGATAAATAATCAATGGGTGAGCAAAGGGGAATTTAAATTAATGCAATTATAATTTACTTGAGCTCACGGGAAAGTTTGTAGTGTAAAGCCCACAAAAAAATTGTGGGCGTGTCAGTGTATGCGAGTGCTTATGCGGCACGCAGACGGCAATTATGAGGTTGCAGCTGCAGTTGCAGTTGTCCTTGCCGGTCACGTAACGCAAATAATGAACTTGCAACGACCGAAGCAGAGAGAGATGGAGACAGAGAGAGAAAGAAGGGAGTGACTCTGAATGAGGAAGTCAGAGAGAGTAGACTCGACATTGTTTGTCTGCCGTGCAGCCAGCCAACTGAGGACACAGACTGCGCGTCGCATTCCGAGCGGAATTGGAATTGAAGGCTGGTTTTAATGCCCCGAACAATTGGCCAATGATTACGACGAACCGATTACTTATTACCAGGCGACGCCGAGCGGTCCAAGCAGCTGGCAGATATGACAAATATGCCAAGACTTATGATGATTCGTTGCCAGGTAACAGACAGAGCAGTTCTCTTTGATAACTATTTCATAATTATAGTGAGAGAGTGCCAAGGATGGACTAGGAGATACCCTGCACTCCATGTGGAGCAGATGCTTTAAGCAGGTCCTAAAGGTTTCAAGGCATACACACGGATGGAGATGGTCAGACGGACGGACAGACGAGCTGATAAAATAAAAAAATTATTTTTTTTTTCACCTCTATACAATAAGTACAGAATACATTCGTACGTATTCAATAAGTTAGGAAAAGATAGATATAGATATAGATAGATATAGAGAGATAAAGAGAGATAGCAAGTCTGCAGAAATCGAATCGTGCTCATTAGCCTCATCGTTTGATTGATGGCAAGTCAAAAACGCCTACTGAGCTTGGTCAATTGATTAAAAAACAAATTTTTAAAGACTAAGACTAAGTCTTAACTCTAGAACTCTACGCTGTAGATGACAGCAGCTCTTCTAACTGCCAGCTAGACCAGTTCACTTCAAGAGCTGCCGTAGCTCAACGAAGAAGAGTCACCCATAGACTGTGTTCTAGCACTTCAAGTTACGCACTGCCTGGTCCCACCTAGCCACGATAATATGTTGCTTAAGCTAACATATATATATATATATATATATATAAATATATATTAATATACATATATATGCATATAATTGTAACAATCCAGATTGCTTTTCGTGTTTATGTTTGTATTTGCGTTTATTGATTGAGCTAAGCAAATGGAGCAATTTCTGCATATCGACTGCCATCGCAGCTATATTAACAATAATTTACTAAAATTATGGACAAATCATGTGAGTTTCAATCAACAAATTAACCAAATGAATTCACCGCAATATTTGCTCAATGAATTGTTTGAATAGCTGCGGTGTATGACGCTCTACAAATCGAATGCTTAATTAATAGATTAAAACTGAATAATGCTGTTCACAAATCCTGGGCAAGTTAACAAATTACACCCACCGACCCACCCACACGCACACACACACACACAACCACCCACACCCACACCCACTTACGCACATTTAATTGAAACATAAATAATAATTTTCCCAATTTTCGTATTCAATTCAAATCAAATCAAAGCCAACGACAACTGAGCCCAAATGCAATTAGTATAACAAATTACTGTGGGAGCGAGAGAGAGAGGGAGAGTTGAGTGCTTTAAATATATATGGCATATAGCCTAAAGTACTTTGAGTTCCTTTGCAGTGACTCCCTGAATACACAGTAAATATTTTCGAGATAGGAAACATAAATTGTGCTTGGACTGGTTATACCCGTTCAAGCAGTGAAAAGGGGCATATTAGATTGATATATATGACACCTAGCCTAGCACTGACCTGACTTGGTTCAGCTTTCAGTATTTGTTTCTTATACCTCTTTTCGCTGAGTGTACCTTAGCGTAATTTGTGTCTGCCTTTAACCAAAGTTTTTTGCTATAACTCACTCTCTCTCTCTCTCTCTCTCTCTCGCTCTCTCTGCATTTAACTCCCGTTGCTCTTAACCTCTCCCTCAGCGATTATCATATGAATATTTCATATGTGTCCAGCTCGAACTTTACCTTTCTCAACCTACAGCCTATTCGCATTAGCTAACCTCCCTTGTGGGGTTACCCGCCTATGACGCTCTGTCTCTGTTGCACATTTGATTACATTATTAAATGTGATTTTAATGACTTCAATGTTATTTATGCGCTTTAGGCGCTCTAATTTGATCGCACTGCTAGATTATTTTCCCAATTTCTCAATGCATTTAGCATTATTCAAAATTTGAGTTAATATAAATGTAGTTTAGACTTTAGTTGAAAATTGGACTATATCAATTCTAACGGAGTTACTGCCTTGCCATAGCGATCAGCTTTTGCTTGAGCCACTTCCCTGTAGCCTTGAGCTTACGCGCATAGCAATCAGCTTGTTGTCAGCCAGACTAATGCTAATGATACGCATATGGGATATACATACGTAGTTTCTGTATCGCCAGGAGATGTGAGCTGCTGACACAGCTACAATAAATATGCAATGCACAAGCGGGAGAGGGGAAGGGCGAGCAGAGGAGACAGAGGGATAGGGAGGGTCTGTCTGCATGACAAAATTTTGCATTACTAATGCGACAAGCCAGAAACATCCATTGATACATGTATCTACGTACAACACACATAAATAAAATCCACCAGCAGAGCAAACACAAATATTATTATTATTATATCTCCTTTTTTTTTTAGTGTATACCCTGTAAAACAGAGTATGAGGTATGTGAGATAAGAAAATTGATGGCTGAAAGTTGGCCTTATCTTCTTTTTAGATATAACTACTAAGTCGTTCATGTTAGACATGGGAAAAAAATAAAAAAGCTGGCCAAATACCCTATAATTTACAGTTATGAGATAATATTGTACTTGAATATATATGTGGATATAAAGAGTTCCAGAAAATATGATTCATTAGACTCTTTTTCTATCTGCCTCTCTCTTGTCCATTACTCAACAGTACAATTTACAGGGTATCTAGCAGTCGCCTAGCCTCTACTGCATAGAAGATGTGTTTTTTCTTTCGCTTCGTTGATAAATTCATGAAGATAAACAACACACATTGCGGTCGTACAGCAAGCTATGCCATGGCGGTCGGGCATTACGAAATGGAGATGGGGCTGTGGCTGGCTGATGGGAGATGGGGATAGGGAGGCAGGGTATATAGGTACTTGCATGGGTCTGCCACATGGCCCGGAGCGCAAATCAATTGGATTAGAAAATTTGTCAGCGAAAATGTTTTGGACGACAGCAGTAGCGAGCAGCATGACGAAAGAAGCCAGCAGAGAGAAGCACGCCACAAATATTGATAAATTATGGATGAAAGCGACAACAGCAACAATAAATTGAATAAATATTTATGAAACTAATGAAATGATATCAGAGATTTGTGTTTCTCGCTCAAAATTGATTTCAATAGAGAGAAATATATTTTATGTAAATCTGAATGCGAGTGTGAGAGAAGCGCACCTTAAAGACAAAGACTGATGAATGCGCTGATGGGCTGGGTCTAAGGCAATGCCTAATGATGATGATGATGATGATAATAACAGTGATGATGATGATATTTCATATACTAGGAAAACCTTTTAGAATGTTAATGAC
The DNA here is from genome assembly GCA_035045555.1 of Drosophila fulvimacula. Taxonomy (NCBI): domain Eukaryota; kingdom Metazoa; phylum Arthropoda; class Insecta; order Diptera; family Drosophilidae; genus Drosophila; species Drosophila fulvimacula. The sequence goes on along the minus strand of JAWNOX010000192.1, from coordinate 8,969,463 downwards.
TTATGAGAGTGGCAGCAAATGTCCTGAGTGCCAGAGCCAAAGCTAAGCGAAGAAGAACACGACGATGATGAAGTAGAAGAAGAAGACGGAGCAGAAGCCGAAGACGTTGTAGAAGAAGCAAGAAATGTTTGTAATGGGCTCATAAATGGCAGGACTCATAGCATTTTATTGCCGTTGTTATTGTTGCCCCCCGTTCGCCCGACGCTCTTGAAGCTCCCATTAAAACATGACAAGGCACAAAATGTTGCCAAAGGGGGTACAGCCCGGAGGAGGGGCGCCCAGAAAGGACGAAAGGCGAGGGAAGGAGCTGGGCTTAAAGTTGTTGTCTGCGTGCTGTTGCCGCCAAAAAAGGCTTAAGCAAATGAAAGACGAAAAGGCAAAAGACATAAAAAATAATACGAAACTTTTCTGATAATTAAAATATAACTAGAAAGAGACGGAGAATATGAAGGAGGGAGAGCGAGAGTGCGACAGAAGGCAGAAAGGAGTAGAGGATGAGCTGGCAAGAGTCAGCTCTTTCGATATGCCCAATATAGGTTTAATGTAATGAAATAAGTAAATGTTTTTTGCAACGTCAGATACCCTGTAAATACGCCATATGCAGGCTATGTAGCGTATATAAAAACCGGCTAAAATCTCTTCGGACTCAAAGTTAAATAGGGCTTACATGATAAAATGCAAATATTTAAAAACTTTAATACCCTGTAAAATGTTCACTTTGAAATACCCTGTAATAACACTTCAGTCTTCCTTCCTTGTTCTTCAGTTGTTCTTCCTACTACTACTACTACTCTTTCTCTTCATCCTCTTCATCTCCTTCGTCGTCTTCTTCTACTCTTCTTCCGCTTTTACAGGGCATTTGGTAGTCGTGCCAGCTCATTTCATTCCTTCGATAATTTCCAATTTGAAACGTATTGAATTCTCTTGTAATTTCTTAGTGGATTTTCCCCTAACCCTCCTCCCCGTCCCACCAAACAGCGCCTCACTATGGCTCCGTGGCGTTCCACTGTTTATTTTTCTTTCCCTTTTGGCCACTTAAAGCGCTTTAATTAATTAATTTGTGGCCTTGTTAATGGGCAAGCGGCACGCAACTAGTTCCGCCCCGCAAATCACAGCTAAAAGGCAAAAGCCAATCGAATCCTTTAACTACGATAACAGAACAAAATATATAGATATATATATCGAGCATGACGTATCCCTCAGGGCCATGGACAGCCTAAGGTTAAATCCATAAATATAGACATTAAGTTTGGCTGGAATTTGTGAAACGAAAATTAATTTAAGATTGTCTGCGAATGGCTCTATAACAGCATAGATATCATCAGCTTATTAGCGATTATTAAGTGGAATCGGAGAACTTGAAGTGCATATGGAATGCGAGGTGTTACTTATTGTCTGCGATAAGATGAGTTGAGTTTCAGTTGAGATGTCTGCAGAGAGGGGGAGTGTGTAAGAGCCTATGGGAACTCTGCTATGAGCAGAGCTAAGCTAATGAAATTTAGTACATAAGATCGTGCATACCCCAGGCTACAGGCTTGCACCTGTTATCTAATATGTTTTACTCGAGATATGCCGCAACAAAGATGCACGTGTAGGCCGTAGTTGAGCTCAAGTTCTAGTTACTATTTCCTATCCTTCTCTCTCTCTCTCTCTCTATATATATATATATATATATATACTATATCTGTATTATATATATATATATATATCTAAATGGCGTAAAAATTCTAGCAATTCTTGTCAAACACGCTCCACTTCATATTTAAGCACACGTTACGCATACGCCCAGTGCGGCACAAGCAGCTAAAACATATTTTCTATGCTGCTTAAAGCAGGCAGGCGTTTTCTCTCTGCTTTTTATTTCCGATGTGTGTTGAGCGCGTTTTATTTGCGTTCGCACAATTTTTTCATTCTTTTTTACATCTTTTAAAAATTTTGCTTGTGCCATGTGCCAAGTGCTTGTGCGCTTCACTTGCAGCCGCTTAAGGCAGTCAGCAGACATACACACACACGCACACACACACACACATACACAGAGATACACATACGTGAGCATGAGCCATATGCAAATAATTTCAGCTGCTGCAATTGAAAAGCCAAAAACAAAGCAAACTCTAGGGTATGCCTCTTATACTCCCACTCCCACTCCCACTCATTCTCCCTCCATCTCCCTCAGACTCTTCCTCCATTTGCATCTCCTGCGCCCTCAGTTCAGCTAGCCATTGGCCATGGACAATAAAAATATTTGGCTTTAAAGGCAAAGTCTTTTTGGGTCTAAGTAAATCAGAACTTCAAATGTTTAGCCAAATGCTCAATCTTCATCAATGACTGCTGACTGAGGTGTGTGTGTCTGTGAGTAAGTATCGCTAGGTATCGATGCTGAATATATCGATGGGCCACGTTTGCGTCAAAACATTTTTGGCCAGAAATTGGGTGTTTTTTTCATTTCATTTTCATTTGATTACCATAAAGTTGCTTCACTTAGTGTGTGTATGTGTGTCCTGGCGTGCTCTGCTATGCTGTATTTCGCTTTTGCCATTAAGCACTCAATCAGTCTTTATCAGGTTTTGACAACGATTAACGCTTGGGGCGCCAAAACGCTTTTGATGGATGGCTGACAGAGATGTCTTCCTTCTCGCTGACTTTCCAGCTGTGCTGCCCGTTCCGCGACTAGATTACGTGCATAGAAGCCTCACCCTCACCCTCACCCTCACCCACACCCACACTCTCGCCGTAGCCCTCCCCCTGCTATGTACACCTATCTCTCGTGCATTTTTATGAAATTGATTTGCTGTGTCGCAGCTCGTGATTTAAAGCACAAGCAAAAGCTATTCACTTGGTCGCATTATTTAGCTACAGCTTTTGAATACCCTGTAAGCGATGCAATGCAGCGGGTATTATGGTTTTGGGCTGCGGATTGATAAGCATTAGCTTTCTGAAGTTCTTTGTGAAGGAAAGTGCGAATATTTGAATGATAATTACAGGGTATCTCATAGTCAGTACTGGTAGCTAATGCAGCCTACACTCTGTAGGTCTGAGGGACGAGGTATATTCTAGTCGGCTATTTCCCTTGCAAGAAAGTTGATTGAACTGCGGGGTAACTTTCAGTCAGCGACTTTCCTCTCAAAGCAGTAGACTGAGGTGCAGTGAAGGTCTTTAAGTAGCTTATTTCTTTTGCATTTATGCAAAGTAGTGATTTGCAGGGTATTTCGTAGTCCGTCATTGTTCTCTTATTTATGTTTTTTTGTTGAATGGGAACTTCAACTCGTTTTGTGGTTTTGCAGTTGAGCAATCGATTTGCTCTCATCATGGCTCATTGACTTTGCCCCTGTTCCCTGTTTCTCCTTCTCGCTTCCCCACTGTGTCTCACCCCCTTCAACGTCCTTCGGCCCCCCTTGGCCAATATCCTTTGTCATGTCTTGATGCTCTTCAATGTTTATTGCAGTCCTTGAAGTTCAGCCAGGCCCAGCGCCTGCCAGCCTCATCAATTTTGTGGTCAGCACGTGAGTTAGGCACAGAAATCGAATCTCAACTGTATGTGAGGGCCAAGCGAGGCAGCTAAGCGAAGGTTACCACAGCGGGCGGGGCTAGTTAGGCAGTGGGGATGGCGGACGTGCAGTTGTGGCTACAAAAACCTGCCTAATCTTGTGACTTAAAAGCTAAGCAAGCCCATTAAGCGCCACCTCAAAGTCGACCAACAAATCAATAATCAACGAGAAACCATTTCAAGTTGATTCCGGTTAACTAGCTACAGTGAGCACTCGAAATGGTGAACTTAATCAATGACAATCCTCTATCTCTATCTCTATCTCTATCTCTATCTCTATCTCTATCTCTATCTCTATCTCTATCTCTATCTCTATCTCTATCTCTATCTCTATCTCTATCTCTATCTCTATCACCCATACACACATAATTTTATGGTAATCAATTTCAATAAACAATAAACACAATAAACAATCAAAAATGCCATGTGCACCACTTGGCTGCAATTGCAGCACTTGGCACCTGCCAAACCTGAAGCCGGAACGCTGGGAATGGAACATGGAACACTGCATTTTATAATGCTTTTCCAGAGACAGGACATGGCAGAAGTTTGCAAAATTTATGCATCTACCAATTGCTTATACACAGAGTACATATACATATGCACGAGTGTGTGTGTGTGTGTGTGTATGTGTGTGTGGGTTTGTGTGTTGTGTGTGCACAGTTATAGCTGCAATCATAGATTTCAAGCCTCGAACAATTCACGTCAAATGCAGTCGAATTCGGTTTTGCAATTGCCGATTGCCAAGGGTTAAGGCGATTGAGTGGATTAAAAGAGGGCGTATATCTGAGGGGGAGGGGCTGATGGGGGTTTACGGCATGTGTGTGAGGGGTAGTGGGGGTGTGGTGGATTGGGGTGTTAGCACTTGGTGCTTTTGCGCAAGGTGTTGGCATTTGCACGCTTGCAATCAGACTCAGGCTTTAATTTGTTTCAGCTCGAGTCCGATTCGAATCCAGGGCCAAGTGGTCACTGGATGCATTACGCAGCTAAATTTTGTACAAGGCTATAATGCTACCCTGTAAATTAAGCTAAGTGCATATATCTATAAGTGGAAGAAGTTTGCATAGAAAGGAAGCAGGCCTAAGCACCTTAGAGTGAAGTTGATCTCAAGGACCTCGGGAAGTATCAGACCTAGGATTACCCAATTTTATAGACTTAGCTAGGTTAATTTTAAAATATTACTTTCCTAGCTACAACTTCTCTGATAGTTTTAAATCTACCTTCCACTTGCAATATTTTTGTATTATAGGATATCGTCGAGTCGCCCTTGTTGCTGTCGCTCTTGGCGCAAGTTTAGTTGGCATAGGTAAATACATCATTAAACATGTAAGGGCCCAAATGCATTGTCAACAGCCAACTGCCAGCACGCAGCACATTTGTTGTTGCTGCTGCTGCTGTTGCTGTTGCTGCTGCTGTTGCATATTGTGGTGCAGCTTCAGGGAGCAGCAGCAGCTACGTTCTACGTGCTCAAGAGTGCGTACCCAAGTGTGAGTGTGTGTGTGTGTGGGAGTGTGTGGGAGTCTGCAATTGACATGTTAGCTGTGTGTGGGCCAAGACAAATGCACATACAGATGTGCGTATTTGCCAGTCAACAGCAACAACAACACCAACAACCTTATCAACAATCTCCTACTCCTCATCATCATCATCAACAAGCTCTTCTTCTCTAATCTTTAAATTCTCATAGGCATTGCACACGGTGAAACCATTGCATAATAATTTATGCTACATCATTGAAAATTGCTTTTTGATTAGAATCGATTCGATTGGGGCTTGAACTAACTTTCCTCTCTGGTAATAAGTTGAGCCACCTGAGTGTTATTGCTGATGTTAACTCAGGTCAGTCACTCAATCAATCAATCATATGTGCTATTCAGGCACTCGATCGGTCAGTGTGTCAACCTGATAGGCAACCTATCAATCAGTCAATCCTTATGTTAATCAGATTGATCAATCAATCACTCAGTTATTCAATCAAGCAGTCAGTCCAGTCCATCAATGGATGTTCAGTGAGTAAATCAACCCATCAGTCATATAATGCTAGTCACTTAATTAATCCATTAATCCATCCAGTCAGTCGATCAATCAGAAAATCAGTCAATCATTCGGTCAATCAGTCAGAGAGCCAGTCAATCCGTGCATCAACGAATCAATTAGTCAGTCAGTGAGCCAGTTTAGATTAACACTCTGTCCACTATTCAATCACCCATTCAGTCATTCAATCAAGCACTCAGCTAGTCAATCATTCAATACAATCATATACAAATTAATCTCTCTCATTAACAGCAGAATAAATTCAAATATGAATTAGCTTTACTTTCAGATTAAAAATATATAAAAAAAAAATTAAATTCCACAGATTGACAGATTATACATAAATAGATATATGCATATGCATATATAGATTTAGATAAATCCCATATTACAGCCGTGTTCAGTCAAGGGACGTCGCAGTGTGTGAGATTCGGCAATAGCTCGCGCCTAATCATTGGGTTTAAGCCGTTAAAAGCTTTGAGCCTCTGGCTGCATTTCAGGAAGTGGTTTTCATTTACAACGGAAATTAAAAAATGTCAACACAACCAACAACTGAAAAGCCCCCAGCGAACAGGCGAGCAATGGGTCAAAAGCACAGTCTCAATGCGCCCCTGCGGGGCGCATTCAGGGATTAACAGGCTTTCCCATTGGCCTCTGTCGCACGTCCCGTAAATCAAATGCAGCCAACAGTGGAGAGCATTTTTTTTTTCGGGGGGTCTAAATCGGTGTTAAGCGAAGCCTCTCAATTGCGGCCAATAGATATCAATGGAATGACAATGGCAACGCCCCGATTCATATATTTATAGCATCTTTGTCTATTATTCAGATTCCCCCTGAATATTTAATACGCCATTTGTTCGCTTTGATTTGGATGTGTGTTTGGATAGTGATTGGATTGTCCATGCTGAAAGCTGCTACTTTTTGTATTTAAGTGAAAACTACCACTATCATATCTACTACTTTAGTACAACTACTCCTCTGTGGTTCTACTGAACTACTACTAATTTACTACTACTATTTTTCTACTACTCTTTTTTTATTACTGTTACTTCACTTACATTATTACTACTACTTTGTTTCTATTACTACTGTAGTACTTCAACTCCTTTGTCCCACCACTCAAGTACTACTAACTTACTACCTAAATTTAAGCTCCACAATAGAATTTCATTTATAAATACCCCGTCGCAGCAGGCGCCTAGCCAGTGTTGTAAAAGCGCAGCATGCAGTGTGGCCAAGCGCATGAAAAAAAAGACGAACAAGACGGAAGCAATAAATGCCACTGATTGATATTGTCAATATGTGAGTTATGAATACGAATATGAATATGAAATATGTGAAATGAATGCGTCGCTGAATACGTGTGAATCCATATGGCCTTTCATGGCACTTCACTTGCTTCTACCCAGACAATATATATATATATATTATATTTATATATATATTTATATATATATATATGTATATAGATAATCAGAGCTTGCGGTTCAAAAGGTGCTGCGACACTTCGTCTTCAAAGTGTATTTATGGCGAGCACTTTATCAGCATCATCATCAATAACGCTACAGTACTCATAATCACGTTGATAAAGATGATGATTATTGATGATCATTGGCGAACATCATTATCGTACGCAGCAAATGTTTCGCATGCCATTCGGTGACACCTCTTTGGGCGATACATTATTGTATTTTGTTGTTGCTGTCACACACACACACACACACCCGCACACACACACCTTCATAGAGGCTGTCTGAGCTTTACAACTTCAATCAAATTCAATTGAGTTCAATTCAATTGTAACGTATTGTATTTTTATTGAGCCATAAAAAAAAGGGAAGCTGCCTCACACGAGTGTCTGTGTGTGTGCGGGTGTGTGTGTGTGTGTGTGTGTGTGCACACTCTCTCGCACGGATTTAACAAGTGCGACATAATGGTGCTGACAAGCAGCGGGAGCAGTAGAACAGAAGCTGAAGCCGAAGCTGGAGTTGGGGCTGCTTCCAAAGCGTGCAAATGTCGCAATCACTGACACGCAGCATACGCAGTCCCTCTGTGTGTGTGTGTGTGTGTGTGTGTGTGTGTGTGTGTGTGTGTGTGTGTGTGTGTGTGTAAGGTAGGCAATGCGCATCATTCGCGTCTTGGCGACGACTTTTATGACTTCAATTCAATTTGTTTACGAGCCAAGGGCTCAGCACTCGACACTAGGCAGGCCCGTCTCTCTCTCTCTCTCTCTCTCCTCACCTTCTCTCCGGCGGGCAGCGACCGTGTCATGCCGCACAAAAGTATGTGACACCAGATCCATATAGATGTATGTGAAAAAAGGACGAAAAATGCACAAATAAAGGAAAAGTATGCTAAATAAGTAACTCAACAACAAGTCGAAAGGCGTTTGTAGAGCTGGCTCGACTGGCAAATACCCTGTACCCTGTAAATCTTGAGATTATTAGTTATATTATTAATATATTACTATTAAAAAATTATATTATTATATTATTAAATTATAACTCTATACTCTATCTCTATACTCTATCTCTATATGAGCGATAACATTTCCGAAAGTTATGCTGTTACAGACTTTTAAGTTATCGATAACAACTTTTCAAAATATATTAAATAAGATGTGCCAGCTGATTATGAAGTAGAAGAAGGGGAAGACTGTAGGTCGGCATAACATAGTATAGCGATTCCATTAAAATTCAGCCTTATTATTTGAATCATATATTATGTCATATATAATGGCATTAATATAGCTTCATAATAAAACTAAAATTAACATAATATATAAAATTATTTTTAATTTATACAACATTATTTTTCTATCACTCTTAGTTGGTCAGTCCAAATTATCAAAGTTTCTTTTTTTAATTTTTAATTTTCGTTGATTTTTTTCCAACTTGCTAGATAGTTATTATAAATACTATATGTTCATATTCTTTTTATGTTATATGCTGTTTACATACCAATTTTAAGCATTCCATCTCTTATAGTCTCCAAGTTCGCTCAGGTCAAAGGCTGCTGCTCAAATCTGTCGACCAGCTGAGCTTGCCTAGTATTATAGCGCATGCAATTTGAACACATTTCTAACTCTTCACAATTACAGGGTATAGGAACAGCAACAAGGTCACACAAACTCACTCTCGACACACACTCGACTCTGGCAGCAGGTGATGAGCGTAAAATTTATGCAGCGACATGTTATGCCCCGCGGTGCACAGAATTTCTCAGCCATGCTTTTCTCTATTTATAGATGTGTGTGTGTGTGTGTGAGTGTGTGAGTGTGTGTGAATATTCCTTTTTTTTAGGTATTATTGTCACGTCACGTCTGCTGCGTGGAGGCGCTGGGCTGCTGCCTCTCACACGGCCACCTTAAAGCGTTGGGCAACAACAATTGGCTTTAAAGTCGCGCGCTAATTAAGACGCCAGGTGGCGCTATTGTGCTGATAAATTAGCGCCAATTTACAGTATAACAAGTGGCAAACACAACTTTCATCTACCCACCGTCTCTCGCGCTCTCCCCCTCTCTCTCTCTCTCTCTCTCTCCTCAAGCTGTGGCTTTTGCTGTGCGGCGCAGCCAATTAAATATCATGGATAAACATGAGCTTCAAGGAGCAACAGCAGCAGCAGCAGCAGTTGAGTGCAGCAGAGGCGGCGTAGGGATAGAGTGTTTCAAAAAGGGGGCTGGGCGCACGCTCCTTTCAAGGTGACTTTAGACCTGCGAGGCGAGACGAGGCGTCGCTGTTGGCATTTTCAAGTTTTCCTCAAATTGAATTTCCAACAAATTTTCGCAGCGTTTGCGTTATGCGGGCGGGGCATCATCAAAGGTGGGTTTGGCTGCAATACAAATAAAAAAAAACACCTAAAATTGCAGTTAGCGAATAAAAAGCAAAAGCAACAACAGCAAGGACCAAGTAAATCAAGTAGCTGCGGTCAGTCCCAGCCCATTGGGCAGCAATGAGTTAAGCGAGTGAATGAAATTCAATTAGAGGGCTAATGATGAGGCAGAGTGGAGAGAAATGGAGAAGGGATGGAATGATGGAGAGAGAGAAAGTGAGGGAGAGATAGAGAGAGAGATAAAGACAGAGAGAGAGATAGAGAGAGAGAGAGGGAGGGGCTAAGAGAGTTGAGATGACATGTGTGGAGAGCGAGAAAGAGAAAGGCAAATGTAGAAAGAGAAAGAGAAATTTTGAGAGCGAGAGAGAGAGAAAGATAGGGACAACTATGGAGAGAGAAAGAGAGAGAGATAGACCGAGAGAGAGAGCGAGAGAGAGGGAAAGAATGAGAGATAGCTGAAATAGTGAAAGAGAGATACAGTGAGAGAGAGAGGGAGAGCGATATAGACAGATATAGACACATGGAGGAAATCAGTGATAGGTAGAGAAGAAAGAGGAAGATTAACTATGAGAGAGAGAGAGGGAGCCATGGCTCAATCAGTCTTAGCTTGCCAACAGAATTCTTCAGCTTTGCTTTGCCAAAATGCATCTGCTCCTGGTCTACTTCACTTGGTGTCTCACATTTGGTAACCCAATTAACAGTTGGAGCTCTACTTCAAACTTATCCTTGCGCATACTGCTTTGCTTTTGTTGGTCAACTAGCGATTACTTGCTGCTACGGTAGCGTGTTCTGCTGTGTGCTGCCAGATTCTTAAAATCAAGTGTCTGGTTAGAGGAGAAGCAAAGAGAGAGTGGAAGAAAGAGGGAGACTGGATACAACGTTTGGAAAATTACAAAATAAACAGAAAAAGTAAATCAAACCACGGCATGACGTTGCTTATACTCCGCTACCTTTTCATCAGCTCCCCTCTCTATCTCCCTCTCTCTCTCTCTCTCTCTCTCTCTCTCTCTTCTCTCTGTTTGTTTCATTTCACAATTCCAATCCCAATCCCAATCCCATCTTAAGCGGCAATCGCGTTTCCCCACAACTTTTTCAGACGTTATAAAAACGCTCAACTTTTGCTGCTCTCACACTCTCCCTCTCTTTCACTCTCTCTCTCTCTCTCTCTCTGTCTTTAATTTCAATTCAATTTTTTTGTTGTGCAACTTCTCGCTTCGTTTTTTTCGCGCTATTTTCATTTGCCGTCGCTGCAGTTTTTCCTAGTTGGTGCAATTTTCCGCGTTTTCATCGTTTTAATCGATGTTGGTCAAACTTGCCAGCTGGGGGAGAGGCTGGGGCGCCAGCTAACTGAAAGCAGAGGACACGGGCTGAGACTCAGACTCAGACACAGACGGAGAGACAGACAGAGAACCAGTTGCCGACGCCGCCATCGACAAGGACTAAAAATCTTTGTAACCATAATTAAAAGTTGGGCTGCTTTTGTTGCCACGTCCCGCCTCGCCTGGAGCTGCCCTGCCGTCCGCTTGCCACAAGCCGTCGACACTTGTGGCGCAAACAATAATTAATTTAAATTGAAACATTTTAGCGCTCCCCTCGACCATTCAGCATGCTTCAGTTTGTGGCGCAACTTGCGTTTCGTTTAGTTTTTAATAGCTCTCTTAACCGCAGCACCACGCGCCCCAAGTCCCTTCACCCACGCCCACTCGTCCCAGCGTCCCACATTTGGCAGCTGATAAAGAGACAGCGAGAAAATGTTGAGTGCAAAACGTGAACTCAGTTGCAGTTGAATGCCATTTCATGTGCTCATTAAGTTGACTTTCATAAGTTATCGATAAATATCGATAAGTTGCTTGAAGCATCCCATGATGGTTCACATTCAGCTATTGGCTCAATCAGTCAATCAAAGTCTGTTCTGTAAGCCTAATAGAAGCTATTTGATATACCTAAGCAGAAGCGAACTGTAAGCCCCATTTCGTGGTCATTTAGTGCCACTTTGACCCACTTTCCCATAGCACATTCGCCCAGTTTTGTGCTCATCTGTGGCCTAGCCACCTTTCGACCACTTCTCAATTAAAACTTTGACTCACTTCATTTTCCACATATTCGTAACATTTAACCAAAGAGGTTTTATTTACTCTCGATTTATTTGATTTGCAGCACAGAAATATTACAAGTATTTTATTAGTTCTCTGAATCTGCTTCTTTTTATGCACGCTCATCAGCTGCAAAGGAGAGTATATTGGTTGTACATCTCCCCCTGTTAGTCCTTGCAGCTAGCGACTTGATAAGCAGTTATTATTATTTGAATAGATTTGACTGCACGTGTATCATGAACGAGTATTTGATAGTCGGTTACACCCTACTGCAAAGTTCGAACTTATTTTTTTTCAATACATTTTTGGAGTCTGCTCATTGAAGCGATGGGTCAGCAAAAAATGTGCTGCTTTCTATTATTTCTTGGGTTTTGCTGCAAATTTCATGCATATTTACTGTGAAGATACCCTGTACACAATTGTTGACGATGTGGGGCATATTAGTGGCACAGAGAGTAGATTTTGATCATCATAAACTATCGAAGAGTCGAAAAGTTCTGCTTCGCCTATGTACATCATGATGTACAAGTGTTTGAAGAGAGTGAAGATCATTATGTACATGAAGTTGAAACCCTTTTACATCATGATGTATGCATAGCCAATGGAATGCTATGCATCAATTGATGTATTTACATCAATCACTTTAATGGAGCCTTTACATCATGATGTACGCATGCCTCAATGGAAATAGTATTAATAGTATTATGCTGCATAGATATGCTGCAAGTCACAAAAACATATCTCACACACAACTCACCCGAACAGGGTAGCTGCTAGTCGAGCACTGCTCCATCATAGTCAGATTTGCCTCTGTTTAATTGTGATTGCATGTAACTGCAGCATTTTTGTGGGAATTATCTATTCCTAATTGAACGACAGGGCAAATAGTTGAGGGCGCCCAGCCCCCACAACCTCCCAGCTTCAAGCAAGCTACAAATGTATCCGAGTTGCTATTGTTGTTTGCATTTCAAGTATTTTGAAGTAGACTCGAGTTACACTCGAGTTTCTCAGGCATGCGAAGCACTACAAAAGTCGAATAGATCCATTTCTGAATGCGAGTTTCAGTTAACTAATTGAGTTTGACGCCAGCTGAGGAACTTAAGACTAAAGAGTATGCAGAAGGCTCAGATATTAGGTATATCTATAGGCTTCAGTATGGGATGGACTGAGCTGAGATTATAAATTTAAATTATTTCTACAACTTTGGTAGACGTAAAATGGCTTATGCTTAAATGGCAAAATTTATTACATATTTCGATAGCTTCATATTATCGATAACTTAAAAAACTGCTGATCGATAGCCATGGAAAGTTGCATCACTTTTGTTGGGTCAGTTTATATGATGAGACTATAGTCTGTATAAGACTCTTGACAAGCACTTCGTAACTGAAGATCTATGGCTGCAAGAGTTTTTCAGTTCATCTCCATTAAATATGCCCAATAGTCTAGGATCTGGCAACTCTTTAGCTGCATATAGTTGCCAGATAGTCAACAAATCGTTTGAATAAAGCAGCTTTAACGTATATTTGCATTATCTCAACGTCAGGCTATACAGCGAAACACAGCGCTATCTGTCAAAAGGCAAAAAAAAATTCGAGAAATAATTCGAGAGAGAGAGAGAGAGAGAGATGGGTGGAGGAGGAGAGAGCGGCAGAGGTTGAGAACTATGGAAAAACGAGTGGAGCTAAAGCAAATATCGTTGAATGGATGCGGTGGCTGTCAAATGCCGGTGCAATTTTTGGCCCAAATGCAGAGAGAAAGAATGAGAGAGCGAGAGAGAGAGGGAGAGAGAGGACAGGGGAAGAGAATCTCAGCTGTGGCACTCAACGCATGGGTTAAGGGGGCAAACAGACACACATACATACAATGAATGCGTGAATGCACAACACAATTGCAATGGGAACTGGGAAAACGCAACTCGCAATTCGAGCTGCGAGCTGCGAGCTGAGAGCTGAGAGCTGGGCCCGTTGCAATCTATCGTCGAGTAGTGCCATGAATTTGTCCAGACGACTGATGGGACTGTGTGGAGTAGTGGGAGTGCTGAAGCATGTGTGATGTATTGCTTTGTGTGATTTTGACAGAATTAGCAGCTGCTGCCGCAAAATTGCGCAGCAACTGCCACGCCTCAGCTTGTCTTGCACAGCAGCAGCAGCAACAGTAAATTCCATTCCATTCAGTAGGAGTCGGTCTCTCAGGTCTCCGGGGTCTGGTCTCCAAGGATATATTAATTTGGTTTCGGTTTTATGTACATCGCTTTTAGGCCATCTTTTTATGTTTATTAGCCATTAGCCTGGACGCAAGCCAACTTTGGCAATTAAAAGTTGCGGCCAAGATTAAAGATAAAATACAAAAAAAGAAAAAGTCGGAAAAACACGGCGAAACGCAAATCAAAAGCTTTATGAACGCCAATCGAAGTGCCTTCAGCTCTGGGCACTTACTCAACTCGAATGGCGAGCGGCGAGCAGCGAGCAGCGAATGGCAAAAGGCGAATGGCAAATGGAATTAGAACTTTCATGTCGAGTCCTAAAAGCCTTTTTATGCCCATGCAATGGCCATTCCAATAGCATTGTCACGATATAACCAAACGCCCATCAAATATGATGAGCATAAATAGAGTTTTTATGTCTGTAGGCATTCATCAATCAATCAATCTAGCAATTGTGACTGATTAACTGTACTTTTATGGTATATGTTGAGAGTCTATCAATCGTCTATTAAATCATCTCTCATATCTCTCTACCTTCCTCCATCCCCCTCTCTCTCTCTCTCTCTCTCTCTCTCTCTATCTGTCATGCCTCTAACTTTCTCTCTCTTTATTTCATCTTTTTCTTCTACATTTATCTCTCTCTCTCATCTTTCTCTGTCTTCTCCTATGTCTCTCAATTCATAGTTCATACTTAATTATCTATCTTCGTATGCTTTACAGCACTTTTTCTCCCTCTCCCCTTCTTCTGCCCAACACTGGTTAAACTTTGATCTGTGGCTAGTTATACAACATTGTCATGGCTTATTAGGTAACCACACAAAAGTCCGCCCCCAACCCGCTACTCATAGCCCCCAGGAACCCTTTCTTCAAGGCAAGCCTAGCCCCGAGCCCAGCATCTGCTTTCGAGGCGACAAAACTTGTTGTTGCGCTGCACAACAATAAAATAACCTTTAATTATGCACAACCAAGGGCTGCTTGCCTTACACATGCATCCATCTATGAGTGTGTGCAAGGGTGTGCGTGTGTGTGTGTGTGTGTGTGCGCATTCACAAAATGTAATTAGAGTTTTGTGTAGTGAAGTTGTCAGCTTTTGGATAACCGAAAACGAGCGTTTTAACAAGTTTAATTGGTGCAAAGTTGCTCGCAAGTTGCCCCAAAAATGCGGCACACATCGAAAGCAACTTTTGCCACTTCTGTCTCTTTCTTTCTCCCTAGTGTTTCTCTCTCTCTCTCTCTCTCTCTCTCTCTCTCTCGGGGACACCTTGGCTATGCCTATTTATATATGCATTTTGTGCAACTTGTGTGTGCCTAAGTGGCCCAACATATGCCAATGTCATCTACCTTCAAAAACGATTACCAACACTGGACACACACGCTCAAGTCACTAGACCTTTAAGCTTTACAACAAATTCCTTTCAATCATATGTTTTTACTACACTCTATTATGCTTTTCACCTTTTATTTGCGTTCTTTACCAACACTGGCACCGTTTTAAGGTGTTTTTTCTAGTTCGCATATTTATCATAGATTTCTATAGTAGATCCCACCTTAAAGTATAATAATAGCTAATATTGCTTTAGAGCTTAAAGAAAGAAAGAAAGAAAGAAGTTTATCAACACTGGATTTTTTTTAAGAAATCAGTTAACAGAAAGGAATTATCCTTAATATTATAATAATAATAATATTAATAATATACTATTGCAACCGTGCTGCCACTTGAATCATTTTACAACACTAAAATGATAGTTTCAAAGACATGTTCTTATTGAACTATTCTATAAAGTAGTATTCCAGCCTAGCAGTAAACCAACTTCGAACCCAGCTGTCAATTTCCAAAGGTTTACTCAATGGCGTTGCCACTTGGTTTAAAATACAGCAATTTACTTTGTTTTACAACATTGGAATACTAACTTCTCTAGGTAACCGACAAGTTGACATTTCAGATAAAATGGCATGTAATATTGAATGATGTAGTTGTATATATATCTAATAGCGTTGCCATATAGTCATATTTTGTTTAGTCTTTCAATTTCAGATTCAAATGCATTAAATTTGTTTTTAGATCAGGTTTCAGTGTCCGAAATGAAATTTGACGAAGGCAAATTTATGTCGAAATGGACTTTATTGAACTGACCTTTAGAAGAAGCTGAAGAGGGCTGGAAGCGCAGGCTGAGGAGCAGCGGGAGCGTATGCGGGAGTTAGACATTAGTTTTTGTGGCCGAACTGGAAATAATCAGCGGCTGGCATTTCAATTTGTTTGTCGGCGACAAATTGTTTTCGTTTGGCGCTGGGGAGAAAGCGAACAATTTGCCAGCTGCGGGTCTATCAACAACTGTGGTTGCTGTTGCTGTTGCTGCAGCAGGTAATGCACACGTCTGGCTGGCATTTACTTTGGGCCAAGTTTTGTCGGAGCAAAAAAAGTGTCTCCACTTTTGGCAGCTGGCAAAAGTTGCCCCCACTTTGGCTCGCAAATGCTAAACGCTTGGCTCGCCCGGCCAGGGCTAAAGTGTGCCAGGTGTGAGAGGAGCTGCATTTCATTAGCCAACCTAGGCAGGCGGGCCGGTGGGCAGGCAGGTAGCAGGCAGTCAGCGGCTGCCACTTTTTGCATAAGTTAGTAAATATGAAAATTTCTATTTTTAAGCAAAACAACAGCTGGACTAGATTGAAGCACAATTGGCATGGGCCGAGAGATACCCTGTAGCGGAATGTTATGGAAAACTGAGAAAGAGGAAAATATTTTATTTACCAAAATTCTCTCATATTTTCTAAAAAAAAATCATAAAAACTTATAAAAATATTTTCAAGTCTGGCAGGCAATTAAATTTAATTTTTATAGGGTATGCTGTGAGTGCTAAAAAAAGGAAGCAAACCTGAGCCAAAATAGAAATGTGCAAAACTGAGAATCAGATGACAAAAGTTGTCTGCATTTTCTTGGTTGTGGCAAAAGTTTTGTCGCTTTGCTTTGGCTTTCACTTGGGCTTTTTACTTTGCTTTTAACCACAGGTTCTCATCGCTGCTGCTGCTGCTCCAGCCACTGGCATGCAGCTATAAACCTGCCACGCCCCCTAAACTGTGTTTCAACTTTAATGCACTCGATATATGTATATGAAAATCAATTAGGATCAGGCATTAATCTTAAGCTTAAAAAAATGAGCAATAAAATGAAATATCTATATATTTAAAATTAGTAAAATTGCAAATTTAAAAAAAAATTTTAAAAGTAAATTTATACCTATAAATATTTTTTTTATTTAAAAAAAAAAATTAAGTTTTGCTTAGAAAATAAATTTTGTTAAAAATTTTAGCTAAGAAATTTCAAAAAAATTGTAGGTAACAAAATTTCTTTTAATTTTTGATATGTAAAGTTTCCGTTTAAATAAAGACTAGAGAAATTTTAAGTCTATACTTCCTCAACTTAACAGTTATTAGCGTGGCTAGTAGTATATCTAATGAAGAACTAAACTATTTTACTGAGCGCACTATTAGAGACCTTATAAAGTGCCTCAAGAGGCAGCTCTTCTTTTGGCTCTGGGCTCAGGTCCTAGGCCCATGTTCTCTGACAATACAACTGACAACTTTTACTTTAGTCGACTACATTTCCAACTGTCTGGCTCGAGTCCGGCTTAAGCTCGAAGTCTGGCTGAAAAATTTCTATTATCAGCGCACAAACAGCTGCAACTTGTTGCATTGTCCACATTTGTTTCTCTGCCTCCCCCAATCGGAACTTTTTTTCGTTTCTGTTGAAGGCGCTTAATCTGTGCGCCGAGTACCAATTGTTGTTCTGTTCTTTATGAGTGTAAAAATTGACCAACAAAAGTAGAGACTCACTGCCTCCATTTCTGTCCCCCTCGGTCCATGTCCTGGCACTTGGTTGAAGCCAATGCCAGAGACAAGGGCTGCCCCATGTCCAGTGCAGACGGTAAAAACAATTGACAGCTTCAGCTTGAGCGTCACCATTGAAGCCTCATTTCTGTCTCCCCCGCCCCTCGCTCCCTCCTCCTCTTACCCATTCCTGTTGAGTGCATGCGGCATTCGTTTCACACACCTCACGAGTCACTTGTGTCTACGAGTTTGAAGTGGCCCAGCACCCCCAGCCCCTATGCTGCCGCCCCCCCTGACCGTTGCTAACAAAAGTTTGACAGAGTGTCTGATGTGCGAAAGGCCAAGAGCAGCCCGCCCGGCAGCCGTCATGGCCATTTCCCATTTCCCATTTCCCATCTTCCCATCTTCCGACTGTCGCCTGTCGCCTGTCGCCTGCCGACTCCTGACTGCTGCCCTTCCACGCCCCATTGTGCTGCTCTCACCCTCCCCTCCCATCGTCAGCTACCGCATTGATTTACAGGGGTAATCCGTGGGGGCGGCCAGCGCCGACTGGAGGGGTCGAGGCATGTGTGAACGGTGCGGTTGGGTGCCAGCCACTTAATGCTACACACACACACACACACACACACACACACACACACACACACACACACCCACATACGCACACACGCCTCTTGTTCGAAGTTCGTTTTCCGTTTTTGTTTTCTTTACTTTGTTTTTTTTTCTGTACTCCTCTCCTTCTTCGCATTTTTTCGCTTTGTTTTGCGCTACTGCTTTTGATACCCTGTAGTAGTTGAAGTGTGGCATGATCACGCTTGAGTCAGGTCAGTATAACAGGCAGAGCGTATAAGCTATATACGTTGGAGTGTTGCATGGGTTAGGCAGTAGCTTGGGATATTTGGCATATGATGCAGCTGATATTTGAGGTATATACGTTCTAAGATACCCTACAATAATAATTCGTTCATGCTGTATACTCATACACGAAGTGAACTACGAGATGATACTGGTTTGGTTCACTGTTCGCTTTACACCTTATCATTCCCTGGGTCCAGCCTTCCGTCCGACTTTTGCGCTATGACAGCTGGACTAGACTAAAGCTTCGACATTGCTGATGTGGAAGCCCCTTAGCTTGCCGAAGACCCTCTCTTATGGTTTGCCCCTTCTCTTCTAGAGGCTGAGCCTGAAGAACTATATGTCACTATATGCTCTCTGCTTAGGAAACTGTCTGATCTAAGTATCCTTTAGTCGATTAGTGTATATTGTCAGCTGGGTATCTTTTAGTCGATCAATGTTCCAACTCTCCCTGGACTTGTTTCATAACTGTCTGCGCTCACATTTTATGGAGTTTATTAATTTGAGTGCTTTTCACCCGCTGGTGACATATTTTCCGGGCAACAACAACAACTTGTTTTTATTGACTGTACCACCCCAATCCATTGGCCGGAGGTCGCTGTGTTTTGGCAGTCTGCGTGTGTGTGTGTGTGTGTGTGCAACGCATGTGTCGCACAACTGTCAATGAAAGTAAACGGATTGGCTTTCAAATGCTGTCCACTCGCAAGCGTTGTCCAGCTCCGACCCTCCCACGCTCCGTCTCTCCCCCTGTCTCTCTTCCTGTAACGCATCTCGTGTTTGGCAATTGATTTTTAACTTTCCAGGCATTGGCACGTATTTTACAAATATTTTATAAATATTGACACTGAGTCAACGAACAAGAAGTCTATGCCTAAGCTGTAGAAACCAACCCCAACCAAGCCCAACCAGCCGCTTCCCCTATTGCAACGGCATCTGCCTTGTGCTACAAATAAATCACGTATACGCCGCATTGTTCAGTCGGGCAAGTGTCTGCCGCTTGCTCTGACTTCGAATGGTTGTTGTGCCACGCAATTAGACAAGAAAATTAAACAGCTGTCGCGGGGCAGGGCGGGACTGGTGGGACTAGCCAAGTTGTACGACATTTTGCTTGAGCTGCTCGCATAAACTTTGCATTGCCTTCAACTTTTTGATTTGTGTCATTGTCTATAGGCAGCAGCAGCAGCAGCAGCAGCAGCAGCAGCAACAGCTGTTGCTGTTGTTGTTGTTGTTGCTGCTGTAGTTGCAATTGCAGTTGCCGTACGTGCCACAAGTTGAGTTTCTGGCGCCGCGAAAAGCCGCCAATTTTGCGGTAATTTTCGGGCGGCAACTTTTTAATTGTCTTTCGGTTAGACAGCGTTGGGTTAGAAAGCAAAGCAGAATGAAACAGTCGGAGTTGAGGTCTATCAGG
This sequence comes from Drosophila fulvimacula, assembly GCA_035045555.1. NCBI lineage: Eukaryota > Metazoa > Arthropoda > Insecta > Diptera > Drosophilidae > Drosophila > Drosophila fulvimacula. The sequence goes on along the minus strand of JAWNOX010000192.1, from coordinate 8,949,667 downwards.
CCAGGCAATGCCACATGTTGTCTGTCTGCCCATTCGCGTTTACTCCCTTTAACTCGAACTGCCGAGCTGTCATGTGAGCGGAACTAGTTCTTTTGTGAACGTTTAATCTCAATTTTACAGTAAACCCTATATATATTTTACCAACCTTAAACGCCTGCCCCAAAAATTGGTGAAGCTCTCAAATAACTGGATCTGAAACTGGTTCACTCGTATCAGCCTGATGTTTGCTCACAAGTGAAACTAGTTCCATATTGAACAGCTTGGCCTATGAAGGGTAATTCATTTTTAATATTTCAGTTTTTTTTTATTAAATTGAAATTAGTTCAGTAATGAACCAGGTATGAGCTGGACACACTATTAATAGCTGACATTTGCAACTAGTAATATCTTTCTAGTTCCAAAGCTCGATTCGATATTTTAAATACGAAGTCTATATCTTTTACTCTACGAGAGTACTAGTCTCTTGCTCTCCCTCTCTATCTCTCTCTCTCTCTTTCTCTTTACCTCTCCTTCTCTCTCTCTCTCTCTCTCTCTCTATCCCTCTCTCCTTTTATCTTTCTCCCTCTCCTTCACTCCATCTCCCTTTGACGGAGTCAAAAGTCAAGAGCCAAGCAAAATGCCGTCGCCTGCAGCTGCCCCCCAGCTAGGACCAGTAAAACAGGACAGCAAAGCCGCAATAAAATGTGAAAACATTAAAGCACCAACTAACAACAACGACAACAGCAGCAGTAGGAGAGGGCATTAGTTGAGCTAAACGAGGCAGGTGGCGGAGGTGGCGAAGAGTGGCGAGCTGGCATGGGGCGTATTTCACAAAAGGACACCAGACACACCTAAGACATAAGCCGCTATCATTCACCCTTAATCCGTTTAAGGACACTTGACGTGCACGGCAGCAGCAGCAACAGCAGCAGCAGCAGCCACAGTAGCAGCAGCCGCAGTAGCAACAGCAGCAGCTAACCACAAACAGGCACACCTAGCACACAGGCGAGACAAGGTGTGTGTGTAAATCCTGTGTGCGTGCGTGTGTGTGTGTGTGTGTGTGTGTCTGTGTCTGCTTTACACTGGCAAAAATATAGGTTTCCTATTGACTTCATGAGGTTTTCTATTGGAAATCATATTTATATTAATTATTTATATTAATTATTGACTAAATTGATTGATTGATTGATTGATTGATTGACTGATTGACTCAGTGCACTCACAGCCTGATTGACTGCATGATTGACTGATTGACGAATTGACTGTCTAATTGAAAACTGATTGGTACATTAAGTCATTGACTGACTACGAGATGAGATGATGGATTGTCTGATTGATTGACTGATTGCTAGTTTCATTCAAAAAATTGTTTGATTGACTGACTAATGTCACGTAACAGATTGATTGATAGTGACTACTGATTTGACTTTCTCCAGGTAGACTGCTTAATGATTAACAGATTGATTGACAGTGATTGCTTGCTTGATTGATTGGCTTCTTATAAATTGATTGATTGATTGGATTGGTTAATTGGCTTCTTATAAATTGATTGATTGATTGGATTGAATGACTGATGGACTAACACAATAACTGATTGACTGACTGCGGATTGAACTTACTGCTTACTGCAGCAGCATCTTTTCGTGCGGTGTAGCTAGCGTTGGCGAGCTCCACTCGAGGCACAACTAAAAGTCAGTCAAGTTGACCAGAAAGTGCAGGAGTTTATAAAATAAAATGATGACGACGATGACGAAGGCGACGGGCGACGGTGTGGCCCTCCGCAAAGTGGAAAGTGTAGAGGCGGGCAGAGGGTAAACTCTGCTCAAATGGCAACATAAAGAAAATAGCAGATAGAAATAGCAACAACAAGAACAAGAGCAGCAGCAGCAGCTGAATGAAAGCAGGAAACGCGCCTGCCGACCGCATTGAAAGTGAAACAAAAGACAGATATATAAAGGGAAAGAGAGATAGAGAGAGAAGCAGACGGAGAGAAAGGGATACAGAGAGGGAAGGAATGTCGAAGCTGCAATACCCTTGAGCTAATGGTGCCATACGTGAAGATGATGTGTTAATATGATAAACCGATTTGACATTGAAGCAAAGTGAGGCAGAGTGCCAAGTGCAATAGTTGGGAGGATCTGAAGAATTTCCTATGGAAATCGAAACAATAGAAATTTGCCTAAAATAGGTAAAAAATATGACAAGAAGTTGAAGTAGCCTAGACAAAGTGTAAGCAATAGGCTTTGAGGTCAATTTTTAAGAAGTGCACAACAGCTGATACCCTGTAAAAATAAAATTATATTATATGTATATAGATAGATCTAAGATCTATCTAAGAGAGTCAGTTCTCATCGTTTTCTAGCCATATCCAGCCCACCTGTTGCTCTGGTTCACACAATTCATCTTAAGAAACAGGGTATTAAAAGAATCTTAACACACATACGAGCCCAGGCAGGTGTGCGTGTGTGTGTTACAGAAATCTGAAGCCTGAAATCATCCACTTAAAAGCTAAGGGTCGATAAGTTACTGATGCCTGACAGTTTTGTGGGACGCCTTCCAAAGTTTTTACTTTTGCTTTATTGACAAGAGCCTAACCCTAATCCTAAGCCAAGCCCTTGTCCCTCGTCCCGTGCTCCCCTTTTTCCCTCTGCCTTATTTATGTGAATTGTTGTCGAAGGCCCTTTCATAGGTGTTGCCCCATCAAAATGTTTTGAAGCGCCATAACGCGACGCCTTTAACAACTGCATTGGTCAACTACTTGGCTCCCTCTCCTTGTCTCTCTCTCTCTCCCTCTCTCTCTCTGTCTCTGTCTCGTGTCTTACTCAGAGACTAGACAACATTTATTGTGGCATAAACTTGCACTTTGTTGTGGTTAGGCGACAGACACAGCGAGCAGCGATGTTAGCTTGAAGCATGGCCGTTAAGTCAGAGGTTGAGCGAGTTTTTAGAATGACGTAGTCGGGTCTCTTGGCCGTATTGCGTATTGCTATTTAGCTGGCAAATTGTTTTATGCGTCACAACTTGTCTGGCAATTTGCAGCGTTTAGCTGAGACGAGAAGGCGGGAAGAGTCGGAAGTGTGGGAAGAGCGGGTAGAGGTGTAAGTTTTGAGATGGGAAAGAAAATAATGAGAGAAAGTGAAAAACGAGTGTGTGAGAAGAGTGAGAAGAGAGAGAATTATGCATATGAAGGCATGCGAAGCTCAGAGATTGATAAGAGTGTGAGAGAAAGCAAACAGAGAGAGGAAGAGATGGAAGAAGAAGATATTACCCAGAAAGAGCTTAAGACGGAAACAGTTTGTGATACAGATTAAGAGAGAGTAAAGAGTGCGATACAGAGAGGGCAAGAACCAGCGAAGAGTGCAATACAGAGCTGGAAAATTAGTGTCAAGTGCACAAATTATACACGGACCTCAAATCAGTTCAATCAATGTCTCATCGCCAACTACCCAAAAACTTAGTTTCCTTTTCGTTCTTACTTATCAACCATTCCAGAGCTTCGACCCTGCTTAACTTGAAATTCGCTTTCTTGGCTAAGCTAACTCAATTTCAATTCCCTTTCTGGGCATTGCTTTTGCTGTCCGTTATTCACTTTATTCGAGGCATTCGAATGTTCAGCACCTAATTAACGGTAAACATATAATTTCGCTGGAAAACAACAAGTTTTTCTCTTTATCCACTGACCATTCCACTGAACGAGTTACAGTTGGAGGCAAAAATGGGGCATCTGCGACCGGGACTGGGACTGGGATTAGGACTGTATATAGTGAGCATGGGGCCCGAACAAATCGACAGACAAAACTTTTGTCATTTGCACATTGTTCAGGAGGGTCATTTGAAGGCCTCTCTCCTTTCTCCCCTTCGCTCTATCTCTCTCGGTCTGTCTCGAACTTCCCACTCAACTATGCATTACTCATTAGCAGAGCTCATTATTGTCAATAGTTGGATAATTTAGTCTTTTGTTTCGTTTGCTTTTTATTGTTTTTTTTTCCGTCTTCTTTTTCTCCTCTCTTTTTTTGCTCCATTCTTCCACCTGGCTCGGCTGCTTTGCGGTTGCAGGACTGCTCCATATTATTTGCTTGTTTTATTTTCAAAGTCATTACAAAAGTTTGCCGCATCGATAAATGGATAACCAAAACAGCAACAGCAACAATAACAAGGCCAGCAAAGGTGCTCGGAAAACCCTTGGGCAACTTTGTCATCATCATTTTGCGCAGGCCCCAAAAAAACCGCAAGCCTCAATCGAAATACCCTTCCAAAAGGTGAGCTAACTCAAGATTTAGATAGGATTTCTATATTTAAGCTGTCTTGGTTCGAAACCCAAAAAAAAGTCAGTGAAACTCCGACCCCTAAAGTAATTGACCTAGAAGGGTCTTCTTATGGGAAACTGCTTGTTAAGAACTGTTGAGGACTGTCTTTATAATATAGCTTGTATCTATGTTAAAAGAGTTCATAGCACGAACCCCAGTATTGAATATTCAATTCTTGAGCTAACTCCGACGTACAGCAGCAAGACTAGCTAGGTCTCAACAGGGGAAATCCTACAAGTAACACATTACATTTTCAGATCACAGATGAATACCATCCCTAGGAACCTTCAACATGAGACATAAGACTGACCTCGACTTGGCATCCATAGACAATTGGACTGAAGTTATTTGGGAATTCGAAAAGATAGTGTATAAAGGGCAACGAAATAAACTTCAGACAACAATAACAAGGCGAGCGAAATGTTTTTGGGCTCATGGGAAAGTTGTGGGCCACAGAAATTTCCAATTGACTGCGATGCTCTGCAAACTAATTGGCAACAAATGAGCACGAAGCAAAACTAAACGGAAAAGGTGGCAGCCTCCAGGAGCAAAGGATGCGCGAGTTAAGGAATGTTGAAGTTGGGCGACAGACACACAGAGAGACAGGGACGGAGAGAACCATAGGGAGAGACAGAGAGAATGGCAAAACTAAATGCATTCATTGTGTACATTGCAAAAACCTGGCAAGGCAGCAACTGTGGGGCACTGCAGGGAAGCTGTTAACGACCTAAAGAGCTAAGGACCTTAGGTCCTAAGGACTTGAGCACCAAAGCACCTTAAGCATACAAGGGTTACCTGTTGGTTGGTTTTTTTTGTTTGAGAGGATGCCCACAACTTGCAAATCAATTAGGCAATGCCGCGCGTTCTTTTGATACCCGCTCGCGGTGGGTAATGAGAGTATATTGGGCAAAAGCCAATGTTTGTTAAAGTTTTTTTGAATAGAAACTTTGAATTTTGAATTTATATTCGAGTAGACAAAAGGCGACTAGAAATTTGTAGAAAAAATATCTGATAAATCGAAGTACAAATAAATAGTATTAAGGCTTACTCACTTCATTTGAATAGAAGGATGATATTATTTCGTTCGCTTCTTCCTTTTTGTAGTATACCCTACAGAGCTTGGTTGAATACTCCTGTAGTCACCTGCTTACAGGGTAGCTTACAGTCTGTCATTCAATTGCAAAGCTGCACAGAGCCCGCTCTAAAATGGAAAGAAAAAGTTGTTAATTGAAAACGAGCAAGTGTTTGTTTATAGCCCTTGTTATTGTTGCTGTTGCTTGTTGCTGTTGGGAGTTCGGAGTTGGGAGTTAGGAGTCACTGCAACACTCGTTTTCCACTTGGCTGCAGCTTTAAGTTGATAAGAGAACAGTTCAACAGTGGCTCAACTGACCTGCCCCACATGCAACACACTCCAGGTGGCGCGAGTCGGGCGGCTGGCTGTCGAGGCGGTTAGTTAATCCTTGACGCGCGCCCAGCGACAATGCCAACAGAATTATCACATTAAAATTACTTTTTATAACAAGCCAAGGCAAGCACACACACTCGCTTAAACCGAGTTAAGCCATTTTGTGGCTGAGCCTTCAAGTCGCACAAACACAAGATGAGAGGCAAGGTACAGTAGTCATTGCCTAACAATCCAAGCAGTATGTATTAGTAATCAAAGAAGGCTTAAAAGTTGCTTTCAATGAGCTATCGCATAAAGCATATCTGCTTAATTAAAGCTTTCAGCAGCTTTTAACGACAGGTCGCTTCAGTTGTTAAGCATATAATTAGCTTTTATAGAGAGCTTTTAACAAGGAGAAGCGCATTTGAAGCTTGCGATCAAACCCAGGGCTACCATAAAATCTAAAATTTAAATCTTCGATAAAAATTCCTTAAAATGTTTAGGAAGTTTTTGCTGTATACACAAAATGCTTTGCAGATCAACTGCCAATAGCTGCCAACTCTTTATAGCCCTCTCTCCCTCTCCATCTTTTACTCTGCTCCATCTCTGCACACGTTCGCCTTGGACAAAGAAAACACACACAAGAAAGAAGGCCAAGGAAGCCAATGATTTTGACACCCACATGCGTGCGTGTGCGTGTGTGCGTGTGATTGTATTGATGTGTGTGTAAGGTGGAAGTGTTGCGTGTCTGTGAAATGGCTTGTGCCATGTGCGTGACTGAATGCCTGACTAAGCTGCCAGCTTATGCACACACAGACAGAACTACAGCCATATAGCCATATACATATATATATCTGAAGACCACTCTAGACACTCCACACGTGGCTGGTGTTAAGTCTGCCTAAAGAAATTAGAATCCGTTGCTCGAATCTCGAACTCAATCACAATCGGCAAATCAGTGACTCAAAGTGAAAATATTGAGATTTATAATATTTTCTGTCATTCTGTATGATTCGGTAATGGGCATGGGCAAGGAAGCTTTATTAGATTTCAGGGGAAATATGAAATAATTTTGTAAAGATAGCGGAAAAGACTCCTCTGGGAGGTATATGAAGATACAGCTAACTTCTCATCTATCTATTTATCTCTATATAAAAATCTTGGTATATATTAATATATCCAACTTTTCATTCACTTATCGATAGCTCTTCTTTTCTTCTCTTCCAACCATCTATCGCCTCATCTCTCTATCCATATATCGAAATCCACATATCTTCTCATTTATATTTTGTTCTATATATATATCCTCTCATCTATATATATCTTCTCATTTATGTCACTCTTTATGTTTCTTTCTTTCTCTCATTCCATCTATGTATATATTTCTCTGCTCAGTCTTCTGCCGATTCCTTTCTTTTCCATGTATCTTTCCGATCTTCTCTCAGACACACTCAAAGCCAAAGAACTCGATAAGTAATATATAATTGAATATTATTAAAGTCGAACTGAACTCTCATTGAATCCAGGTGCATTCAGAGCAGCAGCCACAAAATGCAATTGAAGCAGCCAAACGAAATCGAGAAAAATGGGTCGTGGGAGATGGGGCATGGAGGGTGGGACTGAGGCGAAGCCCAAAGTTGGCGTCGGTTGCAGACAGGTGGCATAAACAGAACTCCAGTCGAGGGCGAGAAGGTCAACAGCATCGATTCAATATTCAAAATGTAATTTAGCGTAATGTACACATTGCAGCAGCAGCAGCAGCAGCAGCAAGTGCAACCAACTAGTTAAAGTTACTTGGACAAGAAAGCTCCACCAGCAGATACCCTAGGAACATAATTAAGCTCGCATCTAGCATAATAGAACATTGTTGAAACTTATCGATATTTATCGATAGCACAAAATCTTGTTAAATAAAACCAAATTTGTTGTGCCTCAGCTCTCTTAAGGCCTTCCTTATGACAGACATGCTAAAGCATTTTCAATGTCGTGATATTTATGCTATCGATTTTTATCGATAGCTTTAAGTAAATTTAAATAGCAGTCCTATTTTGATCCAAATTCTTACTATTTTACCCTTACAAACTTATACGCAAAGAAACACAAGCTTTTAGCTAACGCTTCACATATGTACCCATTTGCAAACTATCGATAATTATCGATTATTTAAGAAAGACTGTTCTTATGCCCCTTTAATTGTGTTGTGAGCTCCAAGTTCTACATACATCACACTCTCCCTATTACATACACTACACCCACAACAATATACCCTCTCTCAAACAACATTTTGTGTGTGGGTATAAAGCATAAGTCATGTATGTATGTAGCTGCCTTGCAACATGAGACGCCTCAATTGCAGCGATAAAGTCCCCACTCACCGCACAGCGATTGCCACAGCTTCAGCTCTGAGGTCACTTCACAGTTGCTGCTGCTGCTGCTGTTGTTGCATTTCTTCTTTTTCTTCTGCTTCTCCGTCTTGCTTTTCTTGGTAGCAACGATAAATTGCAGTTGTAATGCAGATAATGTTGACACCTGAAGGCCGCACGCACTCGGAAAACTGAGAGCTGAGAAACTGAAAACGCAAAAAAATCGCTTGCAAAGGATAGCGGATATTGAGCTTTAAGCTAAACTGGAAATCGAATGATGAATGCAACAGGAGAAGAGGGTATAGACGACCCGCAAGGTGCTCTGTAAGAATGGAGCTGAATAGATAAAGAGACGATATCGAGAGAGATATAATAACAGGTTTTCCTTTAGAATCTAGTTAGGATACATGTATATTCTCCCTTCAGTACTTTCGATTTACAGAGTATGAAATGAAATTTTCTGCTGCTGACTTTCAGATTTGATTTCTGTTGCAACTTGAGTAACTCCATGAAACGAAACTAGTTAATGCTGCCTGGCTACGATAACCAAAGGAGAGGAAATAGGCAAAGGTTTCTGAAAGTTACTTAATAGCTATATCAGCTCAACGGATGGAGAAAATGTCATTTTGTGACATAAATCAATTGCAGCTTGTGGAAATGAAATAGTTCGCAAACTGTAGTATTAAATACAAATTTCAATTTATTTAGTTTGATAAGGAATAGGAAAGGAAACAGGTAAACTCTGGCTGAAGGTTCTGAGAGTTGCTGAATAGCTGATAACCAAATTGGTGAATCAAAAAAATATCTAATTGAGACATGAATTTGTTCGTAGAGCTCAACTAGCTCAACCACTAAGCAAGGGTGGCCACCTCTAACAGAGTTGCCACCTCAAGATTTACTTATAACAGTAACAAGAGAAACTTAAAGTCTACTTCGCCTGCCTTAAGGGCAACCAATCAGAGTGTCCCAAAGCGTTGCCAGACTGTTTCGACCACATGGACTTCAAATCTCGTTGCTTTGTGAACTTTAGTGTTTAAAGTGCTGTCAATTGGGTGAATTGATAGCAGCAAATGAACTGGAACTAGTTCGTTCATTGGCACATTAAGAGCTTTTTCAAACAGGAAAACAGTTCGATTGCCATTCAATCAAGGGTTAAAGCTAAACGCACTCTGCCTCTGTGTGAGTGTGTGTGTGTGTGTGTGTGTTTGTGTTTGTGTATCGTTGAGTGTTGTGAAACGTCAAAGAAAACCTAAAAGCTGGCCGCAGGCAAACGCAACTGCGTCTGCCTTCGCTCCACTATTATTTTTTTTTTGGGCGCGTGGAAATCAATAAATAAAAAACAAATAGTAAAAAAAAACCAGAAAAGAAAGATGAGGGCGCCACGTGGAGGAGGCGTGTGCTGAGCCAGCTGGCAGCTGGTGTGAGTGAATTGAGTTTGCTGCTGCTGCGGCTGCTGCTGCGGCTGCTGCTGCGGCTGCGGCTGCGGTTGGGCTTTAAGCGAGCGTCAGTTACGCGCAGCGTGCAAAAACCTTTTAGTTATATTAATTTCAAATTCGCTTGCAACACCAACACCAGCCAGGCTGGCCACAGGCCCCCAAGCCCCGCCCCAGCCACCTGCCACCTGCCAGCATTAATGTGCGACCAAAAAGTCGTAAAAAAAAAAGCAGGAAAAATTTGTTATGAGCCACACTTCAATTGGCTTTGCACTTGCCATGGTGGCGGGCCATGGGCATGGACGTTGTCTAGTGGCTGCTGGACCTTGGCCCCCAAATTGTTGCTGTCGCATAATTCGCGGCGGCAAATTGCAACAGCGATTTATCTTGTTGCCAATTAGCCGCGGCCAATAACAATTGCCGTTGGCGTTTTTAATTAGAAAATGCAAGCAGACAAAAGGAGCAGACTGAGTGCGAAACTGCTATGCACTTCAAGGATCCAGCAGACTGCACACGCCTCCTCCTCCATCCACCTTGTGGCAGCCATCGTGTCTGTTTGGCAAGGTGAAAAAACTAATTACATTAAAACTGCCACGAATTCAATTCAATTGCATTCAATGCAGCGTCTCTATATGTGTGAGTGTGTGTGTGTGGTGTGTGTGTGTGGTGTGTGTGTGTGTGTGTGTGTGCTAGGTGTAAGCTGGCAGCCACAACAAGCGCCAGACGCCAGTTGGCGCAGTGCAAACCAACATTTTTTACTCCAGCAGCGCAAAGCCTTAATCAATGCCAAATTGCTGCAGATTGTAAAGCCAAGTGATCGACTAGAAGATACCCTGTATGTAGGTCAAGTATGAAAGTACAGATAAATCTAAAACATATGATATATCGTATATAACATAGAGATCATATAGAAAATTTAGATCATGTAGATCGTTTGCTTAATTTTTTTTTGCATGACTTAGAACATTTATATAATTTAGATCATTTAGAGCATTTACATCATTTGGATCATTTGGATCATTTAAATCATACATCATTTAATTTTTTGGATTGCTTAAAATATTTAGATCATATGGATCATACAAATTATATATATCATTTAGGTGATTTTTAATTTAGATCATATCGATCATATACATCATATAGATCGTATAGATGACATGTAGATCACATATATCATACGAGTCACACATATGTATCTATGTATATATCTATATATATATATATCTATATCTATATAGATTATAAAGAAAAAATTAATAAATATAAATTAATAATCTTGAGAGAGATCTCAGAGAGTATACTATCTATATTATATTAAATATATTATATTAACTAACCTTGGAAAGTTTTCTCAGCTATTCGTAATTCATTTTCAGACATCTGGCAACTCTCCTAACAAATGAATATTTCCAATATTAAAAACAAAAATTTGCTTATAAATTTTACGTGAATTTACATAGCTCTAAAATCACGCCGTAATAGGGCATTTCAAAGTACATTCCGAGTGTTGAATTTTTTGTAGGATTTGTTGTTGTTGTTGTTGTTGTAGGTGTTGTAGGTGTTGCCGGTGTTGCCAGTGGTGTTGGGGCGCGTCTGACTTGGCTTTCAATCGTAATGTCAAGTGATTGGTTTTGGTTGCTGCGGACAGCGTTCTGGGGCGTGTTTGGGTTGCCGTGGGATGTTGGGCTCCGTTAAGGTTCGGGCCATTTGAGGTGTGCGAAAGTCTGAAATGTGCGTTGCGGTCTTTGATTGAATTGCGGCGCGCATTTAATAATGCAGCGGAGCACCATTCAAATCGAACTGAGACATTTGAATTAAATTAGCAGCTCTTCGCTCTGATTGCGCCCACACATACGTACCTACATGCCTTTCAGGTTAGTCCGCTTATTATACCTCCACATGATGGGATTAGACTAATTTGACTCACAAGTTGAAGTTTTTGCCAATAATCAGACTCGTTGGTCGTTACTCTACATTCTCCACTCAGTGCCCTCCTATATCAACTCGTAACTCTACACACACCACCCACCCAAGTTTCCCTCGCCCACTCGCCCCTCACTTTCTATCTATAAATCTATTTCATATCACTTTTCAGGTTTAGATTTTTTTAGAGTTATAAAGCTGTTCTAGCTTTTTTTTGGCTATTTCAACTGACTCGGTAAACACTCAACAGTTGACAACATTGGCTAAGAGTACTGCGTTTTTTTTTTCCATTTCCAATAATATTTAGGACCCCAGAATATTTTCCTAAATTCCTCACTTCATACTCAAGCGTCAAGCAGAGCAGATCAAATAAATATCTGAAAAAATTATATTTTATAAAATTTCTATACAAAATGGATCACCCCGAGGTAATTCTAAATTATTGAAAATAATTCATATTCCACATCTCTTTCTTTTAAGGACAATGACATACCCACCTGGCCCACCGACCCTAACCAGTCGGTTTTTGAGATGTGCGAAATGTGTCGTAACAACAACCCGGACATGTGCCTGTACTTCCAACCGCAGGCCAGCGCTGATAATACTACTCGAGTTGAGGACACCGCACCAGATGCCAAGTGGGATGGTAAGCCTGCAGAGGCTGCAGAGGCTCCGAAGCCCGAGAAGCTGCCGCTCACTGATGCCGAGAAGGAAGCTCTCCGGCAATAGATTCCATACATTAGCGCAGAGCATGAATAACTGTTTGGCCTAACTTGTTTATTCCTAGATGAACTGTTCGTTTTTTTTTTTTTTTTCACTGGAATAAATAACGTTACAAGAGCCAGCAAACAGAAGCGTTTAGAAAACTCAGATCAGGGAGAAGGATAGGTATCTGATCGGAAAGAGAGTAGAGTAGAGCAGGCAGACCGGAATGGAATTTACGATTGAAGTGGCCTTTGGTAGGCGTGCATTACTAGACTTATAGCTGGGCATTCGATAACGACGAGTGCCTTACGCATGCTCCTCGGAGCTCGGAACTTAGCTGCAGCTGAGTGGGGCAAACTGCAGAGATGCCAGCCTTGACTTCGGAAATAGTTTCATAGCTAAATTATTTAAGAATGGTTAAGACTTGATCCAGCTAAATAGTAGATATGATTTTTCCAATATTGTGAAGCAATTGGTATAGCAAGAGATAGTAATGTGAAGGTACGAAAGATCTAAGAATTTAGTTCAGGAGGGGCCTGCGCAAACAGCTCAACTGGATGCGGCTAAGCTCGGATGACATTGGGGTAGTTGGGCGCAGGTAACTTTCAGATAATATTCTTGAGGCTGTTATCCACTAATAATAATAATAATAATAATAATAATAATGACAATAATAATAATAATAATACAAAATATTGTATTAGTACCATTATCTAATCGTCTTAGACTCTAAAGAGCATTGAGCTCTACCTCTTATCTAGGAAGTGGGCCAGTAGATCTTCTATACCTCCCTAATCAAGACTTGCTTATTCATCCTTATTCACTTATTCTACGCTAACCTATAGATTGGGCTAAAAGCCTGTATACATTATACTGGCAATGCCCATAAGTTTTCCTATCATTGACTGGCTTGAGAAAACGCTGAACTGCATTACGGGTTGCCCCAGCAATGGTACCGATGGTTACTGCTAATAAGAGGCACGAGTTGAGCCGTAAGCTCGTAAACTCGCTTTCAAATGGCTCAACTCTTTTCCTATCCCATAAGCTGTGCATTCTGCCTACCAAGTTTCTTAACGCTTTGTTTGTTGGCTCTTGTAACGTTATTTATTCCAGTGAAAAAATAAAAACTAACAGTTCATCTAGGAATAAACAAGTTAGGCCAAACAGTTATTCATGCTCTGCGCTAAGGTATGGAATCTATTGATGGCGAACATCCTTCTCGGCATCAGTGAGGGACTTTGGACCTGCAGCCCCTTCAGCCTCTGCAACCCCTTCAGCCACTGCATCTCCTGCAGCCCCAGCATCATCTGCAGCCTCTGCAGCCTCCCCAGATTTAGTATCGCATTTGGCATCTGGTTGGGCTTCGTCAGCTTCAAGATCTCGGTTAGCATTAAAAGTGTGCGGAGGACGATTGGGCTCCGGCTCGCAGTAGATGCACATGTCCGGATTGTTGTTGCGGCACATGTAGCACATCTCGAATGGCTCCTGGCTAGGCTCAGCAACCCAAGAGGGCAGCCTGGATTTCTTAATAGGGAGAGGTTTTGCATATGCAGTTAAAGGATTAGCGCTTTCTCAATATATTCAGAATTACCTTGCGGTGATGCATTTCGAATACAAATTTTATAAAATATAATTCTTTCAGATATTTATTCGAGCTGCTCCGCTTGACGCTTGAGTATGAACTGAGGAATGTAGCAACATTTTCTGGGCTCCTAAATGTTATCGACTACGGAAAAAGCAACGCAGTGCTCTTGGCCAGTGTTGTCAAATGCTCAGTGTTGCACAAGTCAGTTGGAGCACTCATAACTCTTGAAAAGAAACTAGCAATATAGATTTATAAATATATAGAGAGTTGCGAGAGGAGGGTACGGAGTGGATCTTGTAGAGTGGAGAAAGCAAAACAAGCAACAATTAATGTAACGGGAACATGTAACGAGTAAGGAGTCAACAGAAAAATCACAGCAGACAGCGAAGGGAAGAAAAGAAGAGAAGAAGAGAAGAGAATGGTGCGCGACAGGTGAGTTGATTTGCGGTACTAAATGAATATTAAATTGAAGCTTAGTTAGGGCAGTTTAATGCGGGATTAGCGAGACAACAGCGAGTGGAGATGTGGAGGAAGGGAAGGAAACAAAAGCCAGTTGATTAACCGTTAATTTATGAATGCAAGGAAAACAATGAAATGTGAAAAGACAATGCGAACGCGAAAATATGTGCAGAGAACACGATTCTTGGCTTCATTTTGTGTTTTTGTTTTGTTTTGTTTTTTTTTTTTTTTTTTTTTTTTGGTTCGTTTTGGTTTACTTGATTTTTGTGCTTTGGCATCATTTGTATGCAAATGAGGTGAAAATCTAATTACGTCAAAATATGCGCGAAATCTAATGACAAAGCAAACAATAAGCGAGGAGTCTCTGTCCGTCTGTCTGTGTGTGTGTGTGTGTGTGTGTGATTGAACATGTTTGCTTTATGTGAGTGATTACATTATATACACAAGCACACAAACACACTCCTACACCTACACCTACACCTACACCAACACACACACACACACATGCAGAACACGACAATTTGTAATGCGCCAATAAGAATTTATATCAAAGCTTTTCTCGCAAGGCGCAAGGCACATTACGTGGGCAGAGATAGCGGGCGTTGTTTTGCGCTGTCTACGACGACGACGCCCACTGATAAGCGGCAGCGGCAGCGACAGCGGCATGAAAGAAAACAGCAACAACAGCAGCAGCAACAACAACAACTGCAAACAACAAGCGCAGCAGCTATGTATATTGCTCCGTGTTTAGCTAACGCCAGTTGCCGACGCTGGCAGCGGCAGCACGTGGCTGCGAGCGCATCGTCAAGCGTTGTAATTCGTTGAAAAATTGCCGACACAAATCGCGTTGACGTTGGCAGCGCAGCCAGCGATTCGCGACGAGCGCCATTTCGAAGAGCCGCGTATAAGTAAGGTCCCAGTATAAGAGTGCCGAGAACAGCCGGCTAAAATACTGTTTCGAGAACAGATTTGTAAGCGAACTGGGTACAGTTTGTGAACTAGGCATACAAATTTTATTGAAATTACATTTAATTTGTATATTAAATATTTTAGTTTATTTATTTATTGCTATACATACATTAAATCTCAGCTAATATATTTTCTACTTAAATTATCTGTTCTGTTCTGTTCTCACATGCACAAAGGGAATTTTTGCTTTTATCAAATTTCCTCCGCACAAATAGCCCACAACAATTTTGGACTTATACGACGTCGTCAACCATCAGTATTCGACGAGCAGTTTCGGCAGCCTCGGCTATCGCTGCCACGAACATCAAAACGAAGACGAAGCAGTTGCCGATTGCGGGTGCTGCTGACGCTGTCGCTGTCGTCGCTAGTTCTGCTGCTGCTGCTGTTGCTGCTATCAGCCGTTAAGCGAGGAGGAAACTCAGTTTCAATTCGGATGCAGATTCAAACGGACGCGTGCGCTTGTCTCCCCATTAAAAGAAACATTAAGTCGACAGATAACACGAAATTTGATCGCTTTTAAAAGAGAGAAACTTTCAAATCAAATTGTAAGCTTAAATTCATTGTTTAAATTGTTGATAAACAAATTATTTTAAATTAAAAATAAAAATGTAATTTTAAAAAATTTTTAAATTAAAAAATTTACATTTTACACTTATATTTAAAAAATATAGCAAAATTTATAATTTGATATTTATTTGAATTAAAATTCTTTAAATTAACTAAATAAATAATTTAATTAAAACGTTAAATAAACAATAAATTTTAAAAGTAAACTAGATCGAAAAATAAAATATTAAAGAACAGAAAATATCAAATTTACTTAATAATTATATAAATATTATTAATGATATGAAATACAATTTGAATTTTAGTTTTAATAAATTTTAATTTTAAATTTATTTAAATCAAATTATTTTAATTAAATAAAAATTAAACAAATTTTAACCGCATGTTTCTTAAATATTAATTTAAGTTTTACACGAATTCTTTATTACATTAAAAACTGTTTTAAAATATTATTTGTAAATATATAAAAATTAAAAATATTAATTCAAAATTTTTTTATTTTCAGTTAATTAAAAAAATCAAAGAAAATGGAGAAACTCGAAAAACATGAAGAAACAAATATCGAAATGAAAAATAACTAAATAGAAATAAAGAAAACGTGTAAAGTTTTTTTAAATTTTTTTTTTTTTTGTTAAGTGAAAAAATATTGAAAAAAGAAGCGAATTCGGCGAGAGAAAGTAAGAGAAAGTTTTGTGTGTGTTGCGGGTCGGAAATGAAGGATGTCAGTTGTGTGCACATCGAAGAAAGCAACGGAAATTAAAATTTGCATGTGCAGCAGGACACAGGACACTGCGAGTGGCATTGGCAGAGGAATGTGGCCAAAGCAGTGCAGCGGCTGCTGCAGCTGCAGCTGCTGTTGTTCAGCAAGCCAAAGCTCGATGAAGCTGCCCAACGAATTCGCCACTCAAAAACTCAGCTCGATGCCACTTTTTGAATAAAAACTTGACTTGGCCCAAAAACCATAACCAGCGGTACAGAGACAGAGACAGAGACAGAGACAGAGACACATTCAGTGCGACAGAGATAGTGATAAACAGAGTGAGAGAGACCGCGAGAGAGTGAGAGTGAAAGAGAGAGAGATCTCTTGTTCATTAGCTGACAACTAGATAAAACGCTCAACAACATTGACAACAGCTTCATCAACTGCTGCCCGAGCTCTACTTTTTGGGTGTACCCCAAATATATCACCGGCCCACACCCCCAGCCCCTGCACGCCCCGCCGCCAACCCTCAGACCCAACAATCATGGCATTGCATGGACAGACGTTCTGCTTCTCCGCAGCTGGATTTATCGCTTGCTCAGCAATCGTTCTGCTTTGCAGTTCCGGTAAGTGAAATATGCAATCACAAAATAAGAGCAAAAAAAAGCAGAGAGAGAGACGAGAGACGAGAGAGATGCTCGACTAGCAGATATCCTGTAGTCAAATGAAAGCTGTGAGAATTGAGAGAGATTCTCGAACAACTTAGAGACAATTCAAAGAAGCTTAAGACTCTGAGTATAAAGACAACAGTTACAGGTGCTCAGCTACCAGATACCCTTTAATTTGTGTTGCGTTGTGAATTATAGACTCGATCATCCACTACAAAGACTGTCCAAAAATAGAGAGATTAGGAAGAGTTTAAGACTCTTTCAGTGCTCAGCTAGCAGATACCCTGTATACAAGTGTTTTTTTATTTTAATCTTATCGAAACACATCCGAATAATCCAGAGAAAATTAAAAATCTCTTCAATGTTCTCAGGCACTCAAGTTGCCCAACTATCACATACACTGTATACAAATTGCTTTACGAATTTAACTTCAGATTTCATCAACTAACTAACTAAACAGTCAAGCGCTTAAAATAATTTTTAAAATCTCAACATTCACTCAAACTGAAATAATGATAGACTAGCAAATGTCCTACATTTTACTATACACTTTATCTCTCTAATAGAGAAAATTCTAATAAGGTTTCCAGATTTTAATAAAATACTACATTTTATTACTTATGAATTTCTAAGAGATAAAAAAAAAAATCTTGATCTTTGAAATAGTATTCTGTGCATAAGGATGACAGATATATGCAGGGTATATATGAAAAAGGAAAAGAGAGAAAGAAAGCTGCTTATGTCTTTATACAATTTCTAAATCAGTCAGATTTCCAGTCAATCAGTCATTCAATCATTCACTCACTGAGTCAGTCCCTCACTCAGTCAGTCCATCTGTCTGCGAGTCAGTCAATCACTACATCAGTCAATCATTCATTTACTCAGTTACTCTTAGATTCTATCAGTCAGTCAATCATTCATTTCCATCAGTCAGTTAGTCAATCATTTACTGAGCCAGTAATCAATCATTCATTTACTCAGTTACTCTTAGAGTCTATCAGTCAGTCAATCATTCCTTTCCATCAGTCAGTTAGTCAATCGTTTACTGAGCCAGTCTCTTAATCAGTCAGTCAATCAATCATTGACTTAGCCACTCCATCTGTCGGTGAGTCAGTCAATGAGCTAGTCAGTCAGTCACTACATCAGTCAATCATTCAATCACTCACTCACTCAGTCAGCCAGTCAGTCAATCACTTTACTCAGTCAGACAGTCGCTCAGTCATTCCCTCTCGTCACTCAGCCAGTCAGTTAGTCCCTCAGTCAATCATTCAGTCTGTCCGTCCATCAGTCCATCAGTCAGTCAGTCAGCCTGGTCAGTTATTCATGCGAACTGAAGCTGTTTTTCTACTTTATTCCATTTGCCATTTGCCATTTTCCATTTTCCATTTTCTGTTTCTATTTTCTGTTATTGTTGACGTTGCATCTGGCAATGAAAACGTCATCGAATGTAAAATGTTGTGCGAGGCACACACACAGAGAGAGAGAGAGAGAGGAGAGCGAGAGAGAAACAGAGAGAGAGAGAGAGAGGGGGAGAGATGGAGAAGACAAGTTTCCAGTTGCAACTTCAGCAATTGCTGCGCTGCAACAGTTGCAACTGTTTGAGTTAATGCATTTTGTTGCACAATAACAGACATTTGACTACATCTACTACTTCTACATCTTCTCCATCTTCTTCCTCTGTTAGCCTTCTCCACTTGTCACACACACTCACACACTCGCAGTGAGCTGCCACGCCTCCACAACTTAAAGCCTCAGCGCTTTAGTCCACTTTGCTTAGTTGAGCTGAGATCTCATTGAAAAGGTTTAACCCTTAGCGGTTTATAGCCAAATACAGTGTGCACTCGCTATGAGCAACTAGCCGTAAATAGCAATTCTTTAGCTATAAACAGATTTTGCATATATTTTACAACTCTTCGATTATAGAAATACTTTTCTCATATATTTTATAATTTCTATAAAAATTGTATTTTTTGCTTGTTTGATTGACTGATTGAAGCCGAAGCGCTTAGGCCTTGCAGTGCTGAAACCTGTATACAAATTTATTGAAATCGATGTTTAAATGCTCGTTCAACCAACTTATATTGGCTTTAGCTCAGAGGTATTAAATAAGAAATTATTGCGATGGAAATTGAAAAATAAATAAATTGAATAAGTAATAAATTGAAATGTATTTATTACATTACTAACAGAACTTTAATTGGCAGGCAATTAAATTGATATCAAGAATTTCGAGTTGAAGAAAATATTTGCCCAAAGCAGAAAAAACAATTATTTTTGCTTCTTTAATTAGATAAGTGGCTGAGAAGACGATTTTAGAGCAGCTAAATGGAAGTGAAGAGGCAGATATAGAGAGGGAGGGAAGAGTAAGAGCAATTCGAATATGCAGAAAATGTTGATGTTTTCCATAAATTGCAATTTATTATTTTTTTTTTTATTGTTTTTAAATTTTTAAAAAAATTTTTTTCTTTCTGTTGTTTTATTGAATAAAGTGAAATTTTTCCGGCTCGTCGACACTTGCAATTTACCTTTTGCCATGTTTATTTAGCAGAACACACAGAGGGAGACAGCGAGAGAGGGAGATAGACAGGTAGTTGGTCAGAATTTATTAACCTCAAATCAATTTGAAATCGAGTTGCAGTTTATAAATTAAATAAATAATTTGTTTAATAAAAAATGAAAATGACTTTCGATTAAATAAAGCAAACTTTCCCATAAATAAATCAACGCAAATTAAAAACTCTCGGAAATCGTTGACGTCTCAGCCAAAAGAGCTTTGTTTCTGATTGACTCGAGTATGCGACGAGTGATGAATGCTTTGAATGCTTCGCCCCTAATTGAGTTTGGATGCCAATAAGAAGAAATGAAGTGGTGAAGGCAGTGTTCCATTTCCATTTCCATTTCCATGGGAAAATCTAAAATGCAAGCAGAAATTAAAACTATTTATTTATTTATTTAATTGTTACAGAGAATTAAATTTAAATAACAATATTAGTTAAAGCCAGAGCAACTAAGGCCTCCAGGCAGAGAAACATGCTTCGATTTAAGCGAGCAAATCGTATTATAGTAGAAGAAATTTCTATATAAGACAGGCTTGAGGCTTTAATAATTTAATTTTCATTTTAATTAATTTTGATATTAAAAACAAAGTGTATATTTAATTTAAATTAGTTTTAAAATTGAAAATGTTTTCTTTATTTCAAATAAATTTGGAATTAAATTTTTTTTTTAATTTAAAATAATTTTAAATATTAAACATCTTTTTTTTTTATTTAAGTTAATTTAGAAATTTAAAAACAAATTTTTTTTAATGTCTTAAATGAAATTATAATTTATTTAAATTATTTTTGAAATTACGAATTTTTATAAAAATATCTTAAAGTAAATTATAATTTTTAAGGTAAAATTAAAAACAAAATTGCCTGGAAAAATAAAAATAACTAGTGCCTATTTTATAGGGTATTAAAGGTGTTCAGCTTTTGCGCCAAAATCTACAACTGAAACTTTTGACTTGAAGCAAACATTGCCAGCAAAATTACATAGTTACATATAATAGTTACATAAGCAGGTGTCTTGGTTCTAGGGTATCTAACTGTTCATATAATATATTAACTGCAATAAATGAATATTAATTAGGAGGTTAGGCTTATCTGCATATTATATAGAAAAATATATATTATATAGAAATAGATATAGATTTAGATATAGGTATAGATATAGATATAGGTATAGATAGATACATATGTATTGATATATATAAGTATATCTACATCTACATCTATATCTATATCTATATCTATATCTATATCTATATCTATATCTATATCTATATCTATATCTATATCTATATCTATATCTATATCTATATCTATATCTATATCTATATCTATATCTATATCTATATCTATATCTATATCTATATCTATATCTATATCTATATCTATATCTATATCTATATCTATATCTATATCTATATCTATATCTATATCTATATCTATATCTATATCTATACCTATATCTATATCTATATCTATACCTATATCTATATCTATATCTATATCTATATCTATATCTATATCTATATCTATATCTATATCTATATCTATATCTATATCTATATCTATATCTATATCTATATCTATATCTATATCTATATCTATATCTATATCTATATCTATATCTATATCTATATCTATATCTATATCTATATCTATATCTATATCTATATCTTTATTATATATTACATATATTATCAAGTGTATATTGTATAGGTGTAGATGTAGAGATACCTATCTATACTTGTATATATTTATAGCTATCTACCTATATCTATTTCTATAGCTACATCTATACCTATACCTATATCTATATCTATGTCTATATCTATATATATAGTTATAGTAGTTAAAGCGCGGCGCCAAACTGCACGCAGCACCATCAACTTGTCTGACTTTTTGACAAACTCAATGTCTGCGTGTGTGTGTGTGGGTGTGTGCGAGTGTGTGTGTGTGTGTTAGACTGCCTCCTGTTGTGGTTTATGATACCATTTAGCCCGGGGGTTGTTTTGACAAATTGTGCAAATTATTGTGTTAAATTTGCCCTTGAGGTGAAAAATCACTTTGACATGGATTATATACAGTTTTTTTTCCACTGTGTGTGTGTGGGTGTTTAGCTGATTGTGCTTTTGTCTGCTAGGCACCCACACTCACACGCACAGCCGCAGACATTCGCATTAGTGTAGCATTTCGCTGCGGGGCATAAATGACGACTGACAATCCACAAATCGACAAATGAGAAGCTTAAAGGCATTTATTCTTGTTCGTGTTGTTGTTATTGTTGTAGTTGTTGTAGCTGGTACTTTAAGCACCACACACCACGTACACTGGCAATAATTGAAGCCAGTCCCGCAAGCTGTCAGCCAAATGTGGAGCTATTGCAAGGCACTTCAAATCAGTTTACAGGGTATGCCTTAGCTAAGTTACAAGAAAGATAGCTATGGCCCAGTTTACACATATGCAGGCAAGAGGTAGTGATGAAATCGAAGAAGACAACAGCTAGCACTATATAAATATTTCACAGTCGGCTACAGGGTATGTTCTAGTCTGGTCAAGCTATCAAGCTTGCCCGCCAATATGTATTGACGGCATGAGCTGTGAAACAATATATTTCTCGGCATTAGAAACCACTTCGAGCGACTTCTACAATATGTACAGGGTATGCTTACGTCTACTACTCTTGATTAAGAAGCAGTTATATGTAGGTGCGAAAAATAGATCAATGCAGACAAACACTGCGAGAGCTCATTTGAAGGGCAATATGCTGCCATTTTAAGGCACTTCAATCGAATTTACAGGGTATATCGGCGTCTACTACTCCCTCATAAAGATAAATCTATCTACACATACATTCCTACATGACATTATTCCTGGCTTCCTTGGCATAAATTCAAGGCACCTCACTTGCACTTACAGGGTATTACAGGGTATCCTCGCTTACCACTCCCCGTCACCTTTCTCTGCGCTCATGCAGCAACTTGTGGCAAGTTTAGCTTTTCTATGTTTTTCCTTTATTTTATTTATTTTTTTTTTGTTTTTTTTTTTTTGGTAACTTTGCAACGATTTCGTATGCAGCGTTGACGTGACTCGCATTAGCATTGCACACGTGTGCCACGCCCACCACAAGACTTCACCTGTCACTTTCCACGCCCCACGCCCCGCGCCCCCGTCGCTGCCACACGTAATGCGCTCTGTTGCTTATTATCGAAATTGTATATGCCACAAAACAGCAGCGCCAACTTCCTGGCTTCAGCTCAGCTCCCACTTCTTGAATGCTTCTTTCTGCTGTTGTTGCTTCTCCGTTTCCTTTTCCTTCTCCTCTCCTTCTCATTCTCCTTCTCCTGCTTCTTTCCGGGATTTTGTGTTGGCAAAGTTTTTGGCCGAGCAACTTATTAAGATAGTTGGTTAGTTGCTTAGTTGGCGCGTCTAGACGGGTTTTAGTCAAATTATGGTTTTCAAACGTTTCGTTTTCCGCCATATCCTCTCTCTCTCTCTCTCTCACTCACACTCTATATCTATCTCTCTCTCTCTCTCTTTCTCTCTCTCAGTCCGTTCATGCACTCTTCCATCTAGTCCGTAACCCCGTTCTGTCGCTCGTTTTGAAACTTAACATGAGCTTTTTGTAACCACAATTATTTGCCTATTTGTGTATGTGTGCGAGTGTGTATGTATGTGTGTGTGAGTGTGTGAGTGTGTGCTGTGGCATGTCAAGGAATTGGCCATTAGAGAGTCCGTCCACAACATGCGCCTGGGGGCCATGCAATTTGCCACTGTGAATTGTGCTGCTAGAAAAATGAAAAACAGGAAGTTTGTGTACGTCAAAAGGGGTATGCCCGACTAGCGAATATCCTGGCCAGTTTTCGTCCTGTAGCAGCTGAAGCCACTGTCAGCAAATCTTAGAGAAGAACACAAACCTCTAGTCATATACGCTCAAGACATTCAAAAAGGTAATATAATAATAAAAAAAATCGAATATCGATAACAATTCTTATCGATTTATCGAGAAACTAATAGAACTATTAACATCTCTGATACCCAGCTCAACTTGAATGTATTTGAGATAACAAATAGCCAAGCCCGACCACTGCTCGCTACATTCAGTTTCTCATAGCTAATATACCCACTTTTCACACTTTTCAATGGCCTCTAGGGTATACAAAAAAGTGTGGCATGTTTTTAGTGAGTGCCTGGCCACAGAGTGATGAGAGCGGCGAGTGGGGTATGCTATGCGCTTTGTTTGTTTACGTTTCGTTTTATTTTTTTCCTCCTTTTTTTTGACTCTTTCCACCGCCTCCATCCGCTCGGCGCACCCCGTGCCTTTTCCATTTGGCTTGTCGACCTTTGCAACCACAAATCTGGTCGGCTTTTAAATAATACCGAAAACTTCTGCACACATTTGTATGAATAGCCAAACGTATTTGCATAGAAAATATTAAGTTTTATTTAAAGTATACCCTGTACTTCCAGAAAAGTGCGTGAAAGGGCATAATGGACTATATATATTCGGCTATGGGAAGCAAACTATTTATCATATATAAATAATAGTTAAGACAGCTCGACGTACCAACGGGGTATTTATGGTATATACATATGAATGATACTCTGTAATATGAATATATATTTCAAAAGTCCATTATGAACTGAAGCATGTAACGGCAAACAGAATTAGCTTAAATGAGTATATATAGCCATGGAGGGAACTTTTTACAGAGTATTTAGCGCATATTTCACAAAAACAGATTACAGGGTATTTATTATAGACAAGTTTAAAAGTCTAGCAATATCAACACAATATTTTACTGAAGAGTATATCAAAAGCAACCTATGAGTGCTTTTTAGACGGTATTCCATAGTCGATCATCTTTATATTTAAACGTAAATTCCTAATTAAGCTCAAATAGAAACCTCTCTAGAGCAGCCCCAGGAAGAAGCCACAGCCAACTCATATGTCAGTATCGTCAAAGCTAATTCGTATTACCAAATTCTCGGCTTATTAAATTCTTGCCTTAATTTTTTTTTAGACTTTCCACAAAATATTTTAATGAACTTTCAAGTTGAATTTGAACTGTAAAAGGGTGTTGCATGTTGGGTTGTGAAAATTATTAATATAGATTTATTGTTTAAATATTTATTGAAGTTGAAATTGAAGTTTCTCCACAATCAAAAGCTTGGCTGGCTTCAATCATTCAAGGGCTGTGCGGTTGATCAATCATTTACTTACTCTTGCAACACAATTTACCAACTGAAAATATCACCAAATTGCACAACCTTTGAAAAGGCATTCAAAAACATATTCGATGCCGCCGATCAATCACCATCAATCAAACAAAAGTTTGTTCTACTTAGGTGGCCTGCTCATATCCTCGAAGCAATCATCTTAAACGCATATCAAATATTCATTTTAATCAGTCATCAATCCTCAAATCAATCAATCATCAGCAGATCATTGATTTGTACATAACTTTTTCATTCCGATTTTCTCCCCCCTCCTATAGCAGTAAATTGATAATCGACGCATTCAATATCGATATTTTGTTTATCGATAAAAGTTGATTTTAGTTTACAACTTTAGAAATTCCCCGGCAAAAGAAAATAGATTGGATTCTAGCACAAATATTATCTGTCAGGGCTACGAAGGGCGGCACTTCGATGGGTTGGCGTATAAAAAATAAACTTTTGCTGTTAACTCATCGCGTGAATTGCAAATTCTCAGTTTTCTTTTCAGTTTTTTGTTTTTGTTTTTTGTTGTATTTTTGTTTTAGTTAACCCCCTATTGTTTTGGTTTTCGCTTTAATTTTTAGGTTGTTTTTGTTTTTGTTCTTGTGCTTGTTTGTTGACCTATTTTTTAATTTACTTTTCATGGGGCGCCCGGCACAAACTGAAATTGGAATTTGCAAGTGTTTTTCACTTTTTTTCTTGTTGTTTTTTTTGGGAGCCTCTCTAAAAAATAAGCCTCAACGGCAACAACAACAAATACTTTTGATATCATTGCCAACAATTTTGGCAAAAATTCATTTATTTTCACGCGCCAAAAAAAAAAAAAAAATACACGAAACAAATTTGAAAAGAAATTCAGAGAAAAATAAAAGTTTCGAAAAATATTTAGAGAAGTCTAATGCTGCGTCGATTGTTGTTGTTGCGGTTCGTCTTCATCTTTCTACTTTGAACTCAAATTGAATAGCTGACTGAGAGCAAAAATTGTTGTAAATGTTGGTGGAAACTTAAATAGGTGAACGAGCCTGAGATAGAGAGACTGAAAAAAACAGTATTCAAGTGGAAGAGGACGTCTATAGATATTTACTAAGGATTTATTAGGGATTAGATGTCTAAAAAATATGCTATCAATCATCCAAGCAGTGATTCAATCAATCAATCAACCATATGTCTAAAAAATATGCTATCAATCATCCAAGCAGTGATTCAATCAATCAATCAACCATACAGGCAATCTACAGTCGATCAGTTAGTCAGTCAGTCAATCACTCAGTGCGTCAATCAGTAGTCAATCAGGTAATCAATCATTCAGTCATACAGGTAATCTGCACTCAATCACTCAGTCAATCACTTCGTTTCATCAATTATTGACTCTGTCAATCAGTAGGGAATCATCAGTCAATCAGGTGGTCCGTAGTAGTAAAGCAGTCAATCAATAAGCATCCATTACTCAGTCTTAAGCCAATCAGTCCAAGAACATTTAAGCATAATTAATTTATAACTATCAAAAGTCAGGTCTTAAGACTTAAATGCAAAAAAAAAAAAAAAAAAAAAAATTAAAATAAATTCCTTCTTAAATTTCTCATCTTCTTCAAGCGAACAGCAAACTTTCGCCGCATTTAACCCTTAGGGAAAAGTTCATTAAGGCAAATTAACTCAATGTTAAGCTAAATCCACACCGAAAAAAAACCCCAAAAAAGAAGGTTAACAAAAAGCTGTTCAAGTACCGCGGGCACAACCCGAAACCAAAGACCCAACCTCAAACACGAAAGTGTTGTGGGCGTGGCATGGGAAAGGCGCTCAGACCAAAGTTATGCCCGTCAATCTTCGCGACGAGGCGACAATTTGATAAACTGAGCCGCCGTCTGAGCTGGATCCTTCAGATACCCTCGGATACTAATCAGCGAGCGCTTTACAGGAAGTCATAAATTCTGCCGACGACATGTGCAAGAGTGTGTATCTGTGTGTGGGTGTGTGTGTGTGTGTGTGTCGCGCCCTTGTCTAGAAATTTTAATTAAAAGCGATGACAGAGCGAGTAATTCGATATCAGAGAATGTCGCCTATTAATTTTAAGGACATTTCCTTTATTGATTCTTTGTCAATATTATATTGAACCCATAATTTACACATAAAAGGGCTCTCTCTGTGTGTGTGTGTGTGTGTGTGTGTGTGTGTTATTGCCTTTGCGGTTTCGTCCATTGTCTTTTCTATCTTGGATTCAACTTTTGTTTCTGGTCGCGTGTATTGCATTCATTTCAAATTAAATAAAACAGGAGCGAACTTGGCAATTGGGCCGCACTTTCAGTGGCGCTCTCAATGAACTCATTGAGTGTCTCTTTGTTGAAAATATATTTTAAAAATATATATATAATTAAATAAAATATTTCTCTTAGTTCAAGCAAATTAAAATTTAAATTTTTACAAAATTATTTTTAATATTAACACTTTAATAAATGAATCTATAAAAATTATTTCAGATATATAGTACCTGTTTTTATCTATCAGCAAGCATATTTTTGCGTATTAAGATTTTATTGAAGAACAAATATTTCAAAAATATCTTCTAAAAAAGCAAAATTATTTATATATATTTTACATATAGAACGTTAAATTTGATATATAACTAAATATCAGAATAGTTTTTGGCTTAGATAATATTGCAAGCAATCTTATACACAAACCTTTCACAACCCTAGACACTTGGCTAATCGCCCCCAGTTCTGGGCCCCCCCTTCAGCTGTAGTCCGCTCCTGAACTTGAATTAGTTAGCAGGGCGTGTTGTCTTTTGTCTTTTGATGCGCAACGCCATTATAAGCACCCACACGCACACACAGAAACACACACTTATTGCAAGTTCTATAGTGTGCGTGACTTTTGTTCTTGTTGTCCTTTCATAGGCACTTTGGCTGCAGAAACAACAACAACCACAACAAGCAAAACATATCAAGGAGCTCATAACAATGCTTCAGAGTTCGCCCTTTGCGTTGCGTTGCGTTGCGTTGCGTCGCGCTTTATTTTGATTTTGATTTAACGTTCTTAATTACAACAACAACAACAACAACAATAACAATAGCAATGGCAATAGGCAACAACAACTTAATTTAGTCATCGCTTGTTATCGATAAGGAGTTGGGGCAAAACATTCTCAAAATAATATACACCCACACACATACACACACTCATGTATACACACACACACGTATATATATACATATATATATATGTATATGTGGATATCGGTGCATATATATGTCAGGCAAACCGAAAACTTTTGTTTATTGGCTTTGTTTTTGTATGCTTATGCTCGTTAGGGCTTCAATATGAAGAGAGTACATTAGTTGCCTAATAGTAGTCGTGCTGCTGTGAGTCCTTCCTTCCTGCTACCTGTTTGTATGAGTGAAAAGTTGGAGACTTGTGAGAGTTCATCAATCAATCACTAAGTTCGTCATTCCGTCAGTCAATCAATCAGTCTGTTAATCAGTATATCTGTACACAGTCAATCATTCTGTCTGCCAGTCAATCAGTTTGTCAGTCAATCACTAGACTAATAATCACTAACGAATCATTCAATCAGTCAATCAGAAAATCTGTACACAGTCAATGAATCAGTCAATCACTAGCTAATCAATCAATAGCTAGTCAATCACTGTCCGTCAATCAGTAAATCAGTAGACAATCAGTCAGGCAATCAGTTAATCCTAAAATCATTGTCCAAAAATCAAAATTTCCTCCAACACAGAATGATCTCTTGATGCTATGAGCCAGCATCAGGCAGTCGATCACGCTCAACGTTGCAACATGCATTTTTTTGAGCCTTTTTGGGGTTGATGAAAGCCGCAGAAACACATTTGGTATTATTACAAAGTTTTTGGTTGTCCAACACAAGCAAAAGATTTTGAGATTTTGAGCATGTTCCAAGCCGAAGGCGACAAGTAAACAACTATTTACTTAACATATTAAATCTATGGAATAGGCGAGACACCAGGCATAAGCTAGGCAAATGAAAGCAAACATTAAAATACGAATTTTTTTGAATTTCAAACAGAATTTGAAATTGGGAAAAATTTGGAAACTCGAAGTGACGATTTGAGTGGCTGTTGAAGAATTACAGTCATAAAGGATATCCGATGGAAGTGTTGGGGCTTAGCGATAGTTTGGAGTGAGTTTGAAAAGATAAGCTGAAGAGCTAGTATAGATGACAAATCCAAGAGACGACGAATGACTCAAAACTAGGCAAAATCATGGCGTAAGAGATTTGAGCTTGGTAAATAAAAGGGAAAAGTTCCATGCCTAATGCGTAACCCCAATTAGGCAACAACCAGTCGAAGGCTTTAAAACTTGGGCATTCACAGCAGAGAGAGATAAAGGAAATAGATACCCAACGATTACCATTTGAATAGGTAATGAAATTCTGGCAAATCTCTTCATAAAGCATTCAGCACAACAAAATTGGCGACACGCGGTCCAGCCAACGAATTGATAGATAGAAGAAGAAAAAAGGCCAATGAGGGGGAGCTCCCACTGCATAACAGTGCGCCCACCCTCTTTAACCACCCCAACCCCAACCCACGCCTGGAATGTGAGCCGACAAAACTGTTATAACAATAAATTAAGTTGCTGTTGCAGCATAAAAACCCAAATTGCCAAATGGCTTAATGGGGGGGAAGTTGAAAGTCAGAGAAGCTGGTGGCACGCTCTATCAAAGGAAAACAAGTTCGAGTGGTCTAGTGGAGTAGGTGGGATGACTAGCAGATACCCTATGCTGAGGAGGGGTATTCAAGAATAGACTGGAGAAGATCTCAAGTCACAAGCTGCGGACGTACGACGGAGCAGAAGAACGAACGGGCAGAAGGGCGGACTAACAGACCAACATGACTGAGATGCCTCCAATATGCCCCAAATTCACATTCCCATTGGCTACCAGGGTATAAAACACCCGCTGAAAATGTGCAATCTGTTGACGAATCATCAGGACAGATGAAACGAATCGGCTAGAGACTTAGAAAACTACGAGCTGGCGGGGAAAAGGGCGAATGGCTCCACATCGAGGGGTGCTCACGTTGTTAAAAAAAAAAAAGTAATAATAAAAATCAAAATAGAAAAAAAAATCCAGCGACCCTTTGCAAAATGCCGTAAAACATTCTCAAATGTTTTTTATTGAAGGCTTTGTGCCATTTTTCGGTTTGACTTCGTTTGCCAGGCCAATTTAATAGCATACTTTACAGCGCTAAGCAGGCGCTGAGGCAGTGAGGCCGTCGGAGTCGCAAGTTGAGGAAGAGGAAGCGGGCCGAGCTGCGAAACAACTATCCCACAAAATACGCGACAAACAAACAAAATGAAGTGACGGCAAGTCGCGTTTCACGAATTCGCGTATTCAACCAAACGGACGTTCATTGTTATTTTAAGAAAAGCAACACGACAATACCCCTACCAGCTACCGCCTACCCAGCACTGGCAAAAGGCCTTTGCCACAGAGCCGCGGCGCTATCTGCGCCCACAATTCAAACAATCTTACGGTCTTATGGCTTAAATATAATATATAGGAGATAGTAGATACTCTATCTTCAGCCAGGCCCTATCAACAATTTAAGGACTTCTAGAACTGCTTAGGACTCTTTACTCTTTACTGACGGCATCACTAGTCTGGTCTACAAGAGATTGTCGTAGTCTGCAATCGTTGCCCTCAGTTTTTGGCTATGCCTAAGACGTTGCTTGATTAGAAGAACTATATTCGAGCATTATTCAAGTCCTAAGATCTTTATAGTTTTATAACTTTCATACCTTTAAGCATGTTAGACATTTCCTGTAGGGTACCTTCACTGTAGGTACCTCTTAATAGTACGTAAGCCCGTGGGACTCAAGAGTCAAGAGCTTTACCCAATGTAAAGCTTAGACTACTCTAGCTAAATGTCCTACGGAAAGTACCCAACCGAACGCTATGAAAACTGACCTATAAGAAGTGCCTTATAAAAGTATCTTATTAAAATACACTAAGTGAAGTACCCTATTGATAGGCTTTCCATTAAAAATTCCATATAGAAAGTAATCTGTCGAAATGGCCTAATGGGAAGTATCCCATTGGGAGTACCCTAAGGAAGTTTTGTATGAAAAGATACTATGGAAATCTCTTCTAGGAAGTAGCTTATACGAAGTACGGTAATAAACGCGGAATTTTTTTGTATTTTGGGAATTTAGTTAAAATATTTATATATGTATAGATCTAAGTCTAAGATAGAGCTATAGCGAGATGCCTAAAGAGAGCTTCTGTTAATGCTTGAAAGGTTTCTGTTTGTTACAGTATCTCCCACTCAAGAAGGTACTAGATGCGCCCAAAACTAGTTTAACACCCATATATCATATCGATATGTTAAATCGCAAACTTTAAAGATTTAAGACTCCCAACAGTTGAGCTAGTTTGAGCTCAAGCTTAAGAAGCTAGGGCAATTTCTCTTTCTCCCTCTCTCTCTATCTCTCTCTTCAATTAGTTAAAGTGCCCCGACTGCGTAAGGGTATATTGAAAAGAAGACATAGTATAACGCTGTAGTTGGTAGCTGCAGGAAGCAGCAGCAGCAGCAGCAGCAGCAGCAGTAGCAGCAGCAGCAGCGATGCCAGCGACTCCCTTCCTTAACTTCCGCTTTGGCTTGCAACAATTTCTTTTGGCTTTATTGCCCCCTTCCCTATACAGAGGCCACTCGCCCTCTCCCTTTCTCTCTCTGTTCCTCGCTTGTCTCTGGCTGTCTCGCTTCATCTTCGAGCAGACTTTACATCCTGCCCCCCAGCCGTCGCATTGGCGCTCTGTGTGCTACCCGCTGCGGCACGACGCATATAGCATAAATTTTGAATACGCTCAAAAGCGGCAGGCCGAGGGCGGGGTGATCGGGGCGGGCGGTGGAGATTGAGATTGGTTCTGGGGTTGGTCCGAAAGAAAAATAGCGAAAATTGTCTGTCGCTTGATAAAGCGGAAGCAGAACTTGCCCATAAACGAAATGTGGCAACTGAGTGTAAACTTTATTGGCGCCCGACCGACTGGCGACAACATTTGCCCGAATTGGAGGTAGACAGAAAGCTGGAGATGGTGCTGGCAGCCAGTATCCATATATAAATATGTATATATGTGTGTGTAGCCAGAAATAGCAGCATGTTGAACCATGTTGACTCATGCGACACGCATTTGGCGAAAGGCGAAAGGAAGCCCCCAGACATGCCTGGGGCACGCTGGCGTCTCGTTGGCTGCCAGTGAGAAGCGCCGAGAGAGGCGCCACTGCCACTGCTTTGTTTGTTTTGTCTGCCTCATTTCTTGCACTAGCGTTCGGTTTGTCTACGCCATCAGACATCAGTGGGAAGTCCTACATTAGTTGATTTCATGCGCTGTTTACATTGGCAGCGAATTATGCGCATTGAAAAGCCAAAGATTTGGCTGCCAACTGCCATCCATCTCAGTCCACCCTCCCCACTCTCTCTCTCCCTCTTTCTGTCAATCCGAGCTAAACGGGGTCTATGGCCTGACAGCCTAGTTACTATATCCGGGTGTCATTGACACAAGCCTCAGGAGGGCATAGGGAGGAATCTCCTTGACTTATCTAGACAAATTCTGTCAAGGTACTTTTCCGATTGTTTGCTAGCCGCTTGGCTTAAAGCCTGCACACATTAATGCATTTTTCCTAGTTCTTGTCTCACATGCATTTCATTTCCTTTCAGAGGTCCTGTCCAGCTGGGAGGAATGGTGGACATACGACGGCATCTCAGGTAAGTTGTGCATTTGCCTATCGCTATTGAATATCCAAACTCGATGCATTCGCTCGTTAACAAATTTAACGAATGCCAAATACTCGCTGCACTCAATCAGGCAAATGAATATCGAGTGTAGCTGGAGTTACGGCATTTATTTCGAATGTAAATGAATTCAATTATGCGAGCTAGAGTTGAAAATGAGTGAATATGTGGACATATTACACTGAGAGAAATCTCGTGTGTGGAAGCAAAAGCAAGGGATGTGAGAGGGGGGAAACTATGGAGAAAGAGGGAGATAGAGTAAATTAATTCTGATCCTAGAGCTGGAATGTAAATACAC
This sequence comes from Drosophila fulvimacula, assembly GCA_035045555.1. Lineage (NCBI taxonomy): Eukaryota > Metazoa > Arthropoda > Insecta > Diptera > Drosophilidae > Drosophila > Drosophila fulvimacula. The sequence continues at coordinate 8,916,785 of JAWNOX010000192.1, read as the reverse complement.
AGAGAAACAGGATAGTAGGTATATATAAAATATAAGTGGTAAAGAGATATAGATACACAGAGAGAAATAAGTCAAATTGAATAGAGATGAAAGGCAAAGACAGAGGAACTTCAAGTAGACAGAAGTAATATGAAATGGAAAAAGAATTCAATATAATTAAATGGCAAATCTGAATGAATATTTATACAGTTAAATGTGATCGATAACTTAAAGAGGGCTGAAATATAGTTATCGAAAATAATAACGCTCTTAGTGAGTCGCACTTGAAAATTGAATTTGTAGAAAAAATTTCTAAAGGAGAGCAGAAACTGTCAAGTGCATTTAAACGAACAGTGTGAGTGAGCAGGAGAGAGAGACAGCGATATACAGAGAGAGATGCAGCTAGGTGTACGTGTCTAAAATTGTCATTTGATGCAATTAAACTGGATTCAAGCGCATTTCCCGCTGCAAATTTCCAAATGAAAGTGAGGAAAATAAATAAAATAAGCAAAAACATATTTGTGGATAATACAACTCTCTCTCTCTCTGTATGAGTGTGGAACTGTAGCTGGTCAGCGGCCATTTTTGTTATTATGCCACACGGCTGCAGTTTGCAACAGGACGCAGTGTTATTTATGCAACAGCAGAGGCAGCAGCAGCGCCCCAGGCTGAGGCTGAGGCGGAGTCTGAGCGCCAGGCAACAAACAAAGCAAAAAAAAAAAAGAAAATACACAGAAAACACTGGCAACAAACCCGAATGAATAAGTGAATGAATGAGTGAGTGTGGGACTGAGTGTGTGAATGAATGCAAACACAAAATGAGCAGCATCTGCCCACAAATGTTGCACTAACATTGAGGCACGCACCTAGGGTGTGTGTGTGTGTGTGTGTCTATGTGTCTATATGCACGTCACACCAACACACACTCACACACTAACACTGCAGCTACTTAGTGCTCTGCAGTGATTTCTGTTGCTCTTGATCAGTCGAGCACCCTTAACATTGGTGCTCTACCTGAACAAAATAATAAAGCCGTTCATACGTGAGCTTTAAGATTAGCCTTTAATTACATATAAGATTAAAGCTCTGCATATATATTTTTTAATTATTGTACATAAGATTCACATTCTATATATATTTTTTAATTATTTATAAGATTAAAATTTCTATATATATTTTAATTGTTTTTAAGATTAAAATTATATATAATATATATATGTTTTAATGAAATATAAGATTAAAATTTTTTATATATATTTTTTAATTATTGTACATAAGATTCACATTCTATATATTTTTTTAAATTATTTATAAGATTAAAATTTCTATATATATTTAATTGTTTTTAAGATTAAAATTATATATTTTTAATGAAATATAAGATTAAAATTTTTTATATATATTTTTTAATTATTTATAAGATTAAACTTCTTTATATATTTTTTTAAATTGATATATGTCTTTAAAATTCTATACATATTTTTTTAAATTAAAATTTGCTATATAATTTTAATCTTATATATAATTAAAAGCCAACCTTAAAGGTCATATAGCAGAACAACAGTAATTCGTATTCAAAATCTTGACTTTTGCTCTAAGATTAAAAAAGATATATATATATTCCAGATCTCTTTTGGTATATGAATAGATAAGCTCAACTGAGTACCTACAGTTGCAATAAGAGTTTGTAGCTCTGAGATATTAGAAGAGCAAATTTTAACCGATCTGCTACGTCGACAATGGGCTATTTAGGTAGTATATATACAATATACTTGCCCCTATAAACATATATGAATAGTCCATTCCATCCTCACGTCTATCCAAATTTTATCAAATCAAAAACAAAATTGTATGTATGAATTCAACAGAAGCTTCACTGTAAATGTTTCCCTTATATATGCATAAGCAATATATGCAAAATTTCCTTTATATTGTATACTGTACATCAATCATAGAGCATTTAGCAAGCAGCATGCCCCACATGCCCTTTCGGCCTATCTATAAAAATATTTAATTTTTCCATATGGCTGCTGCACACGAACAGCCTGAGGCCCTCCACGCCCCCAGTCCAGGCTGCCCCAGCTACCCCCTGGTTGCAATCATTCCGGCGGGTCTATTCGTGAGTTTGTTTTGAAAAGTTTCGACAGTTTGTGCCTGTCACATCAAATTGAATGCAGGCGAGAGCCAACTATTCGCTTACCTAAACGTTGGACTGGGCAGGGCAAGGGCAGGGCAGGGCAGGGCAGGGCAGGGGTCGGGCGGAAGGGTCAAGTGTCGCTACCCTTTTATTATTATTTTTTTTTTTTTTTTTGGGACGCAATGTAACTCCCATATGGGAGTTCATTTAATTGCTATTTAAACTGACGCGAGAGGCAGCGAGTGAAGCGAGGCTTATGAAATTTCATTTGCTGCTTGAATTGTCGATTCGTTGTTTACAATTGGACGGGGAGACGGATACACGGTCAACAGCCGGACACATTTCCCATTCGAGCAACAACACGATTGACAGTTAGTCAAACAGTCAGTCAGATGTTGAAAACTTCCACTTCCTTCCTCTCGTAATGCCCAACAACAATCGAGCAATGTTAGAAGCGAGTCTTTAAAAGTTGCTGAAGCCAAACATTGACCAAATGTAAAGGCTAAGGATTTAGAGTATCTCTTAGAGTTCTTTCATCATCCTAGAGACATTATCAAATTGATTTAATTTCATCTAAATTCAACCTAACTAAACCAACTAACTATGATAACTAATAGACTATAAATCCTAGAGCTAGGACATCCCATATTCCAGTTGTATATAGGAATGGACTAACAAGCCTTGAGCTTAGATGAAGGTATTAAGATATTAGTATATTAAGAGGCATGTGAACTAGAGTTTTAAAGGCTGAGCTAGTCAAATGTTTCCTACTCAATCAATTAGACAAATTGAGCTCAGAGACTAACGGAGCACTTTCTAAGCTTCTCTGCAACGATTTAGAGTTCCTAATCTAGATCTAAATCTAAATCTAAACATCAAGCAAGAATATCAATGCAGATTTAGTATACAGGCAGCACAAGCAGCATATGCTATTCACTATCTATCCGCACACGCAGTTAGAGCTGACTTGGGTTCAAGCATGCCGGTCCAACCCATTAAAAATGCATGCCATTTGCATCGAGTTTTGTTGTTAATCAGTGATTTGTATTTTTCAGGTCCCAGCTTCTGGGGTCTCATCAATCCGCAGTGGAACATGTGCAACAAAGGACATCGCCAGTCGCCCATTGATGTGGTGCCCGACAAGCTCCTCTTCGATCCATACCTGCGACCGCTGCACATTGACAAGCACAAGGTAAGAGCAGCAGCAAGAGCAGCAGCCGCTGCGTGCCCCAAACACACCGGAAAAGGCATTCAATGTCTCACTCTCTCTGTGTTTCTCTGCCTCTGTTTGGCTGTCGTCGTCAACAGGTTTCCGGCACGCTGCACAACACGGGTCAATCACTCGTCTTTCGCGTGGACAAGGACACAAAGCAGCACGTGAACATATCCGGAGGTCCCTTGGCCTATCGCTACCAATTCGAGGAGATTTACATACACTACGGCACCGAGAACAGTCGCGGCTCCGAGCACTACATACAGGGCTACAGCTTTCCGGGCGAGGTAGGTCAATCAAGCGACGGCAACGGATGGTCAGACTAACCAGTCATATTAATATTGTAACATATCCCATGCATGCACCTGCACACACACTCACGCAGATACAAATCTATGGCTTCAACAAGGAGCTATACCACAACATGTCCGAGGCGCAGCATAAATCGCAGGGCATTGTCGGACTCTCGTTGATGGTGCAAATTGGCGAAACGCCCAATCCCGAGCTGCGCATCATAACGAGCACATTCAACAAGGTTCTCTACAGAGGTGAGTTGTTCGGCACAATTAACGATAGTATCGACAGCGTTTATATTAAGAAATCTTTATATGGAAGCCATTTACTGATATCTATATTTATGTAGTCTCTCGTGTCACGACCTCATCTCTCATCCCTAGCTATATATGTATCACTTTTACCCCTCTCGTGGCACGTCTTACGACTTATGTCTCATCTCTCACGATATTTTTGACGAGTATATCATATCATTGGAGCATCGTGTCACGACTCACGACTCATCTCAAGCTGCATTCCCTACGAATATATCGCATCACATCTCTAGTTCAGTTTGCAATTACCATCAGTTTGATGACCCTTTCTCTCCCTCTCCCGTGTCACGACCTCACTGCTCACGGCCCCATCTCTAGCATAGCGTCGCAGTGCTTTTTGGCATGCTTCATCAATGGAATAGAGCCGAGTTCGTTTTGATGAGTTCCTATGTTAACTGACTTTCGACTGGCACTATCAGCCAACCAAAAGGGACGCTTTTGGCCGAGGGGGCGTGCCAACATCATTTCCGTTACGCAAAATGCACCGGAAATGTTGCAACGTTTGCCCAACTCACAGTTCGCGGCTCGGGCTCATGGCTCATGGCTTATGGCTCATAGCACATAGCTCACGACTCACGGCTCATGGCTCTGCGGCTAGTACTTTTATGATGTCATTCCGCAGCAGCAACAACTTGCTAACTGCAAGTGGAACTGCAACAATTGTGTAGCTGCAACAACAAGCGGCATAATTATGTGCGGCAACGTCCTAAAGTGAGCCATAAAAATTGCTCGACAGCCGTTGGCCGCGAAATTGGCGCCGCGCCGTGCAGCGCCGCGCAAAGTGACGAAAATGAAACCTCGAATTACACTAAACCGACACTTAATAATTCCCCTACCGCCTGTCCCTGCCCTTGCCCCTGCCACTCCTACTCCACGTCAACCCGACCGACAGACCAACCCAGTTTAATAGCCTTTTTACAGGTCGTACAACTTTATGTAGCTCCATGAAAAGAGGCAAAAAGTACAAAAAAAATGGAAATAAATAAAGAAAAACCTGGAGTTTCCTTTGGTTTCCTTCAGCCCCCCGCCCCCTCCTGCTCGAACTCAGAATGCAGAAAATATGCGGCCAATTTCTGCGAACCAACTGGCAAAACAACTTCAAAGTTTAACTACTTAAAAGACGAACTCCAAAAACTCCAAACTTCGAATACCATATACCCTAACAAAGGGAAACTACGGCTACGGAATTATCGATATGTTGAACTAAACATTATGCAAATATCAACATTTATTGCAAGCTATCAATCACTTAATAAAGTTATCGATAGTAGTGTATATCTGATAATTTAAAGTCATCGACATTTTTGAGCTATCGATAGTGTATCACATCGCTTATAAAGCTAAATAATTTATATTATACTCTGATTTTCATTTTAGTTATCGAGAAATTAGTTCAGTTATCGATAGCATAGTATATATGTTATAAAATAATATTAGAGACAAAACTAGAATTTAAATTACAATAAGGCGAATTTTATATACTCCATACTTTCTTATATCTATATATATATGATGTATCCATATGTTAACTTCAAGCTGAAACTCTGCATATAAATTCGATTCTATTCTTGTTTCATTTTCACTTTCAAGACTTTTTCTTATAGCTAATTATATATATTATCGATAGTAATCGATAAATTGATTTCCATTCGTGAAGAGTATGTAGTTAACGTTGCACACGAGTCACCATTCGACAGAAGTAACATTTCTGTTGCAAATAATTATTTGGAATGCCTTTAGACCCAACCCAACCAGACCAGACCCGACCCGACCAGTCCTAACAGCTAACTTCCACTTCTCTAACCGCAGAGGCAAACGCTTTCGCCACTCGCTTTTTAGTACCATTTGCCGCCGTCTCATAAACCGCGAGGCGCTTCATTTCCGGCTTGGCATAATGATTTGTATGAATGAATTCGACCGCCGTCGTTGAAGTGACCAACGAGAAGGCAACCAACAAATCAGACTCAAAACTCACTCCCCACTGGCCACCCTATTAACCCATAAGCGCCCCGCTCATGGCACGCCACGCCCCATAACGGCTGGTCCTGCCCCATTGCCAGCTAGTCTGAATTATTCATTAGGTTTTTTCGTATCGTCGACGTTTTGCCATTCATATCGTGAACGAGACTTGGCAAAATGTGAGCTCCATTCAAATGTCAGATGCACCTTGAACTTTACTTTCGATACCCTGCAAATGCCAAAGTATTTAAATTTGAAGTTGATGCATATATATGATGCAAAGGACAAGCTGAGCTGTCCTTTAAAATGTTAAGCTGATAATAGCAACTATCAAGGACTTTAAGTGGGCTCTGGAAAGGCTGTCAGAGGGATAAGTGCCACACTACAATAGTTAGTGAGTTGCTGGCAGACAATTCGAAGCTGTCTTTATATAACGTAACTCATTCTTACTTAAAAGAATATTACCTCAACTCATTTATCTCAGCCTAACATGACCTTACCTAGACTGTCCCTAGCGTTAGCTAACCTAACTTAGCCCAACCTCCACCCTTCACTAAAGACAACATTTTCTAGCTGAGCTAAGACTAGTCATAAGTTCATTCTGTAGATCTGATCAAGTAAGTGCAATCTAGAGTTTATGAACTGTTTCCAGTTGTTTTTAGTTCTCTAGGAGTTCTAACCAAATTCTTTATTAACTCACATCACATCACTTCATTATTTTATTCTAGGATTCTCGACGCCCATACGGCACATATCGGTGCGATCGCTGCTACCGAATACGGATCATTATATTACGTACGAGGGATCCACCACTCATCCGGGCTGCTGGGAGAGCACAGTCTGGATACTAGTTAATAAACCCATCTATATCACCAAACAAGAGGTAAGATCCTACTAACCCTCTACCCCCTAGCCCTTTACCCCCTTTTTCGCTTTCCATTTTTTTCTGCTCTCTCCCATTTTCCAAGCGACCGCAAATAATGAATTGCATTTGCGTTTTGCAATTGCAATTAGAGACGAATTGAATGATTTTTATTTTTTTATTTTTTTTTTATTTATTTTTTTTTTGTAATTTGTTTTTAATGTTTTTAATTGTTGAAAAAAAAATGCATAAATGCAATTATAAAATTTCTCATCAATTGGGCTACGGTCGCCGCGCGGTTTAGTTGCGGTCAATGCGATGCTCTGCGCATAATTAAAAAACAATATTTGGTTAGTTTAATCAATTTGCATATGCAGCGACAAAGCGCGGACGGAAGAGGGGAAAGCTATGTAACTAGACAATAAACAAAGCGAAAACATACAGAGAGAAAAGCATTAAAGAGAAATCAACAAACACATAAAAAGCGCATAGTCAGACATTCAGGGAAAATATAGCTTATGGAGGATCTCCACCTTCGGTTCCTCCTAATCTGACATTATCCTAGACAGGTCGTCTTAGCTCTCGCTTAATTCTTTACCTTTGCTTCTTTTTATATATCCAGTTATATCAACTCCGTCGACTGATGCAAGGCTCCGAGAGTTCACCGAAAGCTCCATTAGGTAATAATGCGCGACCCGTGCAAAGCTTACACCATAGAACCGTAAGGACGAACATAGATTTTAAGCGTCACAAGGTAAGTCGTTTAAGCTACTAAATGATATTCATATAATCACTCTATGAATAATTCGTTTGCCAATCAATCAGTCAGTATAATTTTCACTTAATCATTAATTTATCAATCACTTTACCATGCTACTCAATTATTCTATCAGTCAATCAATCAGTCAGTTTTCATTCATTATTTGACCAGTCAATCATATATTTATCAATCTGTTTAACTTTCAATCATTCATTAATCAATCTATCATGTCTACCTATGTCAATCATTAGACATTCAATCCCTCACTCCATCCATAGCTCAGCTATTCCATCAATCAATCAATCACTTCTACCTTCTAAGCTTTCAATTTCTCCTTCTCTTTCTCAAAACAGAATCAAAATGCATGTCCTTCCATGTACAAGGATATGTACTATCGTGCGAATCGGTGGTCGCCAGATACGGGACTTCTGATACGTTGACAACATCAACCAGAGCAACAACTACTAGAACAACAACAACAACCGAAGCAACAACAACAACACCAGCTGCATTTCGCATTTTCCCTATTTACACTAATTTTTTTTAAAACGAAAGAGAAAAAACGAGCTCAGGATTCGTTTTAGCTAGCAACAGTCCTATAAACAACTTCGAAAGTATCCCGTATATATATATATATATATATACAATATATATCATTTCAATATTAACCAGGTAAAAACTGCGCATAACAGTATCTTAAATACCCTGGCAAAGACTGTTTCGAAATTCCTAAAATCCTTTATTACCTATTCCAAATAGAGCATAAACAAAATATGATGAGCTGGTGCAATTTTCAGTTATTTTATAATTGTTTGCCTATACCCTGTCCCTACCTCTCTCTGCCAGGGTATATTCGCATACTCAACTAATAAAAAGTTAAAAAAAAAAAAAAACTGCTTCTAACAAATAATAAATAAAATTCCATAAAAACTAACGCAAACTAAAACTAAACAAAGTTATAAACACACACACACACACACACAAAGGCTGGACACGCCCACACGCTGTGCCCACAAATTAATTGCTGCTTTTTCATATTTGTGAAATCGTAAAAATATTTTCAAGCCAAATATTAGTTTCAAATATACAACGCATTCACACAACACACAACACCCACACACACACACACACAGCAAGCACACCCACAACACACACATACTCTTTACACACACAAATTTATTATTAAATTGCTGTTCACGTTTTTGTTCACATTTATTTATGACCAATTATTGATTATTTAAATATTATTTGTGGTTTTCATACTCAATTTTTGTGCTATTTTGTTTTTCTTTTTTTTTTCAATTCAATTTTTCATTTGGCGAACACGAAAAACTACTTAAAACAATGTTCGGTTAGCCGACTAGCAAATACCCGTGCAGCTAAGCTGAAATGCAGCAATAGAAGTTGGAACCAGTTGCACGTGACTGCCGAACACTCGCTATAGAATCTTTAGAAATTGCCGATTATAGAAGCCTCGGGCGAACCGATTTCTTATCCGATAATCTATCTATCAGTGACATCAGTGACATGGCATACCTAGCTACAATAAGGGAGAGATGGAAGGACGTAGGAATGACAAAACTCAAATCTTTGCATGAAAATAATAGTGCAATTGCGGATGAGTGTTTCAAGTTACAAGCAAAAAATTACTAGTTCCGCAATTCGAACTGGTTCCATGAATTAGCTGCAAGGGTTGAAAGGAAAACCAAAAATACAAAAACAACAAATGAAATAAGAATTTCCATAAACTGGATGGGTGGACAATAACTAAAGAAAACAGAAACCTATATAAATATACAGATATATAGCAAATGAATATGTATGTGTATATATATACATATAAAAAATAAATCAAAACTCATATAAATATTCGTATAAAATATATATTAAACTATATACTTATATATAAAACTTACGATATAAAAAAATACCAGAACATACATATATATATGTATGGAATACTATTTGACAGACAAACATAAAACTTAGCTGGAATACCCCTCTCTCCCGCCACCCAAAACTAAGAAAACAAAAAACAAAAAAACTATGAAGCAATGCAGCAGGAAGTTGAAGGCATAAAAAAACTATATAAAAAAAAAATATATATATATATATATATATATATATATATACATTAAAAATATAGGCTAAGCGCTACACTAGACAAGAAAGTTAAGGGCCAGCCAGTAAGTGAAAAGAAGAAAACTATATAAAGTCTATTAAAGCATATACTACATATAAAAGCTATATAAATATATATATATATATATATATATATATATGTAACTCATTAGCAAAAATGTTATCGATATCTGAACTATCGATAATTCATACTCTAAACTCTAGATTAGTGTGTTGAAGGCAAAACTACAAACGAAAAATTCTAGGCTTATATTAAGTAGGTGCAAGAGCAAAAGTAAAAAATATATATCTAATCAGATTTTTTTTTTTTTTTTTTGGTAATATATATATATATATATTGTTAAGTACTTTGCCGATATATAAATATATACATGTATGCGTGTGCATCTGGGTGTAAGTGTAAACAGTGCTGGACAGCGGACAAGTAAATGCATAGCGCTTAGTTTCATAGCAATTAGCTTTTGTGTTTGTAAGATATATGTTATTCTGTTGGAACAAATTTGTGCAATTAAGTTAATGACAAGGAAAGGAGTGGAATAGAATGACATGGAATGGCATGAAATGGTGTGTAAAGCCACGAAATACTTGAATTAGATGTAGTAGAAAAAATTGTCTATTTGTATAAAATGCGAAACTAAGAGAAAAACACATGCGACAACTGTAAGTTACTATTGTGTTTGCCATATACGACTAACTATATAATAAACATATATATATATATATATATATTCATATATATATTACAAAAAAAAAAAAAAAAAAAACTACAATCTATACTACAATTATAACGCGCATACAAATGGAAATTAAAGAAACAATTGCATAAAATACATAAATAATAACAAAAGGACGAACAAAAAAAAAAATTAAAAACAGCTGACAAAACTTCAGAGTAAAAACAATTATAAATGCATCTAACCAACAAGCCTCTACCCCCTCTGCCCACTACCCCCTCTATATATACATACATACATACATTATTATTATTATTTTCCCATGCATAACATAAAAGACAGCAACAAATATTATTATGAGTAACAAATTGAAAATGAAATGCAAATTAATACAAAATAAATAAATACAAAAAAAAAAAAAAAGAAAAACAAAAGCAAAAGCAAATAGTTCTATGTGACGAAAGAAAAATAAAGACGAAAATAAAAAAATTCTATTAAATGCGCATTTTTTATTCACCCACCAAAGCAGAGGAACAACAATTTTTCAATTCAAATTGAGATTGGAATTGAAATTGAAATTGTTAAAATAAATGTTTTGGTTTTTTAACTAGTTTAATAGAACAAACCGAGAGGAACTGGTTCATTTTGACATCTTGACGCGTTTCAGCTCTTCTTTGCTATAGTTTACGAAAATTGCTGCTGTAAGAACTAGTTGGAACTAGTTCGTGTACAGTCAAAATGAACTAGCTCATCTCATCATGGTGCTCCTTTCGCTTTCCCTTCGGAAATTTCACATGATGCATTACAAAAGTGGGGGAGTATTGGAATGCAACAGACTACTCTCATTTTTGACTGACAGCCAAGTGTTAATTTTCAGATGTATTGTAGTTGGTTAACGAACACAACTAGAGCTCAGCGCCGTCACAGCAAATGCCATAAGGCATTTCGGCTAACACAATAGGTACGAATACACATTCCGAGGATTTTCTCGAATGAACCAACGAATGTAATGGGCGCAGTCAATATCCTGTTTGGCTAATCACCGAATCCTGTCGAAATACAAATGAAATTTGAAATTTGCGTTCAGCTAATCAGGCAACAGGCAGCACACAGTAGACAGTAGGCAGTGGGCAGTGGGCAGCTGTCAGCGGGCCGAATTATGATATGCCTGTGGCACTGTGGGGCAAATGCAAATGTTTGTTACTTTTTTTTTTTGGCCATTTAAATATTCAATTTCAATTTCCGACAAAACACAAAACGCTGCTCACTCAAATGAATGGCTAAGTAAGGGCCAGGAAGTGGAAGGGGCCACAGGCCAGTGTTGGCTAACGACAAGTCGTAATCGGAAATGGGCAACCGCATGTTTAATTGGACGCAATTGAAACTAAACTAGCGTAAAATCGAAATAAAAACACGCACACCCACGCACACACATACATAAATATATATATATATATATATATAGAAATATATCGAAACCAAAAAAGAAGCTTTGCTCAACTCTGTGTCTCGTGCGCCGCAATACGGTAATAGAAATTCATTTTATTTGACTGTTCCATTCCGTTTCGTCTCGTCGCGTTTTGTTGTTTAGATTTGCACGAAAAATTAATTACAAATTAATTTACCATAAATTGAAATTGCGCTCAATGGGCGACCAAAGGCGTCGACGGTCAGTCGAGTGGTTCAAACCAACCAACTAAGCCACCCCCATCAACCCCGCAGCGCCCGGAAAGGTATGGATTAGGATGTGGATGTGGATGTGGATGTGGATGTGGCTGCGGCTGTTGTGCGGCAACCAGCGTCTGTTCATTAGCACCACAAATCGCAACAAGCTACAGTGAAGCCTCAACAAAAAGTGACTATTTTGCTTGACTTATCTATAAAGAAAGAGAAAGACAGAAATAGAAGGAGAAAGAGAGAGAGTGAGAGAGAGAGCCTGAGAGCGTATAGTTAAGGATCTATTAAAATTATTTTTCTGGCCAGTTCACCATAGCGAATGACGACTGTAAATAAATTGTAATTTTTGCATATTTTGAATAATTTTCTGCTGTTCTTGCTGAATTTGATGCGAAGAAGGCGGCGGAAAGAGCGGGCACAGCGGCTCGGCACGGTTATTGAATGCATTTTTTGGGTTAAGGCTTTAAGCTGAAACCGCATTTCGCAAAACGCGGTCAAAAGGACTAATTATGCTAAACAGCGTAAAACCGCAACAACCACTTAGCCATGGCCGATAGGGCGACGGACCCGAAGCCGGCCCCACTGCCTAACTGCCTGACTGCTCGGCTGGTCTGACTGGTCAATGGTCAATGATGTTTGCTATCGCTCAGCCCGATGCCACGCCCTCAGCTTTGATGTACGAGAAGCGAAACGTTTAGCACCTATGGATACCCTGTATTTAGGGAGAGTGGAGTGTACTTTAAGAAGCGATGGTCATGATAGTGAAACTGATTTTTATGGACATTTATCGATTTTAAAGAAGACTGAAGATAGTCGGGAGAATATGAATAATGTGGTATATTTATCGATAAACATCGATAAATAAATAATAAAATAAAATAAATAAAAAATGTTGAATTTGTATTTTAAATCAGTGACGGCAATCGCACAAATCGATAACTATCGGTAGAGTAGTTGAGTCTGTAAAGTTGTGTAAGCTTATACACACACATGGTTAGATCTATAAGTAGATATATTTCTGTGGGGCATTTCTCTGTGACAAGGGTATTTCATTAGCGGCTTGCGCAAGATCTTCGTTTCTTTTCGCTTGTTTTTTGGCCCCTTTTTCCAATCAACCAAAAATTGTGAGCGCAATTTCAATTAAATACACACACACACACATGTAGTGTGCTTAATGCAATATGATTTAATTTAATGGCACAGTGTATGCCGCCTGCCACGCCTTGCCAGCGAAAGTTGAGCGACGCACAAAAAGTGTTGCCTACTTTGCAGCGCGCGGGCAAAAGGGCAAACGCACACACTGATAGACACACACACACACACAAACACATGCATTTGATATATGTAACTAACAGCAAAAGTTTTAATTAAATTTTAAATACAAGTTAATTTTGTGTATTTTCACGCGACACATAACAACAAACGCCCCAAAATATATCCATTTGTATAAACCAAAAACTCTGTGTGTGTGCGTCTGCAGTTTTTCTATTATTTATAGAGATATGAGAGTGTGTTTGTGTGTGTGTGTGTGTGCGTTTGTTGTGCACACACAAAATGAGTTATAAATATTTAGTTGTAATTCAGGTTTTAGTTTGCATTGTTGCGGCCGTCGCCTAAAAACCAAATTAATATTCATAGCACAATTTGCAGCTGGCGCTGACGGCGACGCCAACGCCTACAGAGGCAGCGACATGTGCGTCAACGTCAATGTCGACACTTGCAGAAAATGTTTTGGATTATTGATAAATATTTGACTAAAGCTTTGCAATTAGCCAAGAGCTGAGCCAACTTCAACTTGTTGCTCTGCACCAAAGAGTCGAAGCTCTCACTCGCTCAACTTAGTGACGAGTAGCAGCAGTGCGAGTGCGAGTGCGAGTGCTCTGTGGAAGCCACAAGCTGATTGCGTTACAAACGGAACAAGCGGCCAAAGTCCACTTACTGAATAGTCAAAAAAAGTAACGAGTAACGAGTCTAACATATAAACATGTAACGAGTAAAAAGTAACGAGTATAAATTAACGAATATCGAGTAACGAGTAGCGAGTAGCGAGTAACAAGTAACAAGTAACAAGTATAGAGTAACGAGTGTAGAGTAATGAATAACGAGGAAAGAGTAACGAGTAAAAAGTAACGAGTGTAAAGTAACGAGTATAAGGGAACGAGTAACGAGTAAAAAGTAACGAGTGTAAAGTAACGAGTATAAAGGAACGAGTAACGAGTAAAAAGCAACGAGTGTAAAGTAATGAATAACGAGTAACGAGTAGCGAGTAACAAGCCTAGAGTTACGAGAGAGTAACGAATAATGAGGACCTAGTAACGAGTCAAAAGTAACGAGGATAGAGTAACGAGTAAAGAAACGAGTAAAAGAACGAGTAACGAAGTAACGAGTATGGAGTATAGTCTATAAAAAGGAGTAAAGAGTAACGAGCACTCTAACAAGGCAAAGATAAAACAAGGAAAGAAATAAAACTGTTTCCTTGTCATTCTCGTCAAAGAGGAGCAAGAAATGCAATAACTCGCAGCGAGTAACCAACTAGGAAACTATTGTCTTGTCTAGTAAAGTAACGAGCAACAAGTAATGAAACCTTAAGTTTGACGATTAAAGAAAACTCAATTTTTGCTTGTCGACCAAAGTAACGAGTAGCAAATAAAGAACCACTAGCAAAGGAAAGTGTAACCAAAGGCAAACAACTTTTCTCTTATTCTCTTCGTCAAGTAGTTGATCAAAAACTAGCGAGTAGCAAAAAGACATCCACTCGCATGTGAGACAGTTACAAACTAAGCCGACTCCCCTCATTGGCATTATTTTCTTGATGTTAGCTCTACTCCTTTTAATCCGAGTTTCAATTTCAATTTATCCTCGACTCGCACCTTGCGATTATTTCGTAATGTGTGGCTTCTTGCAATGCAGCAGTGCTTGCCAGTGCGTTCGATTGCCAGAATTTGATTGAGATTTTCGCATTTCGTATTGCGAGACCCACGACACCGTCTCTCATACATATATCAATGACAATGCACCTGATCGAAAATTTGCATTATAATAGACGAAATATACTGAAGCCAAGTGAATTCTATACTCCGATTGCACAGCTCTTAATTACATACGGAACGAAAGTCAAGTAAAATGTAGCAAAAAGTGAAGAATCTCGAGCTGAAAGAATACATGGACAGCGGCAAGGTACCCTGTAACTTGAGGGCAGAGGCAAGATATATATGTATTGTTGATCTATTGACAGAGAGAGACATCTGTGAGTCTATCCTATCCTATATATCTATCTATATAAATATCTACCCTTCCATCATTTCAAAATACAGGGTATTTACATGAAAAACTAGAAATATAATGAAAAAGTCCAGAGCGTTACGCTGCCATGAATTTTTGAGCATGTCCAACAATTGCTGTTAGCAGCAACAACAATAGCACTACAGAGCGCCCACTACACTGTATATATAGCTGTGTGTGTGTGTGTGTGTGTGTGTGTGTGTGTGTGTGCAATAATCCCAATCACAATCACGTGATTTGCAAGTAATCATGTTGTACATTTGCAGCTCACACGTCGCATATTGATGAGCAAAACATAGAGCCGGCCCAGAGCCATGCGCAGGCACAGCTATAGCCTAGCCCAGCTCAGCCCAGCCCGGCCCGTGCCTAGCCCAACCCTATATGCCGTAGCATATCCGGCATCCATAACCGTAAGCCGTATGGCCAAGAGTACGGAATCGATGCCGCAACCAGTAATAAACGTGCGTAATCAAGCCATTGCCAGAGTCGAGCCACAACAAAAGAGCCAAAGAATTGTGAAATGCATAAGGCCAGATGGATATATGAATATGTATGTGTGTGTGTGTGTGTGTGTGTGTTGTCCAGGCTCGCATGGCTGTGCCTGCTACTCCTGCTTGGCCATAACTCAGAAGCAGCAACGGCTGGTCCCATTGCCACGGCTTGTAATATTTGATTTTGATTGAAGTGCAGCCAGCCATGTGGCCAGAAAAATCGCACGAGACCTGAACTGAATTTATACGAGACAAAAGCAGCAGCAGCCAACAGAAAAAAGCGTCAAGTTTGATGCCTGTTGCATGGCTGCGGCAAATAACCAAGAGCGAGCCAGACGCTGCTCCATAATGAGTGCAACAAAAGGCCAAGACATATTATGGCAGGCAGTGGGCAGAGATGGCTGACTGCATTCTACCCGCTTAATCGCCTAGCTCGATGGAAGGATAAATATCCTATGCAAGCTGCCCAGAAGCTCATTCTGGATTTCCAGCTAATGACCCATATATACCAGAAGCCAATAAGCTCTCTTAACTTGCAACCAAAGCGGGTATAAAAATATAAAAGAAATAGGCCAGAGATGCATTATAACGCTGATGACTCCAGAGAATCCATGGAAAGACTACGTGAGCTGCAGACACGATGTGGCTTCACTTCGCTTCGCTTGGCCCAAGAACAATAGAAACTTGACATAATCACCGAGATATAAGCTGAAAAGTCAGCTTAACATTTAGTTTAACATCCGTGGCAGGCTGTTTAAATGAACATTAATACATTACTGTTAACTAATTAACATTATGTTACTTAACATAACACGGACAAGTCTCTTTACTCTTAGCTTAGCATTCTATCAGTATTTCAAATGATTCTGTTAAGGCTTAAGGAGCGCTTTAACAGCGGCACTTTAATGCTAGCAGACAACCATATCATTGCCAAATGTTAGCTAAAGCGCACATAAACTCATTCCCAAAAAATTAGCCTTAAAGCGCTTCACTCAAAGCTTTTGAGTCGCATAAGCGAAAGTGCAATGGAGTTCATTGCAGTTCAAGAGCCATTTTTTCGGTATACCCTGTAAAATGGGTAAGCGAGGTACATTAGTTTTGAGTGAATGTCAGAGACATTGAGGGTATTTATATCGATTATCGATAAATATCGATTGTTTTGGCTTGGTTTTTGAAGCAGACCTTAAGAGCTTTTGAGCTGTCAGACCTTAAGAAGTTTTTGACTTGACTTTGTCTATGTCTAGCCTGTAGTAGATCCTGGTCAGGGTATTTGCTATTCGAACACTGCACTCTAAAGCAGTTTTTCTTGTCTTATTTGCGCTGCCAACTCGTTTCGCTTTGACAGCGACGCGTCGCAACACGTTGAGCTGGATGCCAGCGAAGGATCAGCAAGCAAGAACTCAACTCTGGCTTTAGGTTGGAGCAGCTCCGCCCTCTTCTGGTTATATTCTTGCCCAGCATCACTCGCTCTCTCTCTCTCTCTCTCTCTCTCTCTCTCTCTCTCTCTCTCTCTCTTTCTCTTTGGGGTCCTTTCTCTGTCTTCTTGTAAGCTTTAAGGCGATTCTTCGCTTGTTATATGGCACTGCATAAATCAGAGGTCATGGCCCCTCCCTCTACCCCTAACACTCGCCAAGTGGGCGTGGCTTTTGGGGGCACATTTATTGGCCAAATTTATTGGGCTCAAGCAGGAGCTGGAGATGATGACGGGATATTACGACTATTTCACATAGTTTGCTCAAGGGCTGCCCCCGTAGGAGGTCCGCGAGGGTGGCCAAACTCCCCTTCCTTCTTCACGCCACTCTGTCCCCTTCATTTTTTATTTGGTTGGGGGCCTCTGTAATTGCCGTGCTCGCAGTGCATGAAAATTTCAACGCAACAAATGAAAATATTTTTGTTTCAATTTTGTTGACTACGTAACTCCCTCTACGTAACACCTCTTGGCATTTCCCACTCCCGGCCCCTCGCCCTCTCACGTTCAGCCTCTCGGCTTGGCTTCCAGTGCCTTTTTTATTTGGCATGTCTGGGACAGACGTTGCCTGGCGCAAAACATTTAGGCAGCTTGGCCCTTTGAAGGCTCGTGGTCATAAATTCCGTTCTCACCACAGTTTCTCTGCTGCCGAGCCGGCCCCGCTTCACTTTTTGGCCATCTTTCTCGACTGTGTGTGTGTGCGAGTGTTTTTTTTTTTTTCTTTTTTTTTGCCAACAGCAAAAAGCATTTTTGACTCTACCAAAAGGTGCAAAAAAGCTTTGGGCAACCAAATGGCAACGCTTTGAATAGCAATTGCCTAGCAACGCATCTTTAAATACCCTAAAAGAGCGCTATGAATGGAAAGGAAGTGGGAAATTTATAAGCTTTGCTAGATAAACGAAGATGGAATGAAGCTTAAGACGAAGGAGATATTTGGCTATGTCTACTTATTATTGTTCTCTTGAATATATTTAATTGTGAAAATTTTATATTTTGAAAAAAATATTTGTCCTGAGGAGCTTATAAAGTATATTGGTTTTTCCTTTGTCCGTCCACGCTTCCGTTTGTCTATCCGACTGTCCGTCCGTCCGTTTGTTCATCCGTTAGTCCATTCTTTGTTCCAATGGTTCTACCATCCATTCGTCTGTTCACTATCCATCATTTTTTCTATATATTTGTCCGTCCCGTCGGGCAACCCTTTCGTCTATCCGGCGGGCAATCCGTCCGGTTGTCCGTACACCGGTCTGTGCGACAGTTCGCCAGCGCGGCCGTCCTCCTATCTCATACTATAGAAGCTAGTCAATGATACTTGGAATACATATGTTTATTACTCTCAGACCTACACTATAGTCATATGGCCTTCCCTTACTTATCAACTTATAATTAAAATCAAAGTCAGCTCACAAACACACTCCCCCAGCTAAGAGGCCCGCTGTGAAAGGGTCCCTGTTATTAGAGCACAGGGAAAGGAAGCAAACAGAAAACGCAACACTCAACACTACAAAGGCATATAAAGCATATTTTTGGACATGGTTTCGCCTTGAGTTTTTGGCTTGGCTACCCAAGGCAGGCAGCCAGCCTGGAAGGCGTGGCTGACGAGAGGAGGGGGATGGGTGTAAGAAGCCCCAAGAAAGAAATACGGAATCTAAAATGATAATAAAATATTCATATTAATCTGCTTGGCTCATAAAATATTCAGCTGCGTAATTGTTGGCATTACGTAAAGTAAGAACAAGACGTAGCCAGTCGGCTAGTGCCACGCATACAGTTATGAGAGGAGCGAAGGGAGCTGGCGCATGGATGGGGTGTGGTTGGGGAGTGTTGCAGGAAATGCCAGGCCAAAAATCTTACAAGTTTGTAATTTACACCTGGCTGCGTTTTTGTCTGCCTGCCTACCTGGCTACCTGGCTACCTGGCTACCTGGCTACCTGGCTACCTGCCTGCC
Organism: Drosophila fulvimacula; assembly: GCA_035045555.1. Lineage (NCBI taxonomy): Eukaryota > Metazoa > Arthropoda > Insecta > Diptera > Drosophilidae > Drosophila > Drosophila fulvimacula. The sequence continues at coordinate 8,897,588 of JAWNOX010000192.1, read as the reverse complement.
TGCCTGCCTGTGAGTTAGACAAACGCACAGTCTCTGCCTTAGCTCAGCTTTGCGCTTTAAACAAAAGACTATGGCTTTAAGTCATACACTATAGTTTGTGTGTGTGTGTGTGTGTGCGTGTGTGTATGTGCGTGTGTGTATGTCCGCTTGTGGCTTGTGGCCAAATCCCATTAAGCTATTCATAATTGCTCATAATTTTGGTTGATTTCATTAGCATATGTAACAATTTAATTTGATGTGTGAAAAGCAAATGAAACTCTTTACACACACACACACACACACTGGCACAACCACTCACACACACAGGCTCATATGCATAATCAATGATGGCTCATTAACCTGGCTGACAATTGTTGTTGTTGTTGCTGTTAATTACGCATCGCATATGCGGTCATAAAATATACAATATCATTCTCATCGCTCGCTTTTATATCAAAATGACGTCGATTAACACCTTTCAATGTGTGCGTCTCTGTATGTATGTGTGTGTGTGTGTTTGTGGCATTAAATCTGATTAATTTGATTTATCGTAAAATATTTAAAGCTACATCGCGACTGCCCGCAGCGGAAGTTGGTGTTGCCCATGCGGCGTATGCGTAATATGACTACAAACTTAGCTTCCCTTGACTTGCTCGACAAATTCTTTTCAAATTGAAGCGAGCTCAACTAGAAGATACCCTGCAGACAATTTAACGTCAGTTCGCCATCACCTATTCAAATCAAAAGACTAGATTGAGCCAGCTCATATCAGGGCATATCAGAAATTCGAGCCTGCTCCACTGGTTGCCCTAAACATTAAATTGGATGGTAACTATACTAGAATATATAGTACATTTCATATAAACTAGTTCAGAAAGAAAAAGTATCGATATGTTACCGATAACTTTCTAGTTAGGTACGATAAATAAAAAAAAACGAATCTATATATACATACATTACATTTTATTTATAGTTAATAAAATTATTTGAACTTGGAAATAAAATATGCTCTGGCTTTAAGCATAGACGCGCAACCCTTGATTTGGTTCAACTGGATTCCGTGCGCTAAACTCAACTTAACTAAGGAACAATGGGAGTTAGGGATAGGAATATATATATATATATATATATATTGCTATGGCTTACCCCCTTAGTGGCGATGTACGAGATGTTTGCGTCGGTAACAGTGTTGTGGAATGATATTATATGCTGGGTATATGAATGAATAAATCAAAATTTTACTGATGTGCGACAACAACTAAATCTATAAAACAGAAATATTAATATAAAATCTTCATATAGAAACTCAAATATTTACCAAAGACATAGAAATTGCCAAACATCGGCGAGATAAAAAAAAATATATTTTTGTTTTGGGTTTGTTGCTAACATCGCCAGCTTTATCTGAAAATTAAGGTTTATCGAAAAATTATATATATATATATATATATTAGATTTATACTTACGCATTTCTGCTGTTTAGTTCGTTACTTGAATAAGAAATATAAATTGTATTAGCGCCATAAAACGCGGGCTTCTTTGTTGCATTTTGCTTTTTGTGTATTTGTTTTTGTTTTTGTTTTTTGATGCGACTAATCCAACAATCTGAAAAAAGTATGGTAATTAGTTTATATTCATTATTTTGCCGTCAGTCCCCACTGACAGACCGTCCATTCAACTATCTATCAGTCTGACCAACTGACTGTACGTCCGTCCGTCCGTACGTCCAACTGGCTATCAGTCCGTCTAACTGGCTGTGCGTCCAGCTGACCTGACTTACTTACAGAGATAACTTCGCAACTGTGGTACCATCACATCAATGAATAATATTACAATCAATAGTTTTTTCAGCAAATACGCAATATACCAAGTGGTTCGCCAGTTATCGGGGTTGGGGCCAAATTAGTGGTCGAGTTAAACATATGTTGAGAATACTGCAACGAGACAAACATTTAAAAAGAGTTTGCAAATTGATCATATTAAGTACTTACATTGTCGATATAGTAATTGTATTGTACAGTTATTTAAATGGTTCTTGTTATAGTTATCGTAATTGTAATTATTATTAACAGATTTTTTTTTTTTTTTTTTGGTTTATCTATTGCTTTTATATTTATCGCTATATATATATATTTATTTCTTTTTTTGTGATTGATTTATATCATCTCATTTCATTTAATTTTGTTTGTTCTTTTTTTTTCGTAGATGTTGCTTTATATATTTTTGTACTTTTATGTTGCCTTTGTTTCCATTTTAGTATCGTATTTAATTATATTAATATATTAATCTATCGCTACATATCCCAACACTTAGAAAACCCCCGTTTAACACCCGACGAAAAATTTTGAATTGCTTTCTTCGCAAAAAACGGAAGACGCGATATGGTTAACCACATTTTGTGTTATATTCCAAAACTTTCATTTTAAATGAATTTAGATATGATTTTTGCCGATATATATATTTTCATATATTTTATATATATTTATATATTATTTTTCGAAAATTTTCAACTTTTTCACTTTTACAAATAATTTGGAAAAACTGGAAGCTGTTGCTTTTGTGAAAGCCCAAAATATAATGAGGATATTCAGAAAGCTGGGAGGGTGCCTAAACTTTTGTTTCGTCGATGCCTACTACGATTCCATAGATTTAAGCAGCCAACTTTGATTTGAAACAAATTTGAAATTAGATGAGTTTCGTTTAGGGTACTTTATACTCTGGCATAAAGTTAAAAGAGAGTATATTAGTTCTAAGACTCTAAATTTCAAATGGCAACTGACAAGTTGCTTCAACTGAGTACATGTTTCCATATTGATTACTATGAGCTAGAGACTTACTAAGCTAAGGCTTTATCTATTACTACTAGTATCCTATAAAATTACCATTGCGTTAAGTTTTATGGAACCTGAAGTTATTTAATTAAAATTCCGACTAAGAAGTTGTCACTACCCAAACGCTTTTGAGTCGTTAGCCAACATCCAGACGTATGTAGCTACAGCCTTTAAGAACATTCAGCACCCGCATTAGCCGGATGAAGGCCAGGGTAAAGGGAATCGATTGCGCCTTATGATTGAGGAGCCTTCTGGCTCATCTAATCTTATATAATACGTTTTCTCAATAGCCATGAAATATAACATGAGCATTGAGCTTAAAAGCCTTTCTATGTCCTTATACCCGATCGTTTTTGGATGTTGGAAATATTCGTAAGTCTCATACCCATCCATATAGTTATTTATGTAAGAATGAAGGATAAACCACAGATAACAAAGATAGGGTTTACCATATGCTAGCTTACTGAAATTAATATGAGAGAGAGATCATTACCTTAAGAGCCAATTCTACAGATTTAATTAAAATATATCTTATATCGTATCTTATCATATACATATGTGAGATGCAGGCAATTTCTATTAGGCAAAGCCTAAATATTTCATTAATATTATTTTGCGAAGACTTCTTGCTCAGAGCTAAAGTAAGTAAAGTCCATAGGTACAGCTAAAGCCCCTTTGACTTGACTCTGCAAATCTAATTAACCCACATGAAATTTCTCTCAGTTTGCTTTTAAAGAATCGTATTCTCTACTTTAATAAACTCAAATTTAAATTTTTTGCTGGGCATCAAACAAAGATGGCCAACAGTAGAAGAGGAAGAAACAAAATTAGGCTGTTCGAATTACACAGAATTTGCTTTAGGCTCGATTGGCTTTTGTGTAGCTGTCGATGGCGTAGGAGGTGCTGGTGGTGTGGTTACGCCTTGCGTCTGACTGATGGCCTCCTCTAGCCTGTGTTGTAGCTCACGATCAATACGTTCCTTGGCGCGAAACACCTTCGACTGGATATATAGGGAGCCGCCAGTTACCTTCTCGTTGACCCGGAATAGGTGCTCATAGTTATGACGGATCTCTTCCAGATTGGTTAGGTCCTTGACATTAAGTATCTGCTGGGCCTCGTGCAGGGTCATTCCTTTCACAGCCACATCATGGCACTTCGCCTTACTCAACTTATTTGTCCGATGCTGCTGTGCCGCCGCTCGAGATGCTTCGATTTCCTGTCGCACCGCCTTGATGAACGCCCGACCCACCGATTGGGCGCCATACACAAGGATCTTCGCGAAATGCTTGGCCATTTGCTCCCACTCCGTCTCGCCCCCCTTCTGCCTGGGAGTCTGTGCCTCGAATCGATCCAGAGAATTTTACAATTGTTCTCAAACATGAACGTACAAATGTACAGAATTTTCTAATGGAAAATAAGTTAAACCTAATTGTACGTCCCTATGAGTTTCGGTTTAGTTTTGTTTTTGTTTTTTTTTTTCCTTTTTTTTATTTTTTTCACATTTTTTTTTGTTTTTTTTTGTTTTACATTTTTGGTGCTGTGTGACACTTATGGAAAGGATTTGCTGTTTGAGTGGGCTATTGCATACGAATGGATGTGAATGAAATGTTAACCAGGAGTCGGTTTATAATTGCGAAGATTCAATCGAACTGAACTCAATTTGATGAACCCAAGTTAGAATTAATTACCCTAATCTCTTTGATTCATACAGATCTAATAGCCTAATCAAACAGTCTCCGATGAGAGTGCAACTTCCTGAACAGGACGGTTCTCCTATTCTCCTATGCGATGGGTAAAGAAACTGACAAGGGGGAGAGAAAGGGAGAGAGTCAGAGTATTACATAGCTTCATTTAAATATTAGTCTACCGAGAGCAGAGTACAGCTAGAGTAACTACAGCTAAAAGTAAACAAGCAACTTTCAGTATATCTTTCGCTACATCTGAATGTGTGAATGTCTGACACTGTGTGTGTGTGTGTGTCTGTGTGTAAAGGTCGTAAACAAATTATGCGCAAATTGACTTAGTTCCGGAGAATGGGTGGCTCAAATACCAGCGCTGGTCACGTAGCCAGGGGCGGGCGGGCACGAGACACGATGTGATATGATGTGATGTGCGTCAGGTATTAACATAATTACAATAATGACTTGTTGCCGGTCAATGTCAGAATGCAGCCGGCAAAATACCAAATGCCAACCAAATGCCAAATGTCAAATGCCGAATGGCAAATGGCAAATGGCAATTGTTAGTCTGGCCGCTGAGACTCCGGAATTTGTGGCCATAATTTTGAGAGTCAAGTTGTCAGCAGTTGTTGTTGTTGTTATTGTTGTTGTTTTGCATTTGCATAAGCTCCATTCGGACTGGCGTCTTTTTAAAGCACAACCAACCGTATCGAATCGAATCGAATCTAACCTCATATTACGTAATGCCAACGAGTCTCAATTCCACGCCCACGCTCACGCCCATGCCCTTGCCTTGCCCTTTGGCATTGCGCCGCACAGCCACATTGGCAATTTACGGAGTGTGCCCAGGCTAGCCGCAAATGCACAACAATTGCAATTGCAGTGCCGCACAGTGGTTCGAAGCTGGGCGAAACACCAAACGGGACAAGTTAGGAAAATAAAGAAACGAAGGAAGGAAAAGAAGGGAAAACTGTTTTCCCGAACCCATTAGAGGCTTCTACTATGACTGAGGTTACAGCTCTTAAATTGTGTAAGAGCCTATATATCCATATAGATAGATATATTATATATTTTAGACTACAGTTAGTATAGCTAGTCTACAGTTAGACGGCGTAGTAGTGGACTTACTTAACAAATAAAATATTTTTCTTCAATAAGAATTGATTTGCACTGCTTGATCGATATCCATCGATATCGTTACTATCGATAATTATTTTGTTTAGTTTACTTATTTGTTGTCCCTCTGTGCATCGCCTTTTCCATTTGCCGTTGAAATTCACAAACTGTAATTGATCACATTTGCGTTTGTCGTTTGATTTCATTGTCTTGTGCGTGCAGCGGCAGGGGCTCCGGCGCCGCTGGAGTTTGGGTATTCGGGATAGGCCGTTGTGGGCTCTCCACCTTTCCCACCTCTTTCCAAAAAATGCCACATCTGATGGTTTTGGTTGTTATTGCTGCTGCTGCTGCTACTGCTGCTTTCGCGTGAGCTCATTCATTATACAAACACCTCCACCTGACCATGGCCCAGGCTGCGCCCACAGCATAGCAACTCTCACTCACACGCTCTCTCCGTCTATCCCTATGTCTTCCCTCTGCTCTGTCCCTCGCTTTCATTTTGACTGCATTTTGCGATTAGTTGCCATTTAAACTGCTGTTACCCTTACCCTTTTGTTCCCCTTGTTTTCGCACACTCACACATCCATGGCAAGCCCAACTCTCTCTCTCTCTCTCTCTCTCTCTCTCGCTCTCTATCTCGACCTGCTCTGATCTGTCGCTGTTGGTTGCCAAAGCATTTTGATTTCCGCACTGCATCCGGCAGTTTTAATCCCTGAACAGCAGCAGCCTACCAAAAAAAAAGACGAAAAATTAAGCGAATAAGAGTTGATTAAGAAAAGTGCTCGACTAGTAGATACCCTGGCCATTCAAGTGATATATTTCTTGTGGAAGTTGTCTTCGGTCTAATAGAAGCAGTTTTAAGTGGAAAGGCACAAGATTTAGTCGACTTGAGAAGTGCTTGTCAAATCTCTGTTAACATAACAGCCACTTGAGCATAGTTGAAGTTAAGTAACTGTTAGGTTTAAGTAAAGCTTCGCCAAAGATCAAATTCTCTTATTTTGTATCTTTCTATAAGTATGGTGGCAGCAAGTTGAATTTGATCGTTAAATTTGACAAGCGCAGATGACAATCGGCTTTCATCTCATGTGAAAAAGTCCAATGACAGCGAGAGACTAAACACATATTTAACTACTAGTTAAAGTGCTTGTTAAGTCTAAAATGATAAAGTCAATTCTAAATATTCAGACAACTGTGAACTGCTGTTGATTTACTTGTGTTTTAACATCATGTCAAACTAACTGTCAACTTTGACGCTCAAGTTAGTGAATATTTGCCCAAATAGCTTTTCGGTTAGGGTATACGAACTGACAAATAGTGGCAGGGGAAAGTAGCTGGGGGTCCTGGCAACGAATGTGAACGCAGTTCACTATTTACCACACATGAACGTGGGATCTGAACGAGAACGTCAACGTGAACGTGATTGTGAATGCGAATGTGAATGTGAATGTGAATGTGGCTGATGCATGGCGTTGAAAATGTTTAGGCCTAGTGTCTGGTGTCGCATTCATTGCCATTCATTCGGTTGCTGCCGTTTCGTGGTTGCCTATTGCCAGTTGTTCTTGTTGCTGTTGCTTTGATAACCACCAAATGGGGTAGTCGATTTTGTGAAACTGTTTGTAACAGGTTAGAGCATAACTTGAGTATATGTATTCTTATAGAGGTTGGAACTATAGAAGATTTACTTATCATCGTTCTGTTAGTTTTCTATTTTTAGCTTTAAACTTTAGTTTCTTATGTAGTCTATATTCTAGATACATCTCTCATCCCTACATTAAATATCAGTGAAGTAGACAGTTAGATATTCAGATGTCTAGGCTACATAGAGATATTGACAATTACAAAATAGACAACAAAATATTGAAAGCAGGGTATCTGCTAGTCGTGCTTGGTTGTTCGATGTTGTTGCTTGTGGCTAACATGCAAGCTTAGGATTTGGAAAACAATTTCACTGTTAGTGGAATGTCAACGTCAGGCCCGTGCCTGGATCCAACTTTTAGCGAGCTCCCAACTCACAGCCATACAGCCTCTCCCTCTCTCCCTCTCTCTCTCTCTCTCTCTTTCTCTCTCTAATCTATTCGTGCCGAAACGTAAAATTTAAGCGCGCGCGCGGCATTCACATCACTAATTAGTGATGTGCAATAATCGTGCGGCAACTGCATGATGCCCGTCGAGGGGGCCAGCCAGGCTAGAAGTTTTGGCTCATTGTTCCCTTTTCGCCTAGCCTCCACTTACTGGCCCCTCCTCTTCCGTTTGGCGTTTCAGAGATTTGCGTTCCGAAACGCGCTTCGCTTCAAAATTTTCAACATTGTTAATCAACTGTGCGTGTCGCATAAGTTGCTTTTGCGGGCTCGATAAATTTTTTTTTTAATGCGATGAGAGGGCAGAGGGCGAATGTTGAAGCTTCCCATTTTTGTGCTGTTTTTGGTAATTTGTTTTTGGGCTAGGCCCTGTCAACTTAATGGGGCTTCAGCCCATTCGATTGCACTTTTCAGTAGACGCTTCAAAAATGGGCAATATTTTTGTGACTGCCTGCAAGGGCCTGGGGCGAACACCTTTACGAACACCATTCATATAGGCATGTTTAGTGGAAGCTTGCTTGGGTCTTATCATATTTTGATTGAACGAATGATTGACTGATTAACTGATAAGTTGACTGGCTAATTATGAACTACCTAGTAGATAGACTGATTGATAAATAAATTAACCAATGATTGAGTGGTTGATTAGACTTATAGACTGATTAAAAAAATTATTGATTGATTGATTGACTGACTAGCGCAAAACTTACCATATGATTGGCTGATTGATTAATTGATTAAAAGGTTTGATTGATTCATGAACTGAGAATGAAACCACTTGATTTATTGATCGACAAATTGAAAGACTGACAAGCTGGCTGATTGATGTTCGATTAAATAATAGACTGACAGACTGATTGATTGACTAACTAAATTATTCACACTGCATGCTTACAGAGCATTTATCGACACTGCAAACATTTTTGATCACATAGCAAAGCAACAAAAAAAAAAACAAAAAACAAAAAACAAAAAGAAGCAAAAAACTGAAGTACAGACTGCATGCATACCCTGGACATATTTGAGTTTTTTCTGAGAGGCTTTGTCATTGGTTTTTACGTTTCATTTGCTGCAGCGTGTAAATAAAGAGAGCTACAATTGCAATTCATACACATTGGTTGTGCGTGAGCGTGTGGGTGTAGTCAGTTGGCAATATGGTTGCATTTAATTGACCAGAAAAACAGCATAGAGTAGAGCAGACGCCTAATTGAAATTTCATGTTCGAAAATAAGTGGCAAAATGGTGAGCAGGGACAACGAGGGGACGAGCGCGATGCGCTAAAACAGTTGGCAAAGAGAAGTGAGAAGCGAATAGAGGGGCGACAGCAATGCCGGCAATTCCGTTAGTTGTTTAGGCTACCAACTACGGACAGGCAACATGTGAAATAAATATAAATCAAATACATTGAAAGCCGAATAAAATATTATCTAATTGTCTTTTAATGTCATCAATCCAGTTGCGGGCAAAATGACACTAAAATCGCAACTGGAAAACATTCTCGAAAAACTTGAAGTTGAACAACTTCAATCAACTTCAATCAGAACACAACCCTTGGCAAGTAGACCTAGCGTAAAATCTCAATTTTTTGTTAACTTAGCTGAGAGGCGAGCAGCTAGGCAGCTCATTCAGGCTATTGACTTGTTCCGACTAGGGCCTATTTTAGTTTTAGTCCAAGCAAACAAATATCAAAAATTATATTAAATATTTGAAAACCAAAAGATTCAAGAATTAACCATGCAGAAATATTGTGGGCAAGACGATAACTCCACGTCTGCTGTTGATAGGAATGATTTACTTGAGCCACGTCTGGATGGCGGCACTGTAGCTTTGGATCGCCAGCTGACCGTGGCCATCAGAGCCGAAGATGTTGAGCTCGAAGATGAACAGCAGCTAGAGGCCCTCGAATCGGATGTGGATTGGGTGGACACAGAGCAGGCCAAGCCGAGCGAATTTTGGCGCTTCATGCTCCGCATGAGCCTCGGCACTCTGATGCATCCGTATGAGTACGCCAAGATACTGATGCAGCTGGGCTACGAGCCGATGCCCGCTATCATCTCGACCAATTGGTTGGGTCGAACCACCTTATTTTTGCCCAACGTGCATCAGTACATGCGCTATATCAAGCACATAGACGGATTCCCAGGCCTATACCGGGGCGTCTTCTCTCGCGTTATGAGCAGCACCTTCTACACCGTGTTCTCGGAGAGTTTGGTGAACCTGTGCGGCTGGCGGCATATGGAGAAGCAGGCTAATCCATTTCGCGAATATCTTTGGAATATGCTGCGCGATGCGGCTATCGTTACGACCGGATTGGTTGTATCGCATCCGTTCTATGTCATCGCGGTGCGACAGATGGCCCAGTTTGTGGGCCGTGAGGTTGTCTACTCGAGCTTGAAGGGCAGCGTCGAGGAGATCCTGGCACAGGCCGGACCGCTCGGCTTGTATGCGGGCTTTGTGCCACGCCTCATCAGTGATCTGGGCGTACTGGTCTGTACGAGCACCCTCAGTGCTATTTGCAATCGCTTCTCTCTATTCAAGTTCTATCGTTGGGAGTACAATTCGGTTCTGATTCAATTTGGAACTGTCATGCTGTTCTACCCCCTTCAAGTTGTGGGCGCCTGCATGGCCTGCACTGGGTCAGCCATAGCAGCGGGCGCACCGCCCTACATGCCCGTCTACGATCAATGGTTCGACTGCCTGACGGACTTGATAGCACGTGGAGATCATTACCGTGGCGCCTTCGTATTTCGTCGCACCCTACCCAAAGTACAAGTTGTACGCGTTCACGATCCATTCACAGTTTCCCGCCTGATGTAGTCGGAGGAATACTGGAAAACATACTCATTTTATTTTAGTTCTCTGCGATTTGATTACTTCTGTGAGATATTGTTCCCTTTAGTTTATCGAAACATTTTAAATTTGCGTTATATAAATCGTTTATCTATGTTACGTAACACCCAAAACCTATCTATGCTGAGTGATGTGGGATGCATGATGTGTGATGTATTACTGTATGACATATGACGTATGATGTGTGATGTATGATGCATGAGGTAAGATGTGTAATGTATGATGCATAATGTATAAATTGTGGTGTATGAAGTATGATGCATGATGTGTGATGTATGAGGTATGAGGTATGATGTGTGTAATGTGGTATGCATGATGTATAAATTGTGGTGTATGAAGTATGATACATGATGTGTGATGAACGATGTATGAGGTATGATGTGTGATGTATAAAGTATGATGTATGGTATATTACTGTATAACGTATGACGTATGACGTATGATGTGTGATGTATGAGGTATGAGATATAATGTGTAATGTATGATGCATGATGTATAAATTGTGGTGTATGAAGTATGATGTATGATGTGTGATGTATGGTGTATGGTGAATGATGAATGATATGTGATGTATGATGTATAGCTGAATGCTCTAATATACATATATCAAATTTCAGTAAAATTATTCAAGAGCAATTTTATTTCAAGCTTCAAATTTTATAAAAGCCTTAACTGGGCAGTGAAGCTGATGCCATTGTTTTCAGCCGTTCGGCCAGCTTGTTCTAATTTGAATTATATGGTCAGACGCACGAAACACTGGAATCAAGGCACACAGGCACACACCCGGACTATATTAATTCATAAGCTAAAAGGCAAGCTCAAATTTTGTGGTATGGTAAACGTTTGGGAATGGGTCGGAACGTGTGGGAAATGGATTTGTTGTTGCTGTAAGCGTAACGTTCGGTCTCGTTTTTCTTGGCTGCTACATAAAATGTCAGCAGAGATTAAGTGATAGAAATCTGTTCATGTACAAGATTTTATAAACCAGCCAAAGAGTCATATACATACACACACACACACACACACACACAATGATGCGTAACTGGCAGCTGCACGTAATGAAAATATCAAAAATCTTCAACGAATTTTGCCGACGCCTTTTGAAGGGTAAAGAACGGGAATAAGCACAGTTTAGCTTATGTGTGTGTGTGTGTGTGTGTGTGTGTGTGTGTGTGTGTGTGTGTGTGTGTGTGTGTGTGTGTGTGTGTGTGTGTGTGTGTGTGTGTGTGTGTGTGTGTGTGTGTGTGTGTGTGTGTGTGTGTGTGTGTGTGTGTGTGTGTGTGTGTGTGTGTGTGTGTGTGTGTGTGTGTGTGTGTGTGTGTGTGTGTGTGTGTGTGTGTGTGTGTGTGTGTGTGCAGTTGTTGGTTAGGTTCATTTAGGCCAGAGAAATCAAAAGTCAAAAGTTGGTCCACAGCCCACAGAGACTTGAGTTCTTGAAATAAACGACTAGTTATTACATGTGTTGGTATGTGTGTTTCGCGTGTGTGTGTGTGCGTGTGTGTGTTGGTGTGTGTGCCATGCATATGCACATGATGACAATGACAATGACAGTGCCTAGCCACACTGGCCAACCAAACAAGTCAAATTGTTTGAATACAACAATGTGACCGACTAAGAGATACCCCGTTAACTTCCTGTAAATTAAATGAGGCAAACTTTAGAAAGACTTGATTCTAAAAATCAGGACTACACATCGATAATTATCGATTTAGTTCCATATGAGTCAAAGACATTCTACAGTTCAGTAAGCCCCATTCGCACATAATAATAACCAATGAGTATGGCATAGAGAGAAGGCGAGACGTACAGACTTAATAACCAAAAAATGCAATCTGCAACTCTGTGGCCCAGACGCCAACGCAAAGCCGCCTGACCGAACCTGGGGAACCAGACGTCTCAGTCCCGGACGTTGCGGACAGCTTGTGACATATACACACATGCGTACGCATGCACGCAGGCAGCCATTCTGCCCATATCGTGTTACCCTTTCTCCAGCATCTCGTTCGGCTTTCTTGACTTGTCTTGTTGCTGTTTCAGCCTGGAAAATGCAATTAGGCTAACGATGCAGCACAATTTTGTCTTTAACTACAACGAGTGTGCGAGCGAGAGGACCTTAATGGATAAGGAGGGGACGTGCCGGAAAGGGCTAAGTCCTGTAAAGGTTTGCAGCGAGGGGCGTTTGAGCCGTTATTGCTAACAACGAATAGTTCCAACTGTTGACTCTAGCAAGCTGAAAATTAGCTCACATTTCCACTCGCAATTGTGGAATACAATTGGAACTTTTTGATTTGGATGAAAAGTATTTTAAATAAATTTTAAATAAATTCTATATACATTGAGTAAATATTTTGCTTTTGCTGTGAACTTCTCAAACTTACCTCGCTTCAAATAGTTAAGGTCCAAGTATTTAACATAATGCTTCAGACTTAAATGTTACGGTTTCTATAGGCATATCATGTCCTTAGCATGATATATATATATATATATATATATATATATATATATATATATATATATATATATATATATATATATATGGTATATATATAAGTGTATGTGTGTGTCTGTCGGAAATGTCGAACAAATGATGCACTTGCTGTCTATTGAATGAACATGCAACTGTCTCTTGGCTGTTGGAGTCGAGTTGACCAACATTTTGGGTGCCCAACTTAATTATTACGCCTCATCCCCGATATTCGGATATTAATATTGATCAAACTATGAATTATTATTGCAATTCAAGTCAATTAAAGCCGAATAGCCGAAACGCAGATAACACACAGTTTGATTATGCCTAGAACAAGTGGGCTATACATAACAATTAACAGACGTCGCTGCCTCTCTCTCTCTCTCTCTCTCTCTCTCTCTCTCTCTCTCTCTCCCTCTCTTTCGCTAATTATATCAGAAGAATGCTTAATCAATCATCAATCAATCGAGGTTCGGGTATCTTCTGGTCAAGCACTGCCTACTTGAGCACTCCTACATGCCGTAGTAAGCCATGAAATCAAAGTTTGGAATATCACTTAGCTGAGCAATGCCTACTTGAGCACAACTAGTTGCTTAGTAGGCTTTGAAATCGAGAGAGAAAATATGAGCAGCTTAGCTCCGGCCGTAGGCACATAGCTTCATTACAGTTGGGGCTCTACGAGAGTCAACAACATTTCAAAATTTTGGTGAGCAAATTTCAAAATTATTTTTTTTTATATATATTGTTCATATCTTTTTACATTATTTTTTTTTTTTCTACTTTAGAAAATTGAGTTGAATTCTAACTCAAAAGTTTCGAAATGTGTTTTAAACTTTAAGTCGAACGACAATTGAAGTGTTTATTATTGTGAATGGGTGTGTTAACATAATGGTGAGTTCGTTACAACGAGTACATACTGCATATATATATAGGATTTTTCTGACCAATCGACAGGCGTCACAGATGCTCTTTATACATGGCTTAATCGTTTTTTAGTTACTTAACAAACATCCTGGATTGGAGTTTTAAATGTTTGTACCATAGCCTAGCTTAAAGTATTTCGTAACCAGAATGGTGAGTTTAGCACTCGAGGATGCCCTGTAAGCACGCACACACTTACAATTTTCATCTTTCTATATCTTCTTCAGTATTCATTTTCGTAAATTGTATGTTTTCAAATTTTTGCTTTCCCTGCGGCCGGTAGTTCGTACAACTGTTTCAGGGTGACCAAAAGTGGGTAAGCATATCGAAATCTGTTTATCAAAGCTCTCTAGCAACTGCCTTGTCGCACAGGTATCATAAAATATCACTATATGTGGCATACTGAAAAATTGATTCAATTCAAAGGTAAATAATTATTGTACAGCTATTAGTCTAATACTAATAATACCTATTGCAGTACGTGCTGGCATTAAAAAGCTCAAATTCGTTGTAACTAAGAGTAAGTATATAGCATATATATATATATCGATCGGAGCTGTATCTAATTCTTTGCATCTCACAGAGCCAGACGATATGAAAAAAAAATAAAATAATAAATAATTTTTCTTCTTTTGGCTAATTTCCGGCTGAGATTACTTGTCGAAAATTCAAAATTTATGTCAATCGATGTTTGTATTAAATGCAATTCAAGGATGAAAATAAACAAAATAAGTAAAAGACCAAATGGGAAAAGTGTTGGCTGGTTAAAGTCAGTGAAGACTGTAGTGTATATAAAAATAGTTATTAAAAAACAGAGATTAAATATTCTTTACCAATTAATAAGGGATAATACCGATTTTTTTCTTTGTAGTCTTTAAACCGTTGCATCCAAACAGAAATAAATTTTGAGCTTTTGTCAAATTTAATTTCAAGGTATTACAAACAGTTATAGAAATTTATAAATAAATAATTGCCCAGCGCATAGAAATATTCGTTTGAAATTTTTAATGCGTTTTAATTGTTATTGTTGTTGTCTTTATCCCTCGTAGGCCTCCCTATTATCCAAAGGCGGCAACAACAATTTACATACATTCCAATTGTTGTGTTGCCTCTGCACACAAAAATGTTGCATATTTGAAATACCCCGTGATTGCAGAGGGGGAAGAAGTATTTATGACTGCTAAGCGGGGATTAAGCTTGTTGTGTATATTTTAATTTTTAATTTTTTAAATTGAAAAGTAAACTTATAGTTGAAAACAAAATTAATTTTCAATTTTTGTTTTTTTTTTTGCTGTTTCTTCACTTTTTACTTGAAAGAGTATCTAGCATTCGTGCATTGTATACTTGCATAATTTATGCTTGTGTGTGTGCTGCCATTGATCTTTGTAATGAGCCACACACACACACACACACAGAGACACCCACGCATATATTGTGTTTGTGTATTTAAAATGCAATTTGCATAGCCCACGTCATGCGGGAGCTATATAAAATTTTTTTTTAAATGATTTATTTAAGCGCATTGTTGCCATTGAGCAATAAAAACAAGAACAAAAATTACCGAATTTCCAAATTGGCCGCAATTAAGACCCAACAAAAATGTGGCAAAGGCAACTTTAAAGTTCAAAATGTGTTGCCGGTAAAAAGCCAAAAGGGGTGAAAAATCGACACTTAAGTGGGGTAACGTTGCAGCTGCAGGCGTAAAATTTCAATATTTATTGAATTTTTAGTATTTCGATCAGGCGGCATTTTAACACCACATAAACTACGTATGCCGCTTTGGTATTATTTAGTACTAAACGACTGTTTTGATCGACGGCCATTTTGAATACAGGAGAAGTGCAATACTCACTGTGGTATTTTTTTTTTAGTATCTTGTGGTTACGCGCCAGCCAATCAGTATTTTGATCGGACGCCATTGAGTGCCGCCTGGCAAGTGCAGACTGTGCAAGGCAAATACACTCACACACACACACACTTGCGCATGCACATGCACATGCACATGCACATACACAGGCACTGCTGCAGCAACAAATGATAAGAATGCGTCGTTTTCTCCATTTTTGTATGGTATTGGAAAAACTATTCAAGTCTAATGGCACGAAAGAGAATAATGACGCACAATACACTTCGACAGTTTAAACGGATTCACATGATTACAAGACGCATACTCACACTAGCACACATAGTAAATGATGTCTGTCTGTCGCCGTTTGCAGAAACTTGTTAACCATTTGAAGGCGACAAATGTCGAGCGCATTAGAGCCCAACTTATAAGGATGCGGCACTTGGCAGTCGCTTCGAGTTGCTTTGCGCTTCTCTTCGCACAGAATTTAGCATGCAAATTTGAGCGTGCATTTGCCTTGTTGCAGTTGAAATGAATTGCACGATTTAAATCTCACAAATTAGTTGCGTTGCACAAAAAAAAAGACACCAAATTAAGCAACACTCTTTAAAGCGCACTTTTTCGGAGCGTCGATCAGCTGATCACTTGAAAAGCTGACAGCGCTGACATCAGTTCAATAAAAATGTGCTAATTTAGCCTGTTGGATGTGGAGTGATATTTTTTTATATGTATATATTTTTTAAAATTTATTTGCATAGCATGATAACACGCAACAAGGACTTGAGCTGCATAAAGCCGCAGTAGCAGTAGCAACATCAGCGGCTGTATGCACATGTAAATGCGCGTATGCGACAATAATTCGTTGGCGGTTTGCGTGTGGGCTTGTGGCTGCCGGCACGTTGTCACATTGATGATGGCGTCTGTTTGTTTGCGCCGCAGGCGGCAGCAACTGAGTGGCGCATGTTGTGGGGCTTTGACTATGATTTTCTAATTCAATTATTATTCAAATCATATAATTTCATCTTTATAGCACGCGCACGCCGGCGTGCAAGGGAAGAAAAAATAAATTACAAAAAATATATATGGCAACACTGGCAGCATGTAAATAATCATATTACGCACATGCGGCCGCTGCTTGATGAGTGCGCAACAGTGCTGAGACTTTTGGCTTTTTTAAAAGCCATGGTGGGTTGTTAAGATGAGGCCATGTGGTGCGAGTGGCAATCGAATAATATTAAATAATTATTATAAATGATAATTATATAGATTTTTCATATCAGAATTTTTGCATTTATTGCCATATGATGATATGAATGCTACGTGACCTCTTTATAGCGAGTTCTAGCTTTTTTCTGTACACTTAGCTTTTTAATTTCCGGCTGCTCTGCTAGTTTCAAGCACAACAATAAGACAGACAGAATTGTGAAGCCACTGTGCTGTCTGCCATCCAATCCAATTTGAGGCGCCGCCAACGAGGACGACTGACTGCCTGCTGTCATCTGGCAACGCCGACGACAATGTTGCCATGTCACGCGCGAGCCGCCTACAATGAAATTTATTTGCTTTGCCTTCGTCTTTCATTTTGCGCCTTTTGTCTTGCTCCAGCTTATCCTTCATTTGTCCCGCTGTGCCGTCACTGCATTTATGTATATGTATGTATGTATGTATGCCTGTCTGTATGTATGTATGTATGTATATTGGTATATTATTGTGCATATTAATATTGTTAAAAGCGCGTGCCGTACGCGCGCGCCTCTCTACAAAATTAGCCAGCCATTCATTGATGCGCACGCTGTGCGGTTACGTCTGGGCTGCCCACAAGGGAGTGGGGATGGGGAAAGGGGGGAGCGAGAGGGGTCAAGCGAGTCGCTGAACGGTTGAATAAATGAACGGGCGTATCAATTTACACACCGGAAGGCACACACACACACACACATACACATGCGCTCAGGTGTCTCTGTCTCTGTCTCTGTCTCTGGCGCTGTCTGTGTGTGTGTATATTTATAATTTTTGTATGTGTGTACTTATTAATGCGTATTCATTGTCACATCCGGCGCAAGGAAATTATATTCGCCAAACGCAGCCGGACAGCCGCTGCCTACCGTACCAACGTCCCCGCCCCGCCCTCCCCATCTCCTTCACATTTTGTTCAACTGGTTTTGCCTTGGGGCCGCAGCCAGACTTTTCTTTTGTAGATTTAATTGAAATAATTGCAAAAATGCAAATGGAACAGACAATAGTTGACACAGGATATTAAGCGAGGCAATAATGATGATGGCGACGACGATGATGTGGATGTTGATGCTGAACTCTTAAGCCAGCTGCCATTTTGTTTTCGTTTTTCCCTGTTGCTTTTGTAATGAACTAATTAGTTTGAAGAACGCTCAGCTCTGCAGATCATTGCAACTGGTTCAATCAGCCAGTGTTGGGTAAGTGCACTTATGAGCCGCCATTATTAGTACATTATGTGCGAGAGAGAGATCAACGAGCTATTTCCACTTAGAGGGGAAACTGTTAACTGTAATTCTTGCCGCAGCTGCGGCCGGGTCAAGCGAAATGCAGCTGAAAATAATTTACTTATTTATCATTTATTTTTGTTTAATTAAACGGACGCATGAAGCCATTGACAATTGCGCCACTTGTCGCAATAATTATCAAGGATATGTATGCATGAATCGGATGCCAATTGCAGGTCAATTGCCAATTGGCACAGAGCAGCTGAAGGTATTGTGCCAAATATTAATGTTGTATTCATTTTGACAGTTTTGGGTATTCTTTGACAGCATAGTATACTATAACGTTTTCGAACACTGAACATGACCGTTGACCGTTGACCGTTTCTTTATTTGAACTTTGAACCTTACTACTTTACACTTTGCAGCAGCCTCGTGTATTTGAACAGTTTCCAACATTGAAAGTGTGACAGCTTTCTCCCGCTTTACACCACTCAAACATTCTGACAGCTTGACTTGTTAAAACTACAAAACTAATTTCATTTGCCAACGATCCTTTAACAAAGTCACAAGCAAGACACACGAATTCAAGATGAAAGACATTGAGAATAATAAGAAAGATGCCAAACAGGAGGAAAGCAAACGTTTCGAAATAATGAACGTAAGCGAATATTAATTTACCGGTTGATCAAATAAAACTAATCCAAAATGTTTTCCTTTTATTCATTGCAGTGGAATGCTACCGCCCTGTGGTCTTGGGGTAAGTTTTTTGCAGCCATTTTGTTTATGCTTCGACGTTTTTTCGATTCCACAGACGTTCAGGATGACACTTGCGCCATTTGTCGCAATCTCATCAGCGATCCTTGCATCGAGTGCCAATCTAACATGTGCGATGATTGCCCAAAGGCTTGCGGGGCTTGCCATCACGTTTATCACTTCCACTGCATTTCGCGCTGGCTGAATAAACGCGAGGTCTGCCCCTTGGACTATCGCGCCTGGCAATACAAAAACTAATCTAAATTTCCGTGTGAAAATGAAGATTATATATATGTGAGCATGTATCATAAATCTATATATGTACATTTATATATATATATATACATATATATATATATATATATATATATATATATATATATATATATATATATATATATATATATATATATATATGTATAGATATATGTATATGTATATGTATATGTATATATATATGTATTGAATGAATAAAACAACAATGCATTGGATGAACTTATACAATACAGAGATTGTATATAGTTTATATATATATATATATGTATATAAATATATAGCGCTATATAAAGAGAGAGAGAATATTTTGAGGTTATGTGAAGGTTTATGGAAACTATATATACTTTCTAGCTCTTATTCTTTGACTGTCTTATGCTTAGGGGTATATATATATATATATATATATATATATATGGGTCATGATATATCGGCAATCAGCTGAGTTTACCTAGTGCTGTTGGGCTATCCGTCCGTCCATTTGGACAGCCTTCCGTCGATTTATATATATATATATATATATATATGAAAATACATAAATATATATAACAATCCATAAAGTATATACATAAGTCTGTATAATTATTTTGGTTCATCCATCCGTATTGTAGTTTAACCTATGCAAATCATTGTACAGGGTGCTTGCAAGTCGGATACATCCGACTATGAGCATTCATAGGAAACAGGAATTTGTCTTACATATGCCGAGCCAAGCTCTAGCCATAGCAAAGAGTTGGCAGCACATACATATATTTCGGGAGCTGGCAACACTAACGTAAAGTCTGGCAACGCCATAAAACAAACCGTTATTTTTTTGGCATATGTTTCCAATAAATAAATTAAATCTATTTTCATTGGATTAGTTTTCATAGCTTTCGACGTGGATTATCCCAACAGGAATGAGTCGATGAACTTGGTTCGTATATTCATGCATATATATGCATATATGTACATATATGAGATGATAAGACATAGAGTGGATTAGCAATATTATGACCTCTTAGACAAATGAATATATTTATCACAACTGCATTACTTTATATGTAGTTTCATTGAAGTTGTCAGCCCTTCGACTCTGTTGTTAAATAGCTCATACGGCACGGCACACGTTGCTTAAGTTGCAGCTGCAGCTGCAGCGACGGCAGCAGCCTCTGCCCGTTGGGTAACATTGGTAACCCGGCGGATGTGAAGGATGAAGCTTGCTTGGCTGAAGTCTGCGGTCGCTGTGTGTCTGGTTAACTTCCGCTGCATTTGGGTTTTAGCTGTTCGCGTTGCTGTCGCTGTGGCTGTTGCTGTAGCCGTTCCTCGTCCTGTCGCTGCGGCTGCTGCTGCTGCTGCTGGTGGTTCATGTCTGCCTCATAATTGTGTTGATTAGCTAATTAGCTGCAATTCCGCGGCCGGAAATTGCCCGTTTTGTGTGGCCCAAGCACCAGCAGCTGATAAAATGGTTACCAGACGAGCTCTCACTTTCTCCCTCTCACACTCTTTATCTACATATCTCCTTCTCTTCATCTAACTCTAATTTTTAAGTGCACTCGCTGTCGGCTTGCCACATAATCTTGTCATGAATATATTTGTTTTGTTTGCCTTGCCTTGCCTTGCCTTGCCTTGCCTCATCTCGTCTCCCTCCCACTTTCTCCACGTCGTCGCGCCATAAAAATTCATTGGCAAAAAAAAAAACGAGCCAAAGTATTACCAATCGCCGCGAGTAAGCAGTCCAGACGAGTCGCATCTCAGCTCTGCCGCTGGCTGGCTATAAAAGTTGAGCCACATCAAACGCGCACTGGGCGTGCCCCACATCCCGACATCATTCACTCGCTTAGAGTAGCTGCAGTGGTTGGTAAAGCTACTTGCTTCACTGTTACTCACTGTACTTTCCCGTGCTACTCGCTGATTAGTGAACGAGTAAGTAAACCTAGTAAACCTAAGCGTAATATACCAGCTCTACTACTACGTCGCTTTACGCTTTTCTCGCTGAAGCTGTGAGTCCCCACTCGCTGATTAGTTACCTGTCAGATATTGCTTACTCGCTCAAGTTTATTGCGAATCGTTACTTTTCCCTCTCCCTCTCTCTTTCTCACTCTCTCTGCCTATCACTCTCTCTCTTTCTCTCTCTTTCTCTTTCTCTCTCTCTTTCTCTCTCTCTCTCTATCTCTCTCTCTCTCTCTCTCTCTCTCCGTGTCTCTCTTTTTATAGCACTCTCTCTGTCTATCTCTCTCTGTTTCTCCCTCGCTCTCTCTCTCTCTCTCTCTCCCTCTCTCTCTCCCTCTCTCTCTCTTTCTGTCTACCTTAGCTCGACACTACCTTTCCCTTCATTCTTTTCCTCTCTATCCACCTACCCCTTTCCTCCCTATTTCTCTCACTACCCACTCGTTGCTCGTCGCTCGCTGACGTTCTCACTCGCTGCACATGATATAGACCAAGGGAAATAGTAGCAGAAAAAGAAAAACATTTTATAAAAGGAATTGCACAAAGTTTTGCTCAATATTAAAGCGAAGATGGGTTAGTGACGAGCTTCTAAGCAAGAAAAGCATAGTCAAGAGAGAGAGAGGGAGAGAGAGAGAGAAACAGAGAGTGGAGGGGAATACGACGACAATGCAGGCAAAGGCAATGAGCTTAAGTTCAATACATTTACTTGAATTTTCAGCTACGATGACGACGTCGATGTCGTTGACTACTTGGTATTGGGAGTGGATATGCTCTATGCCATGGTAGGTAGGTAGGTTGGTAAGGAGGGTGAGCTGATTGGGGGTCGGGGGTAACCCCCATGCCCCATTACAGCACATTTTGTGGCGCAAAAAATGTTCGGGAAAAGCGCAAATGTGCGAGGCGATAAGCAAAGCAGAGCCAGCTCCACTCAAAGCTCGATTCTGGCGCCTTGGGAAGGACAATTTAGGTTGTGCTTTCTTTTTCGGGAAACTACACAGAGCAGAGCTCAATGCGAGTCCTATTCCAATGCAATGCAATGTGTGGCAAATCAATGTTGCTAAAGGGTGGAAGGCATAATACATAATAATCAATCAATCAATCAATATTGATGTATATTACGTTTTAATCAAGAGGTCAATTTGTGCGTCAATCAAACTTGGTAGCCAAGCTGGGGTTTGATTAACTTTTCTTTTAGTCATTCAATCAATCAATCAACCCTTTCTTAGTTTATACATCACATGGCATAGGGACAATTGAAATTGTAGCTAACTAGCTCTGATAACGGAAATTTTGGCTAGAGTCAAAGTGAGTCAATCAATCAATCAAGTATATCAATCAACTAAGCACTCAGTCAAACAATCTGTTAGTCAATCAGCTTAATAGAGCTTTGGCTTAGCTCTTAGTTATTGAGCTATACGTAGGACGTCAATCAATCAATCAGGCTTCATCGCTTCCACTTACAATATATCAGAGTCAGTCCAATTGAGTCTAGGAAAGAGTGTTGGCACATGAGTATAACAATCTAGCAACGTTTTTCGGCGCACTTCCAACCATCCACACCCATTCACCCACACAGAGGGCGAGAAAATTGATGTCCATGTGGGTGGGTTATGTGTGTCTGTCTGTGTCTCCCTCTCTGTCTGTGTGTGTGCAAGTGCTTTTTGTGGATTGAGATTTTGGTGGCGCGTTTGTAAGTTTTCCCTATTTTTTTTTTTTTTTTTTTTGCTCTTTTGCAAATTTATCGCTTTTAGATAAAACGTTTTGCGTTTTTACGATACGAGCAGCAAACGCTGCGAACTATCAGCGGGCAATGCTGGAAGAGCTTTGTTTTTATACCCTGTACCAATTGGGCAAATGAAACCGAAGTGGGTATGACAAGAGGAGGAAGAAGGAATATCGATAAATATCGATTTGTGAACTAGCTCGAAGAACTCTGCATTTTAGTAGGTGGTTACTTACAGAGTATACGCAAGCTAAGAATATGTTGTTGCCTGCCTGACGTACAGATAGATCGGCCATGTCAGACAGGGTATCATATGGTCGTGTCTTTTCTATAAGCCCCGCCGGATTATGAAGTAATTTAATTAAAACGTTTTAGCACAAAATAAATTTCGAGAATTATTTATGCAGCAACAGTTCGAGGCCAAAGACGAGAACTGAGCCGAGCAGGGCCCACAGCGTCAGCCAGAAGAGGGCGGCCAGCTCCTTGAAGGATAATACCAATAGTTTGGGCGGCATTGTCTCGTCCTCGCGCTGCTCGATTTCGCCCTCCGGCTGATGGCCGTTCAGCGTCTCATAGGGCACGGCGGGAATCCGTGCGATGCTCTGCTCCGATTCATCCACAGCACTGACATATTGTCGCGTCCAGTGCTCGAGGAAGCCATACGAATGCGCCTGCATAATCTGATTGTTGAGCACGCCGACCAGATGCGAGTGCCGGCGGACATTGAACGCCAGCTGCTGAGTGAAGATGCGCTCCCTGACCAGATGCAGCCGGCGACTCATCGCGTGCACCTTGCGAAAGTAGCCGAAGTACTCGTAGGGCGTTATGATCGCCACACGCCCATCGCTGCCGCTGCGCGCGGCCAGGCCGGCAAAGGACTGCAGCTCGCTGGCCTCCAGCTCACGCGGCTGCTGCTGATCCTGCAGCTCCGGCAAACTGTCCAGCCATCGCTGCGCATTGCCAGGTGCCAGCAGAATCTCATATCGCTGGTCCAGCACCTCGGCTATGGTCTGTGGTGGATTGCGCTGCCTGTCCTGGCGCAGCATTTGGTACATGCCCGACTGGTAGGCGTTGCGTATGACTAAGGTGCCCAGCAACCACGTGACCAGCAGCAAACGCAGCGAATTGCGCTCCGGCAGTTGCCGGGTCAATAGATTTCCGCCTATGGTCAGCACCAGTAGCTGATAATACGGATGCTGGATGGGAGTTGGACATATAAGCGGAAAGAAAACCTCAATCAAACTGTAACATAACCTCAACTGTTCAACCTAACCTAACAAAATTATTAACTTAACGTAAATATTTGTAGGTCTCTATTTGCATATTTATATTGTATATGAATACCTGCGGCGCTGTCTTCCAAAACCGCAGCAATAGCCAAACTGCTAAGTAGCTCAGCCCTAAGACCAGCCCAACGGCGCGCCACAGAGCGGGATCAAAGGGAAAGGCCAGCTTCTCGTAGGCCGAGTAAGCGCTGGGCAGATTGGTAACAAGCATAATGTGGCTCATGAAGTAGTAGGTGGACTGCGAATAGGGCACCTCTTGCCGCTCGTGGGGCTTGTAGTGGAAGCCACCCAAGGCATACTCCGCTGTATTAAAGATCTGCGAACAAAATAGCATCAATAAAATGTATGAAAAGTGTTAAAAATATATAGCAAATCAGTTTCAATCAAAAATAACGTATAAAAATACCAACAAGTTCGAGTTAAATACCGAAAATAATACCATTAAAAATACCAAAAATTTCAAATATTTAAAATTAAACGAACATTTCTAATTTCATAATTAATACTAAATTAAAAAAAAAAATACTGGACAAGATTTTTCCAGCAGTATTTTAATTCTTGAATTTTTGTTCACGTTTAATAATAATACGTATACGTACCTGTTCGAACACCCAACCGGACTCGTCGAAAGTCTCGCGCACCTGCGACTCGTTCAGCCAGTTGAGACCCATGGTGAAGTTCAAGTTATTGGCCATGAACTGCAGCAGTTCGCCCTCGATGCCCAGAAAGGTGCCATCATCGCGTCGCACCAAATACGGCATGTCCGGCCAAGTGGCACAGGTCAAGGTGCAGCCGTAGAAGTTGTCCAGCTTGGCTGGGAAATAATCGTTGTGCTCCCAGGTGGCCAGACTGCTATTAAATCGATTTACAACACTGGCACGAATCTGCCGGCAGCCGTGCGTCGCACTGTACGGAAAATAGCTGAGCAGCAGCAGCCGATGTTCGTCCGGCAGCAGCAATCCGGCCTTTAGTACGCTACGGCTCCACAGCAGCTGCATGGCAAGCTCCGGCTGCGGATCCAGCATATAGATGAGCGTATAGGAGAGATCACTCGTGGCGCCCACTTCCTCGTAGAGTCGTTTCAGAGCACGGATATCCTCTACCAACAGCAGCACGGCATGCCTGTACGGCCTGTACGTCATGGCGCGCTGCTGGTACAGGCAGCGCGGTTGCCGTGCTGCGGCTGGCAGTGACATCAAGACATCGCCCAGCAGCGCCAGCAGCTGCGACCGAGCCGTCAGCGAGGTGTACTCCAAGTGAACGTAAAGTGTCTGACTGTGCGACATCTCCGACTGCTGCAGCACCTGAGCCAGTGCAACAGACAGCGAGTCCGGCCTTGAGGTTGCCTCCATCATCAGAGCCGCGTGACATTGCGGCAGCAGCACCACCACCACCAACTCGGCCAGAACACAAGCAGCCAACCGCATTTCTCGACTTGCGAGCTGCAACTGACAGCCGCTGGTTTGGCTTAATTCCTTATTCTTTACTCGCTGACTCCAGGGAAATCTATTTAATGGAAAGCTAATAAGCGGATGTACGCATGATAACTCATAATGCTATCCTTTGACGAGTTTCTTTTTATCTGATTGTCACAATTACTCAATGAGGCCGTTAAATAGCGGGCCTCACTCGATTGCAATCGATTAGTCATTATCCAAGACGGGATCGTCCGTCACTATCGGAGATGAAGCAGACAGCATCAAAATACTAAAGCTGAAGAGCACATATTAGAGCTGAGCGATGCTAGATAAAATAATAATAATAATAATAATAATAATAATAATAATAATAATAATAATAATAATAATAATAATAATAATAAGCAGACATAAATGAAGAGCACATTAATTATATGACTATACTGTGAGGCCTAAAAAATACCAAAGCATAATGAGGAAAATTTAAAAATCTTTTAAAATGATGAGAAACAAAAAATACCAAATTCTAATTTAGTATATTAAGAAAAGGAAATTTAACAACTGCTAGCATAGATGAGCAATAGAACCAGTAAAACAAAAAAAATACCAAAACAAGGAAAATTAAAAAATCTGTTAAAAAGATGAAAAACAAAAAATACCAATTTCAAATGAAGTATATTTTAATTTAAGCGAAAAGCACCAGTAAAAAATACTAAAACATAATAAATATTTAAAAAATACCAGCATAACAAGATGTTCAAGAAACTCAAATGAAGCTTAAAATCGATTTCAATTCAGTAATTGAGTAATTGAGCCAATCAGATGAGAATACGCCTCAAGGGTTTGGTAGTTAGTTTGTCGCAATGCAGGCAATTGCTTAAGTCAGCATTAAATAGATTTCCCATGCGTCAAGGCAAAGCTAACTACGGTGCGGCTCAGCCTGGGTCGCTTAGCGCCTATCGATATACAATCATTAATGCACAGGGTGTTCTCAACGCCTATCGATAATAAATACTCAACGTTTCTTTTTTTTTTTAATTTTTTACATTATTGTTAAAGTGCTTCTTTTAATTGGGTGTACATAATTCAAATAACTTTTAGCTAATCATCAATAATATCAGCAACGTGATCGTCATCGTTATCGTTATCGACATCGTCATCATCGAAATGAAAGTAGTCAACCTCGTCAGTCAGGTCGTCTTTCTTGGGGCTGTCTCGATCGGGCTTGTTCTTCTCCGTGGTCGCATTGGCCTGCTCCGGTTCCAGGTCCTCCTCCGTTTCATCAAAGAGGCCACGCTCAGCGGCGCCCAGCTCATAGACAGGCGCACCCTTCTCTCGCGTTCTGCTGCTCGACTGGCGCACCAGAAGCGGCGGTTTAACCACCACCCGCGTCTGATTCGTATGGTGGTTGAGCATGCCCTGATAGAGATGCGGAAAACGACGCTGGAACTCCGCCTTGATGCGCAGCAGCCGCTCCAGCATGCCGGGCGTGAGCAGCTGCTGGGTGCGCGCCATGATGTGTGTATCTCGTCTCGGTCTCAGATAGGCCTCATAGCTGCCGCCGCCGCTATAAAGCGGATAATGTGGATCGTAGGGCTTCTGGTTCCAGGGATCGTTCGGCTGGGCCACGGGCAGCAGACCCATAAACGGACGTAACAGGCCCTCATTGAAGCCAATTGTAGCGCCAACAGTTTCATTAAGATTCGATGTGGATGCTGATGCTGATGTGGATGTTGATGTGGATGCTGATGTGGATGCGGTTGGTGGACTGTTTGATGCAAATGAAAATGAACGAAATGAAATTAAGCTAAATTCGTGAATGGCAAATGTTAATGATAGTGATAATGTTAATGTTAATGTTAATAATAATGTTAATGTTAATGCTAACGATACAAATTTGTATTTCATTCAATTAGCTAGTGATGATGATGATGATGATGAGTTGTTACTGCTGCTGTTGCCTGGTCGCTGCTTGCGTCTGCGGCGCAAACGCTTTGAGTATTTGCTGGGACGACGGGTGGAGGTGGTCGGATTAAGGCTGTTTGGGAGTCGATTGCCGCCGGACATCTGGGCGATCGCTCTGTCACGCTGGAGCTGCAAACGAAGGAGTTCGTTTAGCACATCGATCAGCTGATCGAGCTTCGTACTGCGCTCACGCAACAGCGATAGCTCCTTGGTCGCCTTGCCGCTGGCCTTCGTTACCTTCGCTTGACGCGTCGTCCGCATTCCCAGTCGTGTGCTGCGCCTGCGCACAAATTTACCGCGCAGCGCATACGGCGTGGGTGTCGTCGTGTCAGCCTCATCATCGAAGGCAGCCTCCGTTTCGGTTTCCTTGATGGCATTGGCATGCAGCGCCGCATTCAGCAGCTGTGCCCGGTTCAGCACACCAGGCGACGGCTCCGTGGTGCTGATGGAGTCAGTGGCACGCTTCGATTTGTTGTCCGGATCGTAGGGCTGCAGCTCCTGGTAGCTGTAGTCCCCATTGCTCTCCGGCTTGGACAGATCGAGCTGGCCGCCCTGGGCATATTGCTGCTCATGCGTCTTGGACAGATAGTTGGTGTCGTACCCTTTGCTGGCCAGCAGACGCTCCCAATGCTCGGCATTTGTCGGCTTCTCTGTGGTGGTGCTAGTGGTGGTGCTTGTGGTGCTAGTGGTGCTGCTAGTGCTGCTGGTGCTGCTGCTTGTGGTGGCTGCCTCGACTTGCCGGCAATCCCTCAGCCTTTGCTCCGCCTTAGTCAGCTGCTCCTTGAGGCTTTCGATCAGGCCGTAGAGCTTCTTGAATTCCATGCGTGCCGCTGCCAGCTCTTCGCGCATTTGAGAACGCTCCGTGCTCACCGCATCCAGCTCCGTACGTTCCGTGATCGTCCTCTCAGTGGGCGTCGCAAGTGTCGTTGTCTCCGTGGCATATTCCTCCGGCGGGTTGGCAACCGTCTCGCCAGCCGCCAACTGGTCTCCGCTTATCTCCAGAGGCTTCTGACTGGCACGTTCCAGGGCCTCTCGCACTGAGGCCGCATTGTAACGCATCAACGCCTCCGCCGGATCCTCGTCCGGACTCAAAGTGATTTCCTTCAGGCCCAGCTTATACTCCTTGCGCAGTGCATTCAATGAACCCTCATCGATTGTCTCCAATGTGCCATATTCGGCGTTACGCCGGCGCCTGCTACGCTGTGCTGTGGCACAGGCGCATCCGCCGGAGTTGCCACGGCTGGCACAACGACAGCTGCTGCCGCAGGCGCAGTGAGCGCTACCGCAGCTGCAGCTGCCGGTGGACAAAGCTGGCGAGGAATTGCTTAACATATTTGCTAACCTTTTCTCTATGCGATGATCGCTGCTCGGCAGGGATGGGGACGTGGCCAAACTAGTCTGGTTGTCGGTGTTCATGGTGTTGGTCACCTGCTCATCCTGCCGTTCCTTGTGTTCGTTGGGTTTTATTGCCTGAAATTCGGCGCCTGTTAATGTCAATGAGGAACAGGGGGCATGGAAGAAGATGGAGAAATGTGAATGAAATGAAGCCAACTACATGTGTGTCGGTGTGTGTGTGTGTGTGTGTGTGTGTGTGTGTGTGTGGGAATGTGCGCATGTGTGTGAGTGAGCGTGGCTTAGCATAAAACTAATTAAACCTAGGGACAAAGGCAATGGGAGAGACAACATTCGGGACTTTAATGTCAGGCTAGAGCCGATGCTAAAGTTTCCGAAATTTCTATTCCTGATTCGAGCTTTCCTAAATCAAAGTAACTTGAACTTCTATCCATCACAGACTCAGACTAAAGTATTTGGGGCAGAAGACTAACCCGCAGAGCTCGTCTAGTTAACAATTAGAGCTGCAGTATTCATAATTTCCTATTAAAGGACTAAGGCGATTCTCAAATTGTTTTCTCCTAGGATCTCATCAAGCTTTCTCTTAGGATTATCTGTGCACCATTCAAAAGGCCTTAGCCCAACATTTAAAGTTTCCATCATTGGCCTAGGGTAAGCTTAGGTTTCACTTAGGACTCCTTTCTACTAGCCATTGCCTTCTCTTGGGCTAGACTTACCATCATGGTGTTATGCTGGCGCAGCATATTACCGATCTCTTCATCACCAACAGCCGCCCGATACGCACCATATCCATTAGAGCCGCCACCGCCGTAGCTGGTGCCGTAGCTGGGTGCATGCACGTGTCCGTAGCTAGGGCCATAGGTCGGTGCGTAGCTAGCTGGCGGCGTATTGTGGTAGTAGTTGATGATGGTGGGCGCCGCCTTCGACTTGGATTTCTTGTGGTGATCCCCGCCCAGGCCAAGCACACCCACTGTTTGTGGCGAGAGATTAGGATCGCTACTTCGGAATACGCCAAAGAGATTACCTTTGTGTCGCGCCTTCCCATCCTCTTGGGGCGTTTGCGGCTTCGCCTCGCCCAGCATTTGTACGGCGTCGAAAGTCGGCTGTTGCTTCTCCATCTGTGGCTGCTGCTGTTGCATAGCCATCATCTTCTCAGCCTCCCACTGACGTTCGACTGCCGGATTCATTTGTTTCTCCGCCTGCTGTTGCATAGCTAGCATCTTCTCAGCCTCCCACTGACGTTCGGCTGCCGGATTCAATTGTTTCTCCGCCTGCTGTTGCATAGCTAGCATCTTCTCAGCCTCCCACTGACGTTCGGCTGCCGGATTCATTTGTTTCTCCGCCTGCTGTTGCATATTGGGTACCTGAAATGACGGATTGCCTTCAGTTTGACCCTGCGCTTCGTTCCACTGCCGCATCGCTTTCTCTGGAGTCATGGCATGAACTGTCATCTGGCCATTTTCTTGCTGCATCATCATGGGCATTTGCTGACGCATTTTCTGTGCCTTAGTCTGATCGTCCGCCCATTGGCGAGCCACCTGCAGCTGCAGCTCCTCCTGTTGAGCCTTGGCTTGGTTAGCGCTCCACTGACGTAGCATACCCTGCTGCTGGAGCTGTGTCTTGGCCTGCTCGTCCATCCACTGGCGAGGCACCGGCACTTGCTGCTGCTCCGGGACCTGTGCTTGGTTAACGCCCCACTGACGTTGCAGCAAAGCCCGCTGCTCGTTGGTCAGAGGCTGACCCCACTGTCGCATCGCTCTCTCTGCAGCCATGTCTTGAACGGTCATCTGGGCATTTGGTTGCTGCACCGTCATGGGCATCTGCTGACGCATGTTTTGTGCCTTGTTCTGATCGTCAGCCCATTGGCGTTGCTCCATCTGTTGCAAGTGCTCCTCTTTAGCCTTTGCTTGGGTTTCTTCCCACTGACGTAGCTGCATATCCTGCTGCTGCTGCTGCGCCTGTTTAGCCTTTGCTTGGTTGTCTTGCCATTGACGTTGCTGCATAGCCTGGTGCTGCTGCAGTTGTTGTTGCTGCTGCTTCTGCTGCTGCAGCTGTGTCTTGGTCTGCTCGTCCACCCATTGGCGTGGCATCTCGTCACTCTTGGACTGAGTATCCACCCACTGTCTCATCATTTGAGGGTTTTCCTGCCGTCTCATGGCCGAATCTTGCATCCATTTGCGCTCCTGTTCTTTGGCCTTAGCTCCCATCTCAGTAAACATCGTGGGATTCTGTTGCTGCATCATCACCTCGGACTGCTGTCGCTCCTTAGCCTTCCGCTCGGCATTCTCATTTGCCATGCGATAGGCATAGGCCATTACATTGATTATGTCCTCCTTGGATAAGGTCTGGTCTTCCATCTTTTGAGTCTGGCGCTTGGTATAGGTTCTACGCTGCATCTCCCTGGTGAGGAGACGGCGCACATAGTCGTCGCGTAGAGCACGCTCAATGTCAGCTCGGGTAATCTTGTGGACGGGCGTCCGGCTCAGGGGGTAGCGCAGCTTGTAGGCTGGTTCGTTTCTCGGCTTCTCACCTTGGGCGTTGGCGCGCATTTCGCGTGCCAGGCGCTCGATCTGCTGCAGCTGCTGCAGTTCCTCAATTACCTGGCGCTCGAACGCCTCCAGTTTGGACTCGATCTGTGCACGATCCGTGGCCTTGTCAGTGTCCTCCTCATTCTCCGACTTGCTGGGCATACGGAACCAGAGCAACGGCACTCGCTGTTTTTCCTGCTCCATCTGTAGCGCTGACTTGATCTTCAGCTGAGCCATCTGCGCCTGCGTCTGCTGTGGCGACCGATAGCCAATGCTGTCCTGAGTTTCCGGCTTGACACGAACCTCCGATATGTCCGAGGCCTGGGCGCTGCGATCGCTGCCCGGCAAGAACTGGCGTAGTCCGGCCATGAAGGAATCCGGGGTCGGAGCACCGGGTATGCCGCTTAAAGCGCTGCCCAAGAGATTGTTGCTGCCATCAAAGAACGATCCGAAACTCGGTGGAGCCTGACCTAGGGCTGGCGTGGCGGGGGCTGGAGCCGCCGGAACATCCGTAGTCTTGGCTGCGGGTGGTGCTGGAGTGGTTGCGGGCGCAATGGGCGCCTGACCTAGAAATCCATCGAATGTTGGTAATCCCATGTTCTGCATAACTGGTGCTATCTGAGCTAGATTGAAGGCATCCGGCATTGGCGGCATCTGGCCAAGGTTGAAGTTATCCGGCATTGGAGCCATTTGGCCTAGATTAAAGCCATCCGGCAGCCAGCCTGCAGGCGGTCGGGGCATCATCTGAGCAAGATTTGGCGGCGTCACTTGGCCAAGCATATTCTGCATTTGCTGCAGCATAGCACCTCCATTGAATACAGATGATGGAACTGGAGCAGGTGGCGCAGCTGGTGGTGCATCCTGACGCGGTACACGTGACTTGTGGCCATTCGCATCGTCGGCTAGGACAAGCACCACCTTGGAAGGAGCTGCCTGCAGATTGTCTGGCACGGCGCCGAGCAGGGTCTGAGCCGGAAAGAGACTGCCCCAACGCAAGAGGCTGCTTAGAGCCGGGAACATGAAATAGAAAGCATCCACAGAAGGAATGCCGCTGCGGGGTAACGACACGGGCGGCATCTGGGCGAGAATCTATGAATGGGTGGGTAGGGGAATAGAGGAAGAGCGGGAGTAGATGGAGAATGGAAGGAGGGTTATATAAGAAAAGGAGACCGAGAAAAGGAATGATGGGAGTTTAGGGATAAAATACAGTGGGAGAATCAAGAACGAAAAGATCAAGGAGAAAAAACAAAGAAGGAGAAACGATTAGAGAATTCAACTAGGTGAGTTT
Source organism: Drosophila fulvimacula (assembly GCA_035045555.1). NCBI lineage: Eukaryota > Metazoa > Arthropoda > Insecta > Diptera > Drosophilidae > Drosophila > Drosophila fulvimacula. The sequence goes on along the minus strand of JAWNOX010000192.1, from coordinate 8,864,849 downwards.
TAACGAAAGCTTTCAAGGGTCTGCCTATGATTGGATTGGATATATATATATATATATATATATATATATATATATATATATATATATATATATATATATCACATTTTTAATTTTGGGAAATCTTTGTCAAACTAGCTGAATTTGAACTCTACTAAACTTTTTTCTATAAATTAATTTTCATAGGATCATTCCTATATAACAAATGAGATATGTTGACTGTCTAGTTATCTAGCTATAGATCGTTTTACAGCTGCAGGACTATATAGATATATATCATACATAGATTACAGATGGATTAGACACTATAATAATATATATAACATATAGATTATAGACCAATTAGAACATTTATGTATACATACATATATATATATACATACATATATATTTCTACCTATAGGTCTGGCCTAGTCTACTCTTTCAGCTATAAATAGATTATCCAAAGTTTCACAAATCTCAACTCAAGCTTAGCATGTCCAACTATGCATATGTTTTCACATATCTATCAACGTATCCTGTTCTTGACTTCTCTATATGGGCCTTCTCTTAGCTTGCCGTTGCCTTTACTAACCTGGTCTTGGCTGGGTATCTGCAGCTTAGCCTGCGCAGTGGTTGCATTTGTCGCATCATCCTTAGCGTCCGTCTTTGTCAAGGACTCGACGTCAGCGGCTGCGTCGGTGCCGCTGGCAACGGTGGCAGTCGGCTGAGCATCCTGGGCGCTGCACACAGCGCCACCTAGCAGCAGCAGCGTTAAGCACAACAAACGCATCCTTAATACGTATATCCTATGTTCTATTTGTCTATAGCCCGCACTTCACAATCTGCACTTTCACTTTTTCCAGAGCACTTTCGCTTGAGCGTCGAACGGCAACTGACGTTCCAAGCACTCCAACGCTGGCCCATATAGAATACTTGGCCGTCGTCGTCGGCGGCGGCGGTGGCAGCGGCAGCGGCAGCGGCAGCTGACCAAAATTGTCGACGTCGCCGAATCGTGCTAAGAGCTGCGCTGCTTTTTGCACGCATCGCGAGGTGACAGGCCACGCCCCCCGGCTTTGACACCAAAAACATTTTTGCAATTGCATTTTAATTTTGTTTCCGTGTGCCACAAAAAGACAGCTCAAAAGCATAGCTTCTAATTCTAAGTGAACAACGGACAGATACCCTGTAAGCAATATTTAGAGTAGAAGAGGGTAGTAGTAGTAGTAGTAGTGATAGGAGAAAGGCTTTAGGATTCCGTACATGGCCTTGACCTATGAACGCAGAAGACGAGGTTCAATCGATAATTTATCGATATTCTTTACCTTGAAAAAAGAGTAACATATTCAAAAAGCTCTTTAAAAAAGTCCTAATAAATCATTTGTGCTGAATATATCGATTTCAAAATCTTAAAACAATTATCGATAACTCAAATCATACAGGGTATCAAAGAAATTGCAGAAAGGCACATCATGGGAGCAAGTGATGATTTTGCAGCAGCCGCCTGAGCAACACAAAATAAATAAAACCAACAACAAAAAGAAAAAATATATATGTATGTACATATATATGAAGAAAAACCTTGGCTCAACAATTTGCTGATGAGCAACTTTTCGTAGAATCAGCGGAAATTCTGATGCACTGAAAACAAATCTACAGTTTCACGAAGCTTACAATTATATTCTTATCTGTTATTTTGAAATTATTTTTGGATACGATTCACGTCAATCCGGAAGCTGTGCGCGACTTTTTAGTCGTTTTATCTTGCGTTTTCTGACCGCTGCAAAAAGTGTGACCCTAAATACTAATTTTTTTAAGACGTTAAGCAGTTACCGGTACGTGCTCATATCAAATATGCGATAGAGATGACAGCATAGAATTTAATCTAGATAACATTTCCAAATTGTGGAAGCTAATATGACAGATCTAATTTGTATAAGATGTAAAACTCAAGACTAATGCATACCCTATTTTACCGTAATATACTCTATGCCTAAAAATGCAATTGAATATGTACCAGTATTGAGATAAATTGTAAAATGAATATTTAAAAATGTATTTTAAATATATTCTAACTGCAGTGCAATCATTGCATTGTGGCACACATCTTATCGTCTGCCATTGTTGGCGCTTAGCGAATTGATCAGAAAATTCTCACAGCGTAGACTGCCTTATCGCAAATGTGTGTCAGCGAGCTAAAAAGCCATTGCTGAGCTAAGCGCTGCAATGGACTTTTAACTCCATTGTCGTCTGTTGTACAAAATAAAAAATTATATTACATGAAATGTTTATGAACAAGTATTATTATTTATTTTTAATTTCTTTCTGAGTTGCGGGCGGCTGCTTAGATCAGCACAAAACTGCGGTAAAACAGTTGGTAGTATTGGAAACGAGCTCGTAAAATACGGTCAGCGATCTGTTAAAGTGTGTTGCGACACGAACAATTGTTGCATCTGCTGCAATTTCTTTGTTAATTAGTCATTGCAAGACAAAACAAAACCAGGTAAACCAAGCTAAATAAAAGCTAAAAGTCAAAAATGCTTATTTGTTATTTTGAGTGCTGCATTTGGGGTCACACTTGTGAATTTACTCCAATAAGGAAAATGGTCACACTGACGGCAGCAACTTGAAGCTACATAAATCAATATCATTTATATTTGTATACTGCAGATTAGGTAGGATTAGGCAGATTATATTTATTTAAAAGCAATTTATTTGAAACATTGATTTAGTTTTTATTTTTGAGATTAACGAATTCTTGTTCATCATATTATGGTCACCTTGAATATTTGGTTAAAAAAAACCAACAAGTATATTGGTCACATTGTCACTTAATTCAAAGCTAACGATCAAAACAGAAAAAGGAAAACATTCAATTTATAATACAAACATTGTTTTTTTTTCAGATGTTGCATGTGGCCGGTATACCAGTCTATTTGGCCAATAACTGTTAACTGATGGCACATCCATTTAAATACAATTTGCCAGATAACGTGCTGCGATAAAGTCTGCACATGCAACGGACTAAAAGCTTCGGCAATTGCTATCGCATATGGTTAACTGACGACACTTCGCTGGCTCATTTGCGCTTGAACATGTTGTCGAGCGAGTCGGTGCAGTCGATTCCTAACATAACGCTAATATATGCCGTGGTGTGGACGATTAACAGTCACTATGCTGGCGACTCCAGCAAGGCGCTGTCAATCATGAGTTTCGCCAGGCGGGAATCGAGCCGTGCCCTGCACAACGATCTCATTGATGCTGTGCTGCGCCTGGCCTCAGCTGCCGGGCGCATTAAGTTTGTAATGGAGAACGAGGGCATTGTTACGGACGAGTCGCTGGCCAAAGATGCACCACAGGCATCCGCAAGCGGCGTCCTGGGCAGGGACACGGGAATATTTATGCTCGATAGCTTTGCCACCTATTTGCGTCTGGAGCGGCATCTGATGCAGCCGGCCAGCTTCTTCAAGCGCAACGGCTACTACTGCATTGTGTATACGGGCGATGACCTCCGTCGCCTGGGCATCATATACAAAATCTTTCGACGCCTGCTCGCCATCTACGTGATCAATGTGAATGTGCTGCTGGCCAATCGCCAGAATGGCACCGTCCAGGTCTACAACTACTATCCTTATCGGCCGCATCGCTGTCAGTCAGCGGAGCCCGTGCACTACGCCACTTTCCAGGGCAGCTTGGGTGCTCCGCCGATCATTCATGTGGAGAACAGCGTTCGCTTCTTCGACAGCAAACTGGATGACATGCATGGCTGCAAGCTGGTCACCGTCACCTTTCAGCACCGCCCATTTGTCATCATCGACAATGATAGAAGTCTGCCGGATGACCGGCGTCTATTGGGCATCGAGGGCAGGATTTATAAATTGTTGGCGGAGCGTATGAACTTTGCCGTTAAGCTGGTGGAGGAGCCCAATGGGGATCGTGGCGTTGCCCTTCCCAATGGCACCCTCACGGGCGCCATGAAGATGGTGAGTCAAGGGCTTCAAGACAGACAGACGATGACTATTGATCTCCCACATTTGCAGATCGTCGATGGCTTGGCGAACATCACCTTCGTCTCTTACATGTACAACAAGGAGCGCGCCATGTATATGCTGCCTAGCATCTCGTACACCAGCTTTCCCATTGTGCTCTGTGTGCCAGGTGGGCATCCGCTGACGCCGCTGGAGCGGCTCACCAAGCCACTTGGGCATTTCACCTGGCTGTGCCTGGTGAGCAGCATACTCTTCGGCCTGACACTGATTGCAATGCTGCAGATGTTCAGTGTGCCACGGCTGCGTCGCTTTGTGCTTGGCGAGAACAATCGATTGCCTAGCACGGAGCTGTGGAGCACGCTGTTGGGTGGCATTCACATGCATCCGCCACGTCGCAATTTCGCCCGTTTCCTGCTGGCCTTGTGGCTGCTCCTAACGCTCGTGCTGCGTGCCGCCTACACGGGCGAGCTGTACATACTGCTACAGGATGCACGTGTGCGGACGCCGCTGCGCACGCTGGGCGAGGTGCTGGACAAGAAGTACGTGTTCCACATGCTGCCTGCACTGCAGCCAGTGTTCCGCGACCTGGTCGGTCAACAGCGAGTGATTATTATTTCCCGGCTGGAGGGCTCGCTCACCCAGCTACGCGACAATAGCGAGGCACAGTTTGTGGTGCCGCTGCTGAGACCAACCGCATCCCGGTTCGACATGGACTCCGGTCCCCAGAAACCGCGTCTCACCGTGCTCCATTATCCGCTGCTCACCGCGCCGATGACCCTTTACATGCGCCCGCATTCATATCTCAAGCAACGCATCAACAAGCTGCTGATCAACATGATGTCCGCGGGCCTGGTAGACCGCTTTCGGCGCATGTATCTGGACAGGATTGAGCACTTGGCCAACGAGCGCAATCGTGAACCCACCAAGCTTACCCTCTGGCTGCTGGGTGGCCTCTTCGGCAGCTTCAGCCTGCTGCAGCTGTTGGCCATCATCGTCTTTCTGCTCGAGCTGCGCTCCGCTCAGCCAAATCGACCGCGTTTGCGTCGACTCATGGATGCGGCCAATCGTTATATGGCTTGAAGTGATCAGAGTCAATGTAAATTGAAGTCCTTTTGCTTTTAAGTGCATTGTATCTATAACTTATATATTCTATATATATAATGTACCTCTAACTTAACTACCTTGTACCTTACCTATATAGTTGAAGATCTTTATTTTAGCTTGTCTATAATGTAACTTATCCTAATCGTAATTTATCTATAATATAACTGATCATCTTTAGAGTAATTTCATTGCAATGTACCTCTTAACTTAACTACCTTGTACCTTATCTATATAGTTGAAGTTCTTTATTTTAATATGTCTATAATGTAACTTATCCAAATTGTAATTTATTTTTAATATAACTTATCCTAATTATCATCACAGTAGCTCCACTGCAATGTACCTCTAACTTATCTGCATTGTAACTTATCTATAAGTTGATTTACTTTCTAGCTTACCTATAATGTAACTTATGTGAATTGTAACTTAACTGTAATGTAACTTATCCTAATCGTAATTTATCTATAATATAACTGATCATCTTTAGAGTAATTTCATTGCAATGTACCTCTTATCTTAACTACCTTGTACCTTATCTATATAGTTGAAGTTCTTTATTTTAACTTGTCTAATTTATAATTTATTTATAATATAACTTATTCTAATTATCTTCACAGTAGCTCCACTGCAATGTACCTCTAACTTATCTGCATTGTAACTTATCTATAAGTTGATTTACTTTCTAGCTTACCTATAATGTAACTTATGTGAATTGTAACTTAACTGTAATGTAACTTATCCTAATCGTAATTTATCTATAATATAACTGATCATCTTTAGAGTAATTTCATTGCAATGTACCTCTTATCTTAACTACCTTGTACCTTATCTATATAGTTGAAGTTCTTTATTTTAACTTGTCTAATTTATAATTTATTTATAATATAACTTATTCTAATTATCTTCACAGTAGCTCCACTGCAATGTACCTCTAACTTATCTGCATTGTAACTTATCTATAAGTTGATTTACTTTCTAGCTTACCTATAATGTAACTTATGTGAATTGTAACTTAACTGTAATGTAACTTATCCTAATCGTAATTTATCTATAATATAACTGATCATCTTTAGAGTAACTTCATTGCAATGTACCTCTTATCTTAACTACATTGTACCTTATCTATAAGTTAGGTAACTTTCTTTGAACTTGGTTATAATGTAACTTATCTGAATTGTAACTTATCTATAATGTACCCTATCTAAAGTTGAGCTTATCTACATCTCAACTAAATTGTAATCTATATCTCAACTTAGCTGCATTGCAAATGCAGTGCTCATGCTATATACATGATATATACATATAATATATGATATGTATATAATTTAATAGTATATTTGATCTATTATTAAACATGCCCATAGGCCCTACCATTATATATCTGATTCATGATTAAAGCTATTTAGGCAATCCTAACTTTCGGGTTTTTCACAGTCGCTCCAAAATCCTGGCTATCCAGCGCACGCGCTCACGCCGACTGAATAGCTCCAGGACGAAGATGGCCAGCGTCAGGGAGTGGGCAAAGAGCAAGCAATTCAGGGCGCCATATATGAAGCGCATGGACTCGTAGAACTGGGCCACATTATCGTCGCCGTGCTCCAGAGGATTCACTCGAGAGGTTGCAGTGGTGGACAGGTGGGACGTCTTGAGCCGATTGAAGATGTGCTGCGCGATGCCGGAGCTGCGCATGAGGAATAGCATATGATTGAAACCGGAGGTCAGATAGGAGCCCATGGGGAAGTGCACGCAGACCATGTTGTCCATGATCTTGTTGTTGGCGAGAACGAATCTGCCCTGCTGCTGTCGCTGCCTGTCCATATAGTCGACCGCGAAATGGAGCGTGCTGATGACGGCGACCCGGTGCTGTTCCGGCTGGGCTAGCAGCTGTGCGAACATGTCCACCGGCTGCCCGGGCAGGATGCGGGTGCGCGCCCTTAGGGCGGGCAGCAATGCGGTCATGCGATTCGTCGCATGATCCGTAATGAAGTGGTAATCCTGCTCCAGGGTCTGGTCCAGGCAGTGCGGCAGTGGGCGACTCGGCGCATTGTGCACGAACATGAACACGGAGCCTTCGTAGCACATGCGCAGCAGAAAGATCAGCAGATTCCAGGCCAGGTCCAGGAGGGAAACGCGCCGCCAGCCGCCCACCCAGCAAAGCAGACGCAGTGCAGCCAGCGCAAGCATTAAGAGCCAGACGTGCGAGTCGAAGGGAAATAGCATGATCTCATAGACGCTATACGGACGAGCAGAGCGCATCACCAGCACGTACTCCACTTGGCTGTAAGGCAGCGTGCTCGACAGATGCTTGTACCGCGCCGGCATGCACGCGGCGAATCCCAGCGTTAGATTCGCCCGCCGCTGCTGGAGAATCTGGAAGGCGCCGGTCATGGTGCCGTTCATATAGCAGACGCCGCCAATCAAGTGAGCCGGCTCATTGGCCACCAGAGCCAGGCTAAAGTTCAGCCTCTCCGCCAGCAGCTTCAGTATGTCCGCATCAATGCCAGAGATGCGTTCACTGGGCTCCGCGTGCTCCATATGCAGCCGCATGTACGGCAATATCTGCCAGACAATCACGTGCAACGGGCAGCCGTGCAGATTCTGCAGTTTCCGTGGATAGATCTGATGGCGGCGCGCCTGCTGCAGTGGCACAGGCATTGGCTGCGTGTCCTCGCATCCTCGGACACCAGAGTACGGATAGTAGGTGTAGCTGCTGACTGTGCCCGCCTGGACCTGGGCCAGCAGCAGCAGCACATGCACATTGTAGCGCTGGTGCAGAAAATAAGCAAAGATTAGGCTCATCTGCACGCGCTGCCAGTCGGAGTCATCTCGCTCGGGCATCAGGATAACTAGATACTTGTATTTGTGGGCCATGTTCATGCGGGGATTGCGATTGCTGGCTGAGATCAACTGACTGGCATTCCGCACAAAGAACAGCAGCATCTGCGTGCGCAGGCCCATCTCCTCGTCCAACCGCTCGTCCAGCACACGTGGCACAATGGCATTGAAGCAGCGCGTCAGGACGCCATCCACCACGCGCTGCTCCTGCTCTGGCAGTTGATCCTTGTAGCTGGTGCTGACGAATATGCTCATGCTGTACTCCTCACACGTCTGGCTAAATATCTTTTGCAACACTTTGGATAAATTCTCAATTAACTCTGCTTGCTCCAGATCTTGGCCTGGCAGCCAGCTGAGCCCCAGTCCCAGCAGCAGCAAATGCATAGCATTCAGTTCCATTTCTACGGACCAACTAAAATGGAATCTGTTCCTAAGAGTCTATATATATTGAATGCATATCGACTGTGACTGCAGTAGAAACACCCAGGAGAAATCAGCACTGAAAGCCGTTTAAATGCAAATTTGAAAAAAAAACTCATTCAGTGTTGCAAAATATGCAAGGTGAGAAACGCTAAATTATTTATGAAAAGTATATATAATATAATATATATACTTATATTTATTTATTTGCATATATATACAAATAATTAATATAAATATAAATATAATTTGTATTCTTTAATAAATTATGTAGCCATAATTTTTGCATAATTTATGTATGCATGTTTGGTATTTTTTAGCCCATTATAGTTTTTCATAAACTATTGTCTTTTGGCATTTTTAAGTGCGTTAAATTATCCGCTCATTGAAACTCAGAATAACCGTTTTTTTCTGTCTGTAAATTCATTAACTTTTTTTCAAGAAAATTAATAATACAGTAAAGTTAATTCCAGTAGAAGCGCTTGTGCTCCCAGGACAATGCAGACCAAATTAATTCAAATCGTGTGCAATGCATTACAAAATCTGTGTACATTACTTAAGCGAAGTGACATTTGCTATTCCGACGTACTGTATTCCCCAGGCGCAGTCAAATTACACTTCGAGCCTTCCACGCTAATTCAATCATCATATTTTTTTTCAACGTAATTTTTTGTCGAGATCGTAATAGGCTGGTGAGCACAAATTTTGTACATACCCTTTGCTAAAACATATTTTATTCAGTCTGACTAGACCCTTAGTCAGGAATTCATTTCCTAATTTTTATTTATTATTTATTTGGTGAGTGTGTAAATTCAACAAAAATTAAATTCAAATTCAACAAATTTATTAATTTTGTATTGTTTTTTTTTTTCAAATCATCCAATGGCTTAGGTTATGCCATTAACCTAGTGTTTGGTTCCATTATTGCTGTTCAAAATAAACGGAGAGTGCGGGGTTCAAGTAAAGGACATATATACAATATATTGTTTCCCTGCTGGATCCCCGACATTTTTATTAAAGCTGTCAAGTCGAAAGATAACATTATCTGGCAATTTGACAATTGTATTTTTGACTGTTGTAAGTAAACTTTTCACTTTTTTTCAGTACTTTGCTTTCATTTTCGAATATTTTATTTTTTTCTATAGCAAATATATTTCGAAAATTATAAATAATTTTTTGTGAGTTGAAATAAGCCTAAGTGCAATTGTTACCAATGGTAAGTCTTCAACTGCTGCAGCAAAACGCGTTTAATTTGTGAAACTGTTGCTGCTCGGAGTTTTCCGAGCTAAAAAAAAAAAACAAATTTTAAACTTATCCAAATTTTTTTATTTTCGTATTGATACTAATTCGCAAAACGGTTTAGTTCGCGGACCTAGTTTTCACTTCTTCCTGATTACCGTTCAGTGGTGTTCGCTTTCTAACCTATAAAGTGAACATTAATTTCATAATATTCGTTCACTGAACCCATTGGAAATGGGAAATCAAGGTATAATGCTTTTGTAGAAATGTATGTAGCAGGCAGAAGGAGACGTCGACCCCATAAAGTATATATAGTCTTGATCAGCTCGACGAGCTGAGTCGATATAGCCCTGTCCGTCTGTCCGTCCGTCTGTATGAACGCAAGGATCTCGTAAGCCACAAAAGCTAGGGATCTGAAATTTGACATGTATACTTGTTAATACCATACGCAATACCAGTTTATTTTCTTCGATAACTCATCCCGTTTCCGAATTATCGATCAATTTCGATAAATTCACTTTCAATTATGTGAATGGTGTAGTGAATGCGGACATTTGTTTGCAATATATATGTACAATAATCATGCTTCCAATATCGGATATTCGAAGGGTTCCGGGTATCTCCTAGTCGAACGGTCTCGCCTAGAGCTTCCTTACTTGTTTTTCTTTCATTTTCTATTTTAAGTGCGTTTTGTTTTGTTGCCTTTGTCCCTTTTTACTTTTATAATTTAATAGCCAAACTTTATTTTGCAGATCATCAGTTTATTTAATATATATATATTAATATAAAGGTAAAATCAAGGTAACTTACAACGTTTGCAGCTTGTGTAGAATAAGAATTTGATTTTAATTTCTTCTATGCAAAAGCACAATGGAAACCGAGGAGAGTCCAGATCAGCTCGCCAAGAATGTGATGGTATTAAAGAAGGATACGCGCTCGGTGCGCGAGCTAATCAATTGGGTTAACGAGGAGATGCTGTGCGATGTGAAGGAACTATCCGATATGAAAACGGGCGGTATATATTGCCAGTTTCTGCACAAGATATTTCCAGAATTTATATCGCTGAGCAAAGTTTATTTATATACAAATACGAGCCACGAGATTGACTATAATTATAAATTGATTCGCCAGACATTTGCAAAACTGAATATTCGTAAGGATGTGCCACAGCGTGAGCTTTCGAAGGGCCGCGGACACTTCGAGTTCCTAAATTGGCTGCACAAGTTCCATAAAGTTAACTACAATGGCGAAGCGTATGATCCAGTCGAAGAACGGAAAGGCAAACCGCTTGGATTGAGGAGGGTGGAGCGACGCGTCGATTACCCGTGCTATTTGCGACGCAGTACTACAATAGTTTCCTCTTTGAATGCACCAAGGGTGGATCTAGCTCCTCGTTCACACAGCCTAATTGGAATCGTCGAGCAGAAGAACAGTCTTTCGTCAATTAAGGGCAAGGAGAAAGGTTCAACAGGGCGGAAATCAATAAATAAGATATCTAAACAGGTCGCACCAGATGAGGAACCAAAACCGAAACGATCTAAATCTTCTAAGCCGAAACGAGTTAAAGCAAAACCAGAAATAGTTCAAACCCAAGAGCCAGTTAAAGCAAAACAGAAACTAGGTAAAGCAAAACGGGAACCAGTTCAAGCCGAACCGGAACCAGATCAAGCAAAACCGAAAAAAGTTAAAGCAAAACCGAAATTAGTTAAAGCAAAGCGGGAACCAGTTCAAGCAGAATCGGAAACAGATCAGACAGAACCGGAACCAGCTCAAGCTAAACTGAAACTAGTTAAAACAAAACCGAAATTAGTTAAAACAAAGCGGGAACCAGTTGAAGAAGAAACGGAACTAAATCAAGCAAAACTGAAACGAGTTAAAGCTAAATCGAAACGAATTAAAGCAAATCCAGAAATAGTTCAGGCAACACTGGAGCCAGTAAAAGCAAAACAGAAACTAGGTAAAGCAAAACGTGAACCAGTTGAAGCTGAACCGGAACCAAAACTGAAAAGAGTTAAAACAAAATCGAAATTAGTTAAAGCAAAACGGGAAGCACTTCAAGCAGAACCGGAACCAGATCAGGCAGAACTAAAAAGAGCTAAAACAAAACGGAAACTAGCTAAAGAAAAACAAGAACCAGCTCAAACAGAACCGGAACCAGCTCAAACAAAATCGAAACTAAAAGCAAAACGGGAAACAGTTCATGCAGAACAGGAACCAGCTCATGCAGAACCGGAAGCAGCTCGAACAAAACCGCATCTAATAAGATCAAAAACGATAATAATTCATGCACAACCGGAATCAATTCAGGCAAAACTGGGAGAAGCTCAAGCAAAACCGCAACTGGTCCATGCAGAACCAGAACCAGAACCAGAAGCAAACCCGAACCTACTAATATCAAAACCGAGACTAGTAAGATCGAAAACGATAATAATTCAGGCAGCACCGGACCCACTTCAGACAGACCCGGAGCACATTAGTGCAGAGTCGGAACACGTTAGTGCTGAGCCGGAACACGTTAGTGCTGAGCCGGAACACGTTAGTGCTGAGCCGGAACACGTTAGTGCTGAGCCGGAACACGTTAGTGCTGAGCCGGAACACGATAGTGCTGAGCCGGAACACGTTAGTGCTGAGCCGGAACACGTTAGTGCTGAGCCGGAACACGTTAGTGCTGAGCCGGAACACGTTAGTGCTGAGCCGGAACACGTTAGTGCTGAGCCGGAACACGTTAGTGCTGAGCCGGAACACGTTAGTGCAGAGTCGGAACACGTTAGTGCAGAGTCGGAACACGTTAGTGCAGAGTCGGAACACGTTAGTGCTGAGCTGGAACACGTTAGTGCTGAGCCGGAACACGTTAGTGCTGAGCCGGAACACGTTAGTGCAGAGTCGGAACACGTTAGTGCAGAGTCGGAACACGTTAGTGCAGAGTCGGAACACGTTAGTGCTGAGCCGGAACACGTTAGTGCTGAGCCGGAACACGTTAGTGCTGAGCCGGAACACGTTAGTGCTGAGCCGGAACACGTTAGTGCTGAGCCGGAACACGTTAGTGCTGAGCCGGAACACGTTAGTGCTGAGCCGGAACACGTTAGTGCTGACCCGGAACACGTTGGAGCAGACACGAAACACGTTGGAGCAGACACGAAACACGTTGGAGCAGACACGAAACACGTTGGAGCAGACACGAAACACGTTGGAGCAGACACGAAACACGTTGGAGCAGACACGAAACACGTTGGAGCAGACACGAAACACGTTGGAGCAGACACGAAACACGTTGGAGCAGACACGAAACACGTTGGAGCAGACACGAAACACGTTGGAGCAGACACGAAACACGGAGCAGACACGAAACACGTTGGAACAGACACGAAACACGTTGGAACAGACACGAAACACGTTGGAACAGACACGAAACACGTTGGAACAGACCCGGGACACGTTGGAACAGACCCGGGACACGTTGGAACAGACCCGGGACACGCTCAAGCAGAACCAGTTAAGAAGAAATGTAGACCATTTTTAAGGAAATCTCAACCATTTATTCAGAAAGAGCAATCATATTATACAAAACCCGAATCACTTAACAAATCCGAATCGCTCAACAAATCCGAATCACTTCATAACAAATCCGAATCGCTCAACAAATCCGAATCACTTCATAACAAATCCGAATCACTTCAGAATGAATCTAAATCACTTCAGAATGAATCTAAATCACTTCAGAATGAATCTAAATCACTTCAGAACAATTCTAAACCAATTCAGAACAAATCTAAACCAATTCAGAACAAATCTGAACCACTTGAGAGCAAATCTGAACCACTTGAGAACAAATCTGAGCCACTTCAGAAGACAAGTAGGCCATTTCTGAGGAAATCTCAACCATTTATTCAGAAATTGCAACCATATAACAAGAAATCTAAACCAGTTAAACAGAAACCGGAACTGCGTCAACTGAAACAAACAGTTGAAGTGGAGAAAACAGAAACAGTTAAGTTGAAATCCAAACCAGAAGTGAAATCTGAATCTCAACCACCTCAGAAAATACGTAAGCCATTTCTGAAGAAATCTCAACCATTTATTCAGAAACTACAAACATCTAACAAGAAATCTAAACCAGTTAAACCGAAACCGGTGGAATCGGAATCAGACAAATCGGAATCAGAAGAATCTGAATCAGAAGAAACTGAATCAGAAGAAACTGAATCAGAAGAAACTGAATCAGAAGAAACTGAATCAGAAGAATCTGAATCAGAAGAATCTGCATCAAAAGAATCTGAATTAGAAGAATCTGCATCTGAATCTGAAGAATCTGAATCAGAAGAATCGCAATCCGAAGAATCTGAATTAGAAGAATCGGAGCCAGAAGATTCGGAACCTGAAGTTGAATCGGAGGCAGAAGAATCGGAGGCAGAAGAATCGGAAGCAGAAGAATGGGAAGCAGAAGAACCGGAACCAGAAGCTGTCTCTGAACCAGAAGTTGACTCTGAACCAGAAGTAGTCCAATCGAAAAAAGTAGAGACGGTTATCCAAGGTCCTGAGCCGGTCGGAATGACACCAGCAAAGCGTGTTTATTACAAACGCATTCAACGAAAAGAAAAAGCTTCGCCAGCAGCCAATAGAAAGCCCGGTCTTTCTCGCACTAACATTAAGCAGGTAAGTTCAAGATCTCTTGAACGAATCGCTGCTGAGATAATTTTAGCTGGCTTTATGCCAAGTCAAAAAATAGATTTCTTTTCAATTGATGTTAACGATAGGACAACACGGCACAAAAGAAATATTCCGACAAAATCACTGGTTTCCGACTCATATTCAGCAGTTGCAGATGAGCCAACAGTTTCAATTAATTGCAACCAAGCAGCTCCGTCCGGTACTAACGATTCGATACCCAAATTGCTAACGGAGATTACTAAGCGTACTAATTTGAAGAAGGATCGTGCAAAGAAGCAACCGCAGTCAAAATCAGGATCTTTGCTAAATATAGAAACTTCGGCCCATGACAATAGTAAACCGAAAGTGTCATTGAAAAAGGAAAAAGCTTTGAGAGCACCCGTCCTTGTGGGTGCACCATCTCCTCCGCCATTGGAATCGAAGCACGAAATATCAACATCGCCGCGTACAACATCGTTTCTACTTGAACACAAACCGAGCAAAGTTCCAGTTCAAGAACCTGAGAGCGCTCAGCTCGACGCATGTGCTAAAAGCCGGTTCCCGGCTTCGGGCGAGTATGCTGACAATTCACAAGATGCACACAATTCACATGATTCAGCCAATTCACATGATTCAGACGTGTCGCTCCCCGGGTACGATGAAGATGAGCAAGATGCACAAGTAGAACCGGTAGTTGAGAATCCAGTAGCTACGTCTTCGCCGTCGACTAGGGATGAAGGGTACGTCAACACAGAACTGCCGTCAGATTCGGACTCGGAAGATGAAGAAGATGATCGCGTCTGGAATACGCGCCGCCAGATAGCTCTCTTGAAGGACAAGCTATCCACTATTGAGTGCATTCTAATGAAATACTGCGGTAGTTCAACCACTGTCATCAAGAAGCTGAAGCGCTATCTACGTAAGCAACAAATTGATGAGCCGTTCGTTCTGGGGAACGTCGACCATTAACTTGTAGTTCGTATCAAGCTAAGTTTCGTTTAAATTAGTTGTTTATTCCAAAACTCGCAAGTGGGACCAGTTTTATCATTTATACTAAGTTTTGGCATTTTTAGTATATATTTATATTTTTTGCAACACTAACGTCCTTCAAAGCCGTTAACTTACTGTTATTGTTCAGTGTGGCCAAAGTTTACATTTTTAAATATTTTATGGTTCATCATACACTAAATACAACAAAAATACTAAATACAACTATTCGCTTAAAATCCAACGCTGAAACCGTGGAAAGCGTAGCGAGATCAGCTCCAGGCAAAAGAAAAGCGTGCTAATTAGCAATCCAATCAGCATTAATATAAATATGATGTAGAGTTCATGGAGGCCGAATATTCTGAAGCTTTTTGTCTGCGTGTTTCGGAAATAGATTTCGTCTAACTCCCACCGCTCCCAGATGGCCAACAGACCCACAGAGCGCATCCACATGATCTCCTCGTTGAAGGCATCAATCAAGAAGGAATGCTTTCTGAGATACATTGCCAGCTGCATGTTGATGACATCCTGCGCAATGATCTCGAAATGATTTACCTCCTGCTGTCGGATCTCGGACTTGGCATTGTAGACACTCAACTGGTTGTACAGGAGAAAAATATCGACCCCAGTGGCTGCCACCTGCCGCTTATCCCGTGATCCGTTATGCGCTATGTAGTACAAAGGATGCGTTAGGGAGCCGTCGCCATCAGCCACCCGGAATCGCATCTGCTGCATGGCGGGTATTTCAGAGAGCATCTCACTAATTCCCGTTGACAGCACTACTTCATAGTTGTGAGCCACGACCTCTTCGATGGACTGCGGCAGCCGGTTCAGCATGTGTGTGCGTATCAAGTGGTAGAGCATGCCCTGGTACATAGTGCGTATGAGAAGAGTGTACACGACTAACATAACGTAGTAGACGCGCTTGGCAATCGAGCGCGGCATCTTGGTCATGGGCATGCCCACGAAAATCAGCAGCAGGTTATGCAGGAGGCAACCCTGCTGCCTAAGCGCCAGCAGCCGATCCATGGTCAGGTGTATTAGAATGGAAAGGGCGAGGACGACGCCAATGGCCAGCCAAATGGATGTGCGAAATGGAAAGAGTAGAATGTCCAATGAGGTCAGCTCATAGGTGATGTCCAAAACGCCAAACCTGACGCTCGTCTGGTGATAGTTGTGCGTCGATGTAGCCAACAGGCTGCGCGCCACCGTCTGGCGGATGCCGCCCACGCAGAAGTCCGCGTCGTTACTGTGCAACTAGAAAAAAATATATTTAGAAGGAAATTCCGCTTGGAATAGGCAAGTTCACCATCTGGAGCAGTCGGTTGGTTGGGTATTCCGTGCCGGGTGGCATCTTTTGCACCTGGATGCTTAGATTGAGTCTTTCAATGAACGTCATCAACATACGACCCTCAATGCCGCCAATAATGCGCATATCCGGCCCAGTGCCGTCTAGCTAGATGTACGGCGGCATGTGCAACAAGGCGGCGCGCAGGGGGCAGCCGAAAAAGTTGCCCAGCTTATGGGGAAAGAGCTGAGGATCGAGCATGTGGCTACCATTGTACTGGTTGATCAGCTGTGGCGTCATGTCCGCGCAGCTCTGCGGCCCGAATGGCAGATAGGTGTACAGCTGGATGTCTCCATTGGATCTCTGCACTTGGACGTTGCAGTTGATAAGCTGGTAGCGCCAGCAATGCTCGAAGATGCGACGCATCTCGGCCAGCTGCAGCCGATCGCGTGCCTGCAGGAATATATAGTAGTACTCGTTATAGTTGTACTCCTTGGAGTGGGCCTCCACCTCGATCTCCGCAAAGGCCGCATAGGAGTCTGTGAATATCAGATTGTAGTGCCGGCGACCCGGTATAAATTGTCGCAGCACGCCCTGCTCCACGGTGATTATCTGCAGCGGGGCAATGCCCCAGCTGCGAAACATTATGCTCATCATCTCGTTGTAGAAGTTGCACGTGTGATTGTTGCGACAGCAGAGGGTCAGCACCAGCGACGGCGTCACGCTCATGATGTGGCTGTGCACCACGTGGAGCAAGGCGCGTGCCACATACTCATTGATCTGATTCATCTGCTCCCCGGACAAATCCTGATACGACTGAAACAGCTGCGATATGTTCATTTCCTTGCCAACTACAATGCTCAAATGGCGCTGCAAATGGCTTTGAGTCCGAGCTGAGGTCCCGAAGCCTGGCCGAAGTTTTGTTTGTCTTTTGGCATTAATTGAGCTGTAAGTGGTTTATGATTAATGATGGAAACATAGTTGTGGAAATTGTTGGATACTTGGTTTTGTTGTTCCTCTGATTTATCGTCATTTCTGTCAATTTCTGTTTATTTTCTTCTTGTGCTTCAACTGAGCTGTTTTTACAGTTAAATTCGAAAATTGCACTTGTTTTCAAGCGCAGCTAACTTAACACTCCACTCCAGGACTTAAGTGCTGCCAGAACATTCGACTGCCGCTAAACCGATTGCCGCCTAACATGAAATTTGAATTTGAGTTTGATTTTGACTGCAGGTAATTAGGCAAATACTCTTTTACAAAAAAAAAAATAAATAAATAAATAAAAACAAATTTATGTATTGTTTAATGCAGTCAATACTTCCTTCATTTATTTATTCATTCTTGCGCTGCCAGCTTACCGTTTCGTTCAATTTCAATTTCAGTGTTGCCAGATAGTAAAACTAACAAGTTTCTAGTGTGGTAAACAAATTTAAATTTAAAACTTAAAAAAGCGAAAGAAAAAAATATTTTGACAATTTTATTAAATAAAACTTTCTGGCTTAAAGCAAACGCTGCGAGATCTTGCGCTTGCCCAGCCGATGGCAGAGAAGCTCAGCGCAAAAAATCAATATGGCGAGCGCATAGAGAGTGCCCATCAGGCTGAAGATTCCGATAAGCTGGCGAAACTGTTCGTTCTGTCGCTCCACCTGCTGATCGCCCTCCAGCTGGGAGAGGCTGCGTTGCTGCACAGTCCGCCGGCTGTACTCGGTGAAGGCGTCACGCCGCCAAAAGTCAATGCAGCCGCTGGCATCGAGTTGGCGCAGCATATCGTTGAACAGTTTCGTGAAATACGAGTGCTTGGGCATATAGATGACCACCTGCTGCAGGCTGATGTACTGGGAGAGGATGTGGTAGCTGCTCTGGCGATTCGTGGCGCTCAAATGGGCGACGGCCGGGTCCAGGCCGGTGATGGCGAAATACCGCCCATCGGTCCTCTGATGCAGTGCATCCAGCACGGCTTCGTCAAAGGGCGACGGAATGCTGATGTAGCTCTCATAACTATTTGCCACCTGCGGCATCTCGCGCAGTATACCCAGAATGTTCGATGTGCACATGCCACGAAAATTGCTCTCCAAGAGCTGCTCAAACGAATCCGGCAGAGTCTCGAACAGCTGCAGCCGTATGAAGTGGAACAGCAGCGATTGATAGACCACGCGCAGCGGAATGCTCCCATAGAGCCAATGGGCATAGATGACACGCTGCAGCCAGGAGCGGGGCACACGCACCAGCGTAACGCCCAGGAGCAGCTCCAGCACCTGCAGCCCAATGGGCCGCCAGCGCCACACATAGATCACGCCGTGCAGCGCCAGAGCCACCAGCAGCAGCAGCCAAACGTAGCCCTGAAACGGAAAATACAACAGAGTGAGGTGGCCAAAGCGAAAGTGCTTAATGGCCACGGTGGCCACCAGCGGCGCATAGTAGTGGGCCACGGCCGAGGTGAGGATGCGATTGCGACCAGCTGTCTTCCGGAAGTTGCCCACGCTCAGGTTGGCATGCCGCTTCATCAACTGAAAGGTGACAGAAAGGCATCGGGAAAGGGAACGAAGAGAGGGAGAAAGGAATGGAAAATAGAGCGAGAGAGGCAAGGAAGGATGGGCATAGGAAGACAGCAAGAGAGGGATGGATGGAAAGAAGAAAGAGAGAGAGAGAACTTTTAATTGAGCCAAACAATACTTATTGCTACTACTCACCAGCTCTAAGGGACCCATTGGACGACGTCCATTGCCCCAGTTCTTCTGGTAGCTGGCCACCGTCTCGAGCGTAACGTTGTATAGGATCAAGCTGCAATTGAGGTGCTGCGCCAGCTGCTTAATCAATATGATCTCGAAGCCAATGGGGTTCAGCTGCCCCGCCTGGTCGTCCCACTTGAGCTCGACGAAGGGCGGCGAGTGCCAGACGACCACGGTGAGGGGGCATTGATGCAGCTGCTGCAGCTTGTCGGGGAACATGGGCGTATGGAGCATGCGCTGGCCATCGAAACGATTCACCAACTGCGGCTGGGCTGACTGACAACGTTGCGAGGTATACGGATAGTAGCTGTAGATAAGCACCTCCATCTTGGCTGTCTGCACCATCACGTTGCAGTGCAGCCAGAAGTTGTTCAGGCAATGGTCCAGGATCAGCTGCAACTCGGACGGTATCAGTGCATCGGACGTCTGCAAGAAAATGAAGTAATATTCGTGATCATCGTAGCCCGCGTTATCCTCAGTAATCTGCGTGGAGCTGCAAGGGATTGGGATTCAGGTGAATATGGATAAGATGCGAATCGGCTCCAGATTGTCTCACAGCAGTGCCTGATAGGAGTCCACTAGCAAGAGATTGCAGTACTTGCGTCCCGGCACATGGGGCAAGTGGTTGACATGGAGCATCTGGACGGAAACTGACTCCCAGGCGCTGGCCAGATCGCCCACAACATTCTCGAACCATTTGTCGATCTTCCAGTCGGTGGTGGCCAGTGTGATTACCAGCGTCACGGTCAGCTGTGCGAACACATCCTGTATGACGTGCTTCAGTGCACGGAGCACATATTGATTGGCGACCTCCGCCTGACTGCCAATCAGTTTGCTATCCAGGTAGCTATTATAAATCCTGCTCACGTTCATATTCTGGCCAACTTGTTACGGCGACAGCTCCAAGCGAACTACCCCGAAAGCCAGATAAAACGTCTACCACCTGCCAGATTGCATCAAAAGGTAAACGTTGATGCGAACCTAATTAAACACAAACATTTACCGTTATTAGTTCGTATTGTGCCCAACGAAATGTACCAAAGTCTATGGTACAGGAGGTACATACCAAGACGTTTGAATATCTTTGTCTACTGGCCATTGGTAATTAAAATTAATAAGCAAGTTAGGCAAATATCATTTATTATGCACATCGGTAAATGTTGTTGAATACCGTTGATGAAATTTAAAGGCGGCAGACAAGTGTTGATAAATGCGCCAATTTGGAGTGGCCACACTTCTATTAAGCCAGACAATCTGTTGCTCTCTAGCTAAACTAACAAATTCCTCTAAATATTAACACAATTTATTTTTTATATCAAATGGAAATTTATTATTATTTATTTATTTTCATTAAATTATTTTTCGATTTTATTAGCTAACATTTAAATATGGCGCTATACTGCGGCGTTGCCATGTACACTAAGCAGATGTCGTTAAGCCATCTGGCAACACTCAGCAAGCAAACAGCCCTGCCAGACAATTGCATACCCACCCGCTCCACCGCCTGCAGACATAAAGAAAAACAGATAGAAGTGTGAATAATTGATAGTAATTTATCTGATCGCTGCATCTTGATATTCTGGGACCAGGACTAATACTCGAGTCCATAGACGAGTAAACACGCCATTAGCACTTCTGCAACACACATACAGTACACCCGACAATAATAACTATGCTAAAAATCGCAGCGGAGGGAATTGCGCCACGCCTGGCGGCCTGTTGTCTTATCAATAGCAGCGCCCAGAGCAGCTGCCAGCGGATAGCGCCACAGGCGGCCAAAGCCACACAGAAATACCTCTCACAATCCCAGATGCACTACAAAAAGCTGGTGATCAAGGATCATTATGATTTCGATCAGAAGGTGAGCCAACACCAAATTCCTCTATTTACATTTGTATACACTTGCACACGCACACACACACGCATACACTCAGCGGCAGACATGCACACATGCATAAGCATATGGATGCAAGTATTGTTGTAGCATTATGCAATGCTCTATGCGACTGGTTGTTGGCCATTTGGCGTACGTGAGCGGTTCCGGCCGTAACCCATGACGCATTTCGGCTATTTGTGCGCGCTGCGTACAACTTGGATACCCTGTAAACAAATTCCTCGTTGGCATAGCACACGCAAATGTTATGTACCAATAAAAGGTACATTTTGTATTCATTGGTACATACATTTCATTTAGCTGTTGCCACATCGCCCGAAACTTACCGAAGATGGTACTTTTGGGATATTTGTGTTGTAGAATTGCCCTCTTTGGCGCATAATTTAAATTTAAATTCAAAATGTATGAAGAAAAGGTGTATGCTATACAGGGTGTTTGCTAGTCGACACTCGCACTGTAAGTGGCTTGGCTTGTGCGTATGCGCGTGTATGCAAATAAGGTAGAACGTCTCGGTTTGACCAGCCAAAATACATAAATGTGAATGTTTTGTTTTTGTTTCCTTATCTAAACTTCGGTTTCTTCTTTTCTTTTTTTTTTTTTTTTTTTTTTGCTGTCTGTTCGCGCAGGTCATCAACAGCGACAATCCGGTGATTGTGAACTTCCATGCGGAATGGTGCGATCCGTGCAAAATACTAACACCCAAAATGCTGGAGCTATTGGAGAACTCGAATGAAATCGATTTGGCCATTATCGATGTGGAGGCCAATTTGGATTTGGTCGAAACGTTCGAGGTGAAGGCCGTGCCAGCCGTATTGGCCTTTCGCAACGGCGTCGTTGTGGACAAGTTCATCGGCCTGGTGGACGCCAACAGCATAGAGACGCTAATCGACAAACTGAAGCGCAAGCAGCAGCAGAAGAACCAATAGAGCTCCAACTGCAGCGGCAACTCTTTTAAGATATTATTGTATTTGCGGCCTTATGAATTTAATTGGTGCACGGCACGGCACGGCACGGCGGGGTTTACGGCAGGGCACACACACCACACTTTAGTAATTATGTTAATGATAATGATGCGATTGATTGATGAATTGGTAATGATAACATGTCTAACGAGAACTTAGCCATTAAGCAATGCTCAATAAATCTTGTACCATGAAGAACTAAGTTTATATATATTTAGATATATGTATATAGAGTAGCTGGATATAGCATTAGTCCTGTAAATATATAAATTGTTAGGCCAGAACTGAACTACGCCAAGATTTCGATTGGTCGAAAATGTTTTCTATATTAACTATAGATATCTATCTATAAGCTAGAAGCAGAAGCCGGAAAACTTTGCTTCGAATAAATTTGGAATATGGCATTAAAGTGCCTATATCTATATATTAGACAGCTGATATGGATTCTATATATACTACATTGATAATTTACTGATACTATATATCCTTACATATAGCAGAAAATGATCCACTTGCAATAGGCAAAAAGTTGGGTGCAAATATTTGGCAATTTTCGAATATGCCTATATCCTGTAGATACTATATACCCATAGATACTGTATATACTGTATAGAAACAAATCTTATAGATACCATTAAGAAATATAACAGTCAAGCATTTACTTGAAATATACTGCATGGCATATTCGTAGCATTGTCTTACAGATACTCTATATCTTATATATATCCAATGATATTTGTACAAAGTTGAACAACGCTTTTATCTATTAAATATATATGTATATATATAAATATATATGGACTATGATTGAAACTCTTTATCAAATATGAATATATATATATATCTTTGTATGGAAATATTGTATATATTTTGTTGCACTTTTTAACGCTTAATTTTGTTGTTTGTCTTATTACAGTTAGAATAACGAATTTGCTGTTGTTGTAACTTTAGCCTTAGACCATATTTAATATAATAGAAAAATCGTTTCAACAAGAGGCCAGCTGAACAGCGTATAGAAGGGGGCGAAACATATTGAATACAGTTTGTGTCGTTGTTGAATCTTGATACACTAGTTATTACAATATTTATATATATATATAAGGATCAAATGTAAAATGGACGAAAAGAAACACGAAATTAAAATTACAAATTAATAAAAAAAAAACGAACAAACTTAAGCATTATCAACGTGAAAGTTTTGGTTTTGCTTTGCTTTGCTTTGCTTAACAATTTGCTAGGTTTTGGGGCACTGTTGGGCCTGGGTAAGGGGGGGTGGGGTGGGGTGGATTAGAGGGATATATATTTATATATATAATAATAATAATTATAATAATAATAATATTAATATGGCAAAGCATGCAAAATTATCGAGAGTTACAAATATATCTCTCTCTCGCTCTCTCTCTCTCTCTCTCTTTGTCTCCTCTAATGCATTTGCCATATCGTAAAAATTGTAGGCGATTTTTGTTTGTTTGTTTTTTGGGTGGGCGTGGCCGTTAGCGCGCCAG
Source organism: Drosophila fulvimacula (assembly GCA_035045555.1). Lineage (NCBI taxonomy): Eukaryota > Metazoa > Arthropoda > Insecta > Diptera > Drosophilidae > Drosophila > Drosophila fulvimacula. The sequence goes on along the minus strand of JAWNOX010000192.1, from coordinate 8,841,271 downwards.
CTGTATGATGAGTGCAGCGCACATCTCAAAGAACTCCATCGTATGGTGTCCAGTGGGCTGCAATGGCATCGCGCCGCTCACACTTAGCGGCGGCGGCGTGAGGCTCTCCATGATCACATCGTCGCCCTGTTCGACCTCTTCGTTGGTCAGCGACTTGAAGTCGAGCAGATAGCTCTTGGGATCCACTTGGTAGAGCTGCAGCGACATCTTTGAGAATTTGCCCGTCTTCACGTTCTGCCGCCGGACACGCACATGATACGGATTGATGATCTTCCACTCGTAGTTGAGCGCCTTCATGGCGCGATAGACCTCGAGCATTATGTCGTTCGGCTTGCTCTGCGATCGTATGCCCAGATGCCATTTGGCACGCTTGATGGGCGTGCCGCCGCGTGCTGTCTTCTCCGGAAAGGCGGCGCCGCCCGTATTCTGCACGGACATCGCCAGCTGGCGTTCCCGCATTGGTGCTATACGCTCGGGATGTGGCCGTATGGTGGGCGTTGCGCTGCTACCCAGGCCGCTAGGCGTGGCTGTGCCCGAGCTGGCTGCCGTACCGCCACCGATGGTCACAGTGGCGCCGCCTGCCTGTGCTGCCGACTCCTGGACACCCGAGCGCGGCTCGTGCGGCGAATGAGCCATGGGCGGTGGCGGCGAGCCGGCCACAAAGAAGTTGTTTATCTCACTTATCTGCGTGGCTGCATCGTCCGCGAAGCGTTTGTTGTCAATGATCAGGTGATAGGCGATGGCCAACTGATCGTGCGGATCGCCGCTGAGCAGCGAATTGTGCACCTCGGACTCCTTGACCCCGAACTTGGTGCAGACCTCGGCCACGGCGTACGTGTCGATGACGTTCGAGTCCTGCTCTATGGACGAGGGGAACAGATAGGCGGGCAAGTCCTTTTGGAACCACTCGTGCTTCTTGATCTCCTCGATGGTGGCCCGCTTCAGCGGATCCACCTGCAGCATCTGGCAGACCAGGTTCACCACCTGCTTGTTCAGATACTCCGGTATGGGAAAGATGCCAGATTTGATTTTGCGGAACAGCGAAGGCACGTGCTCATCGTCGAAGGGCAAAGTGCCGCAGAGCAGCGCATAGAGAATGACGCCACATGACCAGATGTCCACCTCGGGTCCGGCATACAGTTTGCCCGAAATCACCTCGGGCGCTGCATAGTTGGGTGAGCCGCACGACGTGCGCAGGAACTCGCCATCGAGCATCATGTTCGACAGGCCAAAGTCGGCGATCTTCACGTGCATATTGTGATCGAGCAGCAGATTCTCGGGCTTCAGATCCCGATGCACGATCATATGCCTGTGGCAGTAGTCCACGCCCGATATGATCTGCTGGAAGAAGCGACGCGCCTGATGCTCCTGCAGCTTGCCATGCTTTACAATATAATCGAATAGCTCTCCGCCGCTCACATACTCCATGATCATGAAGATATCCGATGGCGTGGAGATGACCTAGAAAAATTGAGAGAAAGATTAGATGGGACTTCAGCATGAGACCGTGGCACGCAACTATAGATATAGACTCAAAAATATATTTTTCTAGTTATGATATTACTTGGATGTATGAGTAGAGGGACTTCCCTTATGGGTCAGGCAAATTGTCAATAGTAATTGCTAAGTCAATCAGTCAGTCAGTCAGTCAATCAATCAGTGAATAAGTCATGCAATCCAGCAGTAATTCAGCCAGTTAATCAATCAATCGGTCTATCAATCAAATTACTTTGTCAATCAGCCAGTTAGTCCATCAATCAACAGTGAGCCATTCAAACGGATTATCAAATTAGTATCAATCAATCAGTCAGTCAATTGACAATTTAATCAATCAGTCAACTACTTAATTGAATCAATCTGCTAACCCGTCAATCAATTATTCATTCCTTGAGCCAATCAAGCAACTAATCAATCAATTTGCAAATGTGTACGCACATCAGTCAATCAATCAGTCACAAGCAAAGCAATCAGTCTCTCAATCACTCTGCATACAAACTAACTATCAATCATTGACTCAATCACAATCAAAGCAATCAGCCTGATAGTACAGCACTCAGTCAATCAGTCAATCAGTCAATATAATATATAAATTGATATAAACATATATTTACTTGGAATGCCAGCAAGAGCTAATGTTCATGTTTATTATTTATGGTCTATATATTCTCAAAATTGATTAGAGACTCTGGAATGGGAAAATAAACAAGCGCAGCTGTCACAGCATCGATTCCATTGAAGAACAACGGTCGATTGTGGCGTAATAAACCCTGGGTATATTTCTGGTTTACAGTTTCTAGCTATACAGTTGCCATAGCTATTGAATATCTACTTTAAAGATAAAGCAATCCGACGCCTACAGTTTGAGGGACACTGCTCTGACTACAGGGAAAATACATAGATAGCTTATGCATACATATATACAGTTATCTAATTTAGTTTTTTTAGTAGTTTCACGTTTTTCCTTTTGCCGTTTCTGTTTACAGTTTGAGCAGCATTGCTAAGACAAGTCAACTCGGCCCTCAATGAACGCTGTTTGAGAGCCTTGCCTAACTTACAGTTTTATGGATACTACAAGTTTTACAGTTTGCGAGTCGCTGGTTAGAGCAAAACAAAAGAGTTCTCAGCTGACACAGTTTTAGAAGCCATTCGGGCTTACAGTCTGAGAGCGATTGCGAGCATGAAGGGAATTGGAAGTGTTTATAGCTCACCTGGTATAGCTTGATGATGTGCGGATGACGGAAGAGTTTCAAATTTTGTATTTCACGCTTAATTTTGGATACGACATCGAGACTCTTGATCTTCTGGCGATTAAGAATCTTGACGGCGACCTTGAGCCGCGTGATCTGATGCTCGCCAATCTTCACCTTGCCAAAGGTGCCCGTGCCGAGCGTCGCGCCCAGCAGATAGTGGCCGATCTTGACCAGCGGCTGGGCACCGGCGCTGCCAGCAGCGGCCGCCTCAGCGGCAGCGGCCCTCAACTGTGGCATCTCAGGATGCAGATGCAGCAGCAGCAGCAGCAGCAGCAGCGATGTTTATCGGTGTGTGTGTGTCTGGTCGGCGACGTCGTCGTTGTCGTAATCGTTATCGCAAGGATTTCCAATGCAATTGGATTGCAATTGTCCTCTTATGGGTATATTGGGATTGAATATTCCGCTAGTCACACAATGGGCAAGGTCGTCGCCGCACAAATTGTTATTGCGTATTCCGTTTTTAGAGGCATTGGCAAAAATATGTAGTTGGCCCTCGTCTGGCCGCTGCCTCTGACTGAACGAACGCACTAGCTGCGTCTGTATTAGCTTAGCACTCGACCGTATATATTTATATGTACTCAAAGCCAGTCACGTTTCTAGTTTTGTATTTGTTGGTCCTGCTGTTGTTTTTAACTGTTTCGTTGCGTTAGCTTTTCTTTATTATTTTTCCTTCGTTAATTGCCTTTATTGGAATGTGTGCTGGTATTTTCCACACAGTATTTTCCAATTTCAGCCAGTGTGCCCACACGCACACAGCAAACAAATGGCAACACTGAACTGTTGATAACAACTAGCGTCTATGTTATTTAACATAACAGCGCAGTGGGCGCGCAATTTCAATCAAGAGCTTAAGAGCCAAGTCTGCAATGAATAAGAATTAAGTATAAAGAAAAACAAGTGCTCTGTTGGTTGCTTGAAACACATTTATTACACATACTTGCAGTAGGTTTTGTTTTGACACATGCAAAATAATACACACATCAATATGTCATTTAAATAGAAATGAAGTTCTCCTTCCATTGTATATGTAGACATCAATATTCGCTTGTAAATAAAGTGTATTGTATACAATTAAAGACATTCAATATATATCTATATATTCTGGCGATATATAACCTGTAGAAAGTTCTTGTTCTATGCAGCTGCTGCTAATTACAAAATTTACCTATTTACTATATATATATATATATATATATATATGTAGAGAGAAAAAAAAGTTTTGCTTTGCTTATTATCCAAGTTCATATTACAAACATTAATTACATTTAGAGGTATAAGCAATAAAGTACTTATAACTTTGTTTCTTTTCTTTTGTAAGCCCCATTTTTGACTTGACTGTACCTGTATATATATATATAGATATAGCTAACTCTCTCTAGCCGTGCTTGCTGTCTCGCTCATTTGTATGCGCTATGCGGACGCCATTTTCTTCTAGTGTAACTGCTCGCTGCTGTAGCTCTCTCTCGGTCTCTTTCATTTTAGTATAAAAGTTTGTTTTATGTACAAGTTTTAGTTTTCTTTTTTTGTTTAGTCTAATTTGTAATTACGTTTGCTTACTTTTTTATTTTTATCTTTTCGTACAGTTTGTTTGTTTTTTATTCACTTTGTTTAAGTTTAGATGGGGTTTTTAGCAAAAAAATTTCTCTTAACTATGATAATGCTATTAGACTAGTTTTTAAAAGTTATTCAAAAAAAAAAAAAGGTAGTCAGTTTATATCAAATTGATTTTTGTTGTAGTTTTACGATTTACACTCTTTTATCTCTATATATATATTATATATAATATACAATATAGATCTGCTGTCTGCTCTCCGTCGTCACAAATTCGTAAGTTCAAGTTCAATCAGCATTGGTTGAAAAGCCTTTTATGTATACATAGACAAATATATATATATATATATATATATATATAATATGTAATATGTAATATATATAATATTTACACACATCACTTATTGTTTGGTTGCTGTTTCGTACATCAATACATCAATATATTTATATATACATTCATTTAAATATAAGCATATATAAATATAAATATATATATAATTTTCTAATTTTTATCCAATTGTATTTTTTTTTTTTTTTGCATTTAGTTTGCGTTATTTATTTTTGTTGCATTTTTCCATACAAATTCATAGCAATTGGTTTGTGTGTGTATGTATATCTATGTGTGTATATATATGTGTGTGTGTGTTGTGTGTGTGTGTGTGTGTGTGTGAGTGTTTGTGTGTTTGATGGCTTTTACAATTTTACAGCCAGATGTGCGCACATTTGCTACAAAACAAAATTCGTTTTAGTTAGCCAAAATTTCAACAAAATTATCAATTTTTAAATCAAGTATTGCTAAACAATATCAGAATAAATGTGTATATTCATGTGTGTGTGTGTGTGTCTATGTATGTGTGTATCTATGTGTGTGTGTGTGTGTGTGTGTATACATAGTTTTATAAGCTCATGTGTAAAAGTATTTGCTTTGCTTTTGAGTTATCATGTTTGTGTTTTGCTTGTTTCGCTTCGCTCTTGTTGCCAATTGCTATTCTTGAGTTCAGTTTACACACACTTCTTTACATATACATATATATTTATATATATATATATATATATATATATATAGTTCCATGTATATCTACACACATATATAAATATACAGATATATACATCTATATATATATTTTGGTTTCCTATGCCCATCATTCCGAGCATATTTCTTTCATTACAGCCACATCTTGTAAAATGTTTTGTTTTGCCTTCTTTTCATTTTCAATTTTCAATTTTCCATTTTCCGATTTCGAATTTTATTTATATATATATATATGTATATATCATCTGTATCGTATTTCTATAGTTTGTTTGTTTCCTTACATTCAGCATTTAGATTCAAATGGGGGATTAGCACAAACAACAACGAACAACTACAGCAACGACGATAACAACAATTCTTAATTTACACATTTAGAGGATGTCCATCACTTAATTTATCTTTAGCTTTTCTCTTCTTTTCTTTTCTTTTATGTACACGTATTCCCATCTGATGATTAGTTGTCACCGCCTGGCGATTCCTCTGCCTTCGCCTCATCTTCGGCTTCTGCCACAGCAGTCCGAACTGTTGCCCCTTCTTCATCTTCTTCCGCCTCTTTATCTGCCTCGTCTTCTGCTTCTGTTAGCTCTTCCTCTTGCTCTTCTTCATCAGTCTCCGGTGGCGTCTCGTCTTCATATTCCTCCTGTGCTCGTGCTTGCGCCTGTGCCTGTGCCTGTGCCTGAGCTCGTGCCATCGCATAGGCTGCCGCCTGTGAATGTGCCAAAGCTGCTGCAGCCGCTGTAGCTGCTGCTGCTGCCGCAGCCGCTGTCGCCGTCATCTCGCCTGGATTGGCTGACTTGAATTCGACATAGACGACGCCCATTGCACACATATGACTCGCGGCTTGATCAGAGTTAACAGAGCTATTCACAAGACTTCCATTCGTAAGATAATAGCCGCAGCTGACGCCGTAAATTGCAGTGGTTATTGTTGTTGGTGTCGTCGGAACTACTGCCCCAGGCTGGGGCAGATACTGGGCCGGAACTAGAGCATATGGCGTGGGCACCAAATAGCCATTGCTATCCAACGCGTAAACGGGTCGCAAAGCAGAAGCGGGCACCGGTATCAGCTGGATGGGTTGGGGTATTGGTTGAGGTGGTTGAGCCTGTTGCTCTGGGAATGTTTGTTGTTGTGGTTGTTGGGGGAATTGAGGATCATAGAACTGCTGTTGTATTGGTTGTTGCAGTTGAAGCAGCTCTAGCTGTTGTGGCAGCTGTTCCACGTCTAGTTGCACGAATTGCTGCTGTTGTGGCAGCTGTCCCACGTCTAGTTGTACGAATTGCTGCTGTTGTGGCAGCTGTCCCACGTCTAGTTGCACGAATTGCTGCTGTTGTGGCAGCTGTCCCACGTCTAGTTGTACGAATTGCTGTTGTGTGGGCAAGTCCTCTTGCTGGAATTCTTGTTGGTGTGGCATCAAGTCCTCCTGCTGGAATTCTTGTTGGTGTGGCATCAAGTCATGCTGCTGGAATTCTTGTTGGTGTGGCATCAAGTCATGCTGCAGCAATTGTTGTTGTGGCAACATTTCCTGGGTTACCAACTGCGCCTCTTGCCATTCGTGTGGCTGGGACAACTGCTGTTGCGACAATTGTTGCTGTGCAACAAACAATTGTGGTTGTGGCAATTGCTGTTGCTGCTGTGGCAATTGCTGTTGCTGCTGTGGCAATTGTTGCAGCTGCTGATGTGGAAATTGATGCTGTTGCTGATGTGGCAATTGGTGCCGCTGCTGTTGTTGCTGATGTAGCAATTGTTGCTGTTGCTGATGTGGCAATTGGTGTCGCTGCTGCTGTTGCTGATGTGGCAATTGTTGCTGTTGCTGATGTGGCAATTGTTGCTGTTGCTGCTGGGGAAATTGTTGCTGTTGGTGATGTGGCAATTGGTATCGCTGCTGTTGTTGCTGCTGTGGCAATTCCTGCTGTTGCTGATGTGGCAATTGTTGCTGTGACGACTCCGACGATTGGTGCTGCCTCCGTTGCGGCAATCGATCCATTGGAATAAACATTTGTTGCACCCGCTCGAACAGCTCTTGTGACGAAGTTCGCCCTGACCGCACCTGTTGCTGTTGCCGATGCCGATGAGGCAATTGCTGTTGCCGAGACACATGTTGCTGGCGTCGCTGCTGCTGATGGTATGGCAATTGCTGTTGGTGCTGGGGCGGGTATTGATGTCTTCGATGGTGCTGTTGGTGTTGTGACAGGTGATGTTGTTGTGGTTGATGCTGCGGTCGAAGCTGATCTTCTTGTGGGAGTGGCTGTTGTTCGTCCGACCGTTGGTGCTGCTGCCGTCGATAAGGCTGTTGTTGATGGTAATGTGGCAGTTGCTGTCGACGCTGCTGTGGCCATTGTTGTGGCTGCTGTTGCCTATACCGTTGCTGTTGGTGATGCGACTGTTGCAGTCTTGAAGGCGTATTGGCGATGGCATTTCGGTTTGTATTACCATGTGTATAATTTGTTCTTGTTGTTGTAGCTATCGCGGGTCTTATAGTTGCTGGCGCAACAGAACGTGATGGTAAAGTTCTTGTGGTTCCTGTCGCTGGTCTTATGGTTGCTGATGCAACAGAACGTGATGCTAAAGTTCTGGTTGCTGCTGCTGCAACAGAAGTTGTTGCTAATGCAACAGAAGTCGTTTCTGCTGCTGCTGCAACAGAAGTTGCTGCTGCTGCTGCAACAGAAGTTGTTGCTGCTGCTGCTGCAACAGAAGTTGTTGCTGCTGCTGCTACTGCAACAGAAGTTGTTGCTGCTGCTGCTACTACAGCAGGAGTTGTTGCTGCTGCTGCTACTGCAGCAGAAGTTTTTGCTGCTGCTGCTACTACAGCAGGAGTTGTTGCTGCTGATACTGCAACAGCAGTTGTTGCTACTGTTGCAGTTGATGCTGCTGTTATCGTTGTTGTTGTTGCTGTGGTTGCCTGTGCAACTGAAGGGGTTGCTGCTCTTACAGCTGAAGCTGTTACTTGCGTTACGGTTACGGTTACAGCTGAAGTTGTTGCTTGCGCTACAGTCACTGCTGCTGAAGCTGTTGCTTGCGGTACCGTTACAGCTTCAACTGGTTCATTGCTTAACGTGGCACGTGTTGTCGTGCTCTGTGTTGCAGCTGCAGCAGTTGCTGATGTTGCTGCAACTGCTGCGACAGCTGATGCTGATGCACTGCTATCATTATTGCTGTGTAATGCTAAACTTGTTCTTCTTGTTGTTGTATTAATGATTGTTGTTGTTGTTGTTGTTGTTGCAGTTGCTGCTGCTGTTGCAGTTGCTGATGTTGATGAGGTTGTTGTTGCTGTTGTTGTTGTGGTTGAATTACTGTATTTGAAGTTACTGTTGTTGTTGTTAATGCTGCCAGTGCTGTTGTTGGGTTGTTGTTGGCCATTGCCTGTGCCGCCGCCGTTGTGGCTTCGGCTGATGCTGCTGTTGCTGCTGCTGCTGCCGACGACGTGGGAGCCGGTGCAGTTACAACTGCAACGCTTTTGCCGACGCACAGCTGGCGGTGGTGCTGCTGTTGCTGCTGCTGCTGGCGCAGTAGCAGACATCTCTGCTGCTGCGGCCGCTTCTGCAGCAGCTGCAGCTGCAGCCGCTCTGCTTGTGGTCGGGGCATTGGCATTATAGTAATTGGCATTGGCAGCATGAACACTTCACCTGTGAGATGCAGCTAATATTGTGTAAAGAAATTAATTTTTGTAATTTTAAATAAATTTCTGTGCATGGTTATATGGATGCGGTTTTTGAGATCGTGTTGTTCTATTTGATCTACCTCTGTGTGCCATATTGTGGTGATAGCCGCCGCCGCCGCCGCCGCCGACAATCCCTCCACCGCCATGCATCGGCTGTGGGAGACCGACACCGACGCCGACACCGACACCGATTCCGCCGCCACCTCCGTGTGGATGATGATGCAACTGTTGCATGTGGTGGTGCGGCGGTGGTGGCAAACTGTGATGTTGCTGATGATGATGCTGCTGCTGTTGATGTTGCTGGTGGTGCTGTTGGTGGTGTTGCTGTTGATGATGTTGCTGTTGCTGCTGATGATGCATCTGCTGTTGATGATGAGGCGCCTGTTGTTGCTGCATGTGGGCATTCATGTGATGCGGCAGCGGAGGCTGCTGCTGCCCCATATGCGGACCACCGCTAATTTGCGACATAAACTGAGCGGCTTTAGCTTTGCCGTGCTCCTCAGCCAAGCGCACCCAAATTGGCTGAGTGCCGCCCTCTGGCACAGTGTTGTTAAGTGCCTTGATTGCCTCCTGCGCCTCCTCGCGCTTATTATAACTGCACGAAGAGAGATAAACAGAGTTTGAGTATGGCAAAAGAACAAATAATTTTTGATTAACTGGCTGATTCGATGGTTGTCAATCACTCACTGTTTGTTTAGTCTTAACCACAATCCAAGTCGACTTCAGTAAGTTAACTAAAAACACTTTTGTCAAAATTCTTAATACACGAGTGAAGTCTATGAAAGGACAACGCTACGCGACAATTGAGTAGATAATGACAACAGCGAGGAGAAGCTGAACGAGTTCAGAAGAAAAACAATTCGTGAAGTACTTCGAGGATTGAAGAAGACCTTGGCCCAAGTGTACAAGGGAGCACAACAGATATTTGATTTTATTGAAACGGAAAAATATTGATTTTTGAAAATAATATTAATTAGCGCGTTCGCTAAGTGAACCCGAATCTTATTGGGTTCAGTTCAGAGTATAAAAAATTAATAAAAAGAAAAAACATTTTTACAAATTTTCGATTGAAAATCTGATTGCCTCGGCCTTAGCAGAAAAGTCAACTTGTACAAGTTAACTAAAGACATGTTGGTGATTGTTGCAAATGCAAAAACATTTGGAATCACTTAGCTACGGTGTTCTTATTGGGAAAAATCCAATCAGTGGGAGATAACACCAAGCAGAAGACTTTTGTTTAATTATTATTATAATTAATCAGATGACTTTTCATCTAAATTTCAACTATCTATATACTCTTGGGTTAGCAGAATATTAAGCTTCGAGCTTTTCATTAACATTAATAAGAATGTTAACTTCAATTAACATTAGTAAAAATGTTAACTAGCAGCTGCCACAGCTTAGCTAGAGACTGAAATACAACTCTTCCCATACACAAATACAACTCATTTGCTGACAGCATTGCAAGACATGACACTTGATGCAGAACAATCATATAAATGTTGAGTTAAAAAGGGCACTGATGTAAACAAAATGCTTCTACAAACAACTCTAGTGTCATTTGAAGAACTGTCCACATTTCCAGTTAGCATAGAATGTAGATACTTGAGTTACAATACAATTGTATACATGTATAAGCCTATACATGTATAAATACTTGAATTGCATAGCAATGATGCAATGCTAGATAAGTACACATATTATATGGTATATAACGCGGAGATCGTTTAAGGCATGCCTTTCGGCATATATGCTTTATATGCCATATATTATATATACTCTTTGTCAGCTGAAGCTTACCGTACAAATGCAACGCCACGAGGACGACCCGTTAGTTTATCCCGCAAGATATTACGTTGAACGATCAGCCCATAGGGAGAGAATATCCTATCCAGCTGATCATCGTTAATGTTGCGGGATAAATTGATCACGTACAGGTTAGTGTCCTTGATCGATTGCCCGCCGGGTCGTGCATATGATACCTACATTTCAAATAATAATATATTAATATGTGCCTTGAAGTCAATCATACAAACTGAATAATAATTAATTTGATTAACTTATTCAATTTTTTTTTTCGAAGTTGGACGCACCTTCAAGCGCTTATTGCGCACATAAAATCCATTAAGTTTTTGTATTGCCTCATCGGAGTCCACCTCCGAGCTGTAGTCAACGAAGCCGTAGCCAAAGCTGTATCCCGTCTGCGAAAGAGAGATGCCAATTGTGCACTTCAGTTGTGTGAAATAGAGTGAGAGGAAGATGCATGCATGCAGTGCATGACTGTGTGTGTATACGTGTGTGTGTGTGTGTATGCGTGTGTATAACACTGTGCGACAAGGACAGGCATAGAGGCTAGCCCGGGCACCAGGCACCAGGCACCAGCCAACAGGTACACACAATTTATTGTGCAGCTACTTTATTACCCCCAACCCCAACAGCATCATCCCCCGTTGACCCAATTGACCCCACGACCCCACCCCCTGGCTTACCTTATAGTCACGCATTATTTTGCATGTATTGATAGCACCGCAACTGCTGAACAAACTGTACAGTTCACGATCTGTCATATCCTGTGGTAAATAGTTGATGATCAGATTCGTAGCGCTCGTGCGATCTTCTGAGTTGGCGGCGGCAGTGGCTGATGCAGCACCAGCGGCCGCGGCTCCGCTGGTGTTGCTCTGTTGTTTGTTATCCTGTTGCTGTTGTTGTTGTTGTTGTTGTTGGTGGTGTTGATGCTGTTGTTGTTGGTGGTGTTGATGCTGCTGTTGTTGGTGGTGGTGGTGTTGTTGCTGGTGCTGGCGATGCTGCTGGTGTTGGCGATGTTGCTGCTGCTGATGGCGTTGCTGCTGATGCTGTTGACGTTGATGCATTTGCTGCTGTTGCTTGTGCTGCTGCTGCTGCTTTCGCTGCTGCTGTTGCTGCTGCCGCTCTTGCTGCAGTTGCTGCTGCTTTTGCTGCTGCTGCTGCTGCTGCTGCTGCTCTTGCTGCTTCTGCTCTTGCTGCTGCTGCTCTTTCAGTTTCTGTTGCTGCTGCTGCTCTTGCTCTTGCTGCTGTTGCTGCACTTGCTGCTGTTGGCCTCTATGTGCTGCATTGTCTTCGTCGTCATCAGCCTGCGCTAGTTGCTGTTTTAGTACCTCTTGCTGTTGTGTAAGATGTGCCAGTTGATCCTTTTCAGCCCGATGCTGTTTGTGTTTGTTCTTATTATTTGCAGATAGTTTCTTCCTTTTATCATTGCCTGTGTCGTCGTCCTCATCGTCATCATCCGAGTCGTCGTCGTCGTCGTCATCCGAGTCGTCGTCGTCGTCATCATCGTTGTGGTTTTTGTTGTCGTTGTCGTTGTCGTTCTCGTTTTCGTTCTCGTTGTCGTCATCGTTATCGTCGTCGTCATCGTCATCGCTATCAGCCTCCATGGCCTCGCCACCTTCGTGGCTGTCAGCCTCCTTTTCTATGGCATCGTCCGAATCCTAACGAAAAGACACGAAAAACGAGCACATATAGGTATATAGATATAGATATAGATATATAGATATATATATATATACACACTTTTTTTCATTTTCATGATTTTTGAAAGTTTTCACTTACCCTTTCCTCGATATCCGATCCTTCGTCGTCATCTTCTTTGTATTTAGCCCGCTGCTTTTTATTGTCCGGCTTGGGCATGATTTGTTGTAATCAATTTGCTGCTGCTGCTCCCACCTCAAATATATATATACATATATATATACACATTAATAAACACATATATATATTGAAATATATACACATTAATATATATATGATTATATATATATATTTATATATAAAGCTTATATATTTTCCTACAACTTTTCTCTAGTTTCCTTGTTGCCTGCAATTTATAACAAAATTCACTTAAACTTCACTCACGAAATATTCACAAAACGGAAAATGTATTTATGAAAACCGAAAAACATGAAACGAGAAAATCAAAATTGTGAATTGAAAACGCTGGGAAAAGAAAAATTCAGTGTGCTGTGAGAAAATTGTTGCAAGCTGCAGCTGAGCTGCAGGAATGAATTGTTTCCGCTCGATGCGCTGCAAGCGTCCGACGTGCGTTCTAGTCCGGATGTCACTGTGACAGGATAGAGTCGAGTGCACGTATTTAATGTGTATGTGGAAGAAATTTTTGCAAGGCTTCGGCTCGGGAGTTCGAGCTCGAGCTCGATTGTTCGGCATCCGGGACTTGACGCGACACGTATCCGGGACCTGGACCTAGGCCAAGGCCGGGTCCCGGGCCCCGGATGCGCAACGACGAGCAACCAAACGAGTGCAGCAGCAGCAAAAATTGAAGAGGTAATCAAATTCGGCTGCTGCTGCTGTTGTTGCTGCTGCTGCTGCCTTTCGGTTTCGGGCTTAGAAACAACGCCGATTGCACTTTTGCGCATGTATGCGTGTCTCCCTCTCTCGCGCGCGCACATCGCACTCGTTTTCTCTTACACTTCGGCTGTGCCTCTCTGCATGTATGTGTATGGGTATGGGTATGTGCGTACGAACGTGTATGTGCCGCTGTGCACTTGTGGCGTGTTAAAACATTAAATTAACAAATTTATGACACAACCACATTCAAATAGGTCGCAAATGTAAAACTATTGCGTGGAAGCGACACTAAAAGCCGAAATGAAAAATAAATTACTATATCAACACATAAATTGACCACACACACACACACACGAAAGCACCAATACACACATGCATAGACAGCAAGTCTGTGCCGAGAAAAAATTCTGACATACATATATGTGTATGTGTATTCAAAGCCGTGGCCAATATTATCAGAAACAGAAAAAAAACGCATTTCCTCAATCATCTTAAGCAAGATTATCAATAAAAACTTAATTGTACTTACTTGCGCTGCACACTTGCACTAATTAAAAATTTAATTTTTTATTTTGCACTTTTTCCCCCGTAAACGCTTTCAAAGCGGCGACTTCACAGCAATGTAGTGAGCATGTAAAAAAAACTATACATCGATATGTCAACTGGAGCGATAGCTTCTACGCGATACTTTCCACAGTATCGATGTTTATGTTCGTATGCGATATTGCTCATATCGATATATTTATGGTATTATTTCTTTTGTTGTTATGCTTGACTGTATTGTGTGTTAATATTAATATTATTGAGGCGTAGAGCAAAGAAAATATTTACGATAGCTAGACGACATAGTATTTCATACAATTTAATAATAATTTATTGTAAAAAATACCAAAACATGATAGCAAATATTCGCACCGATGGGTCAACCGATATTTTGGTATTATTTTATGCGTTAAATACCAACAAGAAAAAAATTGAAACAAAGGAAATTATTTGATAAATGGGAAATTTCAATTTCAATTCAATTTGAAAAATGCATGCCTAATCACGGACAATGGCGGAGATACACATATAGGCTGGAATTCATTATTTTGATATGGCCATTGCCATCAACAGTTATTGATTTTATTGATTTTTCCAGTGACAGATTAGAAACTTTCTATACACGCTGGTAAAGTAGGCGATGCCGCTGCTGTCAGTCGCAATGAGTTTGGCATTGAAATATTTTGCTGGTCCACTTGAAATTGTGGTTTTGCTATTGCTATTGTGGTTATGCTAGTAGATAATAATTGGTGGTCGCCCACGCGCCTATCATTCAAAAATCATCGATTACGGTTGTGTAACGCACGCTGAAAAAAAAGACCAATTGGAAAAGTAAAAGTGCTGCCCACGCATTTCAATCGGACTGTTGGGCGTGCAAAGTAATCGTTATCGATATTTGAATTCTAACTGAATGAAATGCTGGCCACTGCACTGTTGTTGGCCACTGCATTTCCGTCCAAATGCAAATATCTTGAGTGGCACAAAAAGAAAGCCATTTCACACGTCTGCCACGGTCATGGCCAAACAGACGCCAAATTGTCGCTTAGTTACACGAGCAATGAAACGATTAGGCAGACACGCAGATAAGCAAACCTATATATAATAATATATATATATATATATATATATATATATATATATATATATATTTTTTTGTTTTTTACTTTTTGTGACACACTTTGTGGTAACAAAGCGTGATTCAATTGCTCACGCACACACACAATCTGAGTCTCAGCCTCAGTCAAATCTTGGCCATTGATGATAAATTCGCAGCGCTATAAAAACTATTGTCGCGATCGTTTGTCTTGCCATTGTTTACGCAGCATTCAGCGAGCAGCACACAAGGATAAAGACGACATGAAGCCGAGCACTGTGAGTAGTTAGAGTGCGTTCTGTGCGTTCTGTGTGGAGCTGATATAACCCTTTGCCATTTGATAGCGTATTTTGGGCATTGCCTTGACAGCGCTCTTGGCCTGCTCACCCAGCCTGGCCGTTGTCCATGGCATACAGCCGCTGAGCAGTGGGCTCCCAGCCAGCTCAGATAATGGCCTTGGCAATGGCTATCGGTACAATGGACCGGCGCACAAATACCTGCCCGCGGCCAGCGAGCTGACCACTGAGGCAGTGACCACCACCGGCCACTGGCAGCCCAATCCTGTCCAGCCGCCCGCCCAGCAGTTGCCCTTCGAGCACACCTTCGGCAGCGGCAACAGCATTTCCGAATACAATGGACCCTATCGCATGGAATATTATGAGCGCGCTCCAACTGATCTGCAGCAGCTGAATATGAATAATTTTCAATACGCCGCCGATAATTCGGGCGCTGCTGCTGCTGCAGCAGCTGGTCAGTTTGGCCAAGCTGACGGTCTATCTGCTGGCGCGCAGCATGATCGCCGCATGGAGTCTGGTCAGCGAGGTGCTCAGCTAATTGGCCAGGCGCTGCCCGAACGCTACCAGCGACAACCTTTCGCACAGCCCTCGCCCAGCTATTTGCAAATGCAATCGCATTCGTACGAGCTGCCGCCCAGCTACAGCATGCAGAGCGAGTGGTACGAGCCGGAGATGAAGCCGCAGCAGGAGCAGCAGCAGCAGCAGCAGCAGCAGCCGCCGCCGCCGCCGCCGCAGCAAATGTTTCAAGGCAACTACTACGAGCAACAGCAGCAGCAGCAGGAGCAGCAGCATCATCACCATCAGCACTTCGACTATTCCCAACAGTTGAGCTCTTTCCATGACCACGCCCACACACAAGACGCATTTGTCACGCAGCCAAGTCGCGAGTTCCAGGCGCCTTACTACTAAGTATTACCCTCTTAGCCCCCCCCCCTCCCCCCTCCTCAACAACCACACTTCCCAACCCCTCTCCCCTCCTCATATCCCATCCTTAGCCCTACAGCTTCTAGGCATCGGAGCTGCTCCCCATCGAATCGCTCTGAAAACATTTGCATTTGGCTTCAAAGCAAATGCATTTTTCGTCTTTCATCTAGCGACTCCAAAATATTTTTTTCTTAGTGAAGTAAATCGATTTTTTTTTTAAATTTAAAAAAATATATATTTAATTTGAATATTTACAAGAATACTAAAACGGAATTTGATTTTATTAAATTAAGACAAAAAAATATCTAAAATTGAACTTTGCATAAATTTCATTTAGAATTCTCAAACGGTTTAAGCAATTGAGTTTATACATATAATAAATAATATAAAATATTAATTTGTATATTGTTTATGATAACAACTAAATTTACAATACTTTTTGAAATATTTTACTTATATTATATCTAAATAAAACATATCTCCATGAACCATGAACCATTGTAGAACTCTTATTAGAATAGATTTGAGATATCTTTCTATAAGAGAAGGCAAATTTACAAGGCAACACACGACTTGAATATACCCTGAGCAGGTTTTCATGGAGATGGTATCTGTAGCTAAGCAAGGATAAAGCACATGGATCAAGCTAAGCGCATTTCCCGAATTCATTTAGAATTCCCAAAGGGTTCTGGAGCTTTGCATCGCGCTCCACTGCGTGAATAATGTGAAAAACTCATTTGTTGTTGTTTTCGGTAAAGTCGCTTAAGCATGAGCTCAGCTTGAGCTTTGGGCTTAATTGTGACCTCGCGAACAGTGTTAAGCAGCGCCATAAATAATCGCAGCTAATTTGATTATGCTCGTTGTTTACGCCAGCATTTTCTCATCGGCCTTTTGGCCAAGAAACATTTTCATTCCGAACATCCGAAATTTCCGCATCAAAGTCCAAATTCTTGGCGCTAATTGCGGGCGTTGTGCAATTTGTGAACTTGGAACTTGGAACTGGGAACTTTGTTGGGCTTGAATTCAAATCTATTTAAATTAGCCGAATTAAATTTAATTTTATTCCGGTTTTCATTTTTTACTTACTTATGTTTTTATTTTTAGCCAAATCAGCTGAAAAACGCACGCGCTGAAAGCGATTTTTTTTTATTTTTTTTTTTTTTTTATATATTTAATTTTTGTAAATTTATCTTTTTTTCTCGCTTCCGTTATGCAAATTATTTACTTGTTGCACGTGCTTTGTAATGCGATGTCAGGGCAAACATACGGAGAAAGAGAGAGAGAGAGCGAGAGAGAGAGAGCAGAAGTGAAGGTAAAACAAACAAACGCAAACATTTCACACCCACAGTAGTAACACACGCAGGAGCGAATCAAACAAATTGCAGGTTATTGGGCCCAAATTAGATTTTTGGCTGTGATAAGTTTTATTTATTTGTTACTAATTACTAAATTAATTATTATTATAAATAGGAAAATATAATATAAAATATATATTAAATATATATAACAAGTATATAATATATATATTTATTATCTATACTGTGAAATAGCTAAAAATGCTTTAAGTACCGCTCTAGATCGGGTATGATTTTCACTATCCATCTACAGCACTTTCTCATTCCAGTAGGCTATAGTAATCTGGTAGTGATATTGATAAAAATTATAATAATATAATAATATTTATATTTAAGGTAAAACAAAATAATTATTATTGCATTATTGCATGTAAACAAACTTCACCTCAGCAATGGTACGCAACCCAAACTTCTCTCCCCTCTCTCTCCCTTGTATAGATAACTCTTAAAATCTTAGAGCTATCCAAGGAAAATATATGTATTTGTATAACTTAGTACTGAAATCTCACAACAAAATTATAAACTTTTATAATTTTTTTTTGCTTTTGTTTTTATATGCAGTCAATAATTTGATAATCGAAAAATTGTATTATTAATTTTATTTGAATTTAATTTTAATATTTATTTTATTTTATTTTGCCTTAATATTTACTTTTAAATATTTATTGATAATTGAAATCGAATATAATATTTAATTAATATATTTTATTTAAAGTTAGTATTAGTTTGAGAATCAATAAACCTTCAGTCAATACACCTTCAACTTAACCTAAACCCGTTTCATTTAAATTTCAAGCGCCCCGTTGCAGCCGCCCAGTGCGCTCTTGGACAACCGCAAAGTGCTGTAAACTTTCATTCGAACAGCTGCAGCTGCAACTGCAAGTTAAGCAGCAGCAAAATGGCAGGAAGCCAGCCAGACAGACAGACAAATCCAATCAAATGTTTCATAGATCGTTTATATGCAACCTAATGAAAATGTGGTTCAATGGGAGAAAGTCTATCAGAGATTTGCTTAATATCTATATAGATATGATGTAAGACCGAAACATCAGCAGTCAGGTGCTTAATTTGAAGCAATTTGCGCCAAACTCAATCAGTTTACTGAAGAGAGAGGAAGATTGCGCGTGCACGACGAGCAGATACCCTGTATACATATTGATTCAAACGAGAATCGCTAATCCACTCAAGTGAAGTCATATTAGCCCCATCGAGCGTCTAGCTAGTGACAATTCAAACATACCCCTTGCTCCACCTATTACAGGGTATACAAATCGTTCGCAGGGCGCACCCACCCCAAAGCCTAGCCGCCCAATTCCAATTGGATTCCATGGATTGTTGAGCAAAAACAGCATTGTTAACTCGATCATTATGATTATAATAATCATTATCATTATCATTATCATTGGCTTAACAAATTGTTTTTTTTTTTGGCGATTGCAACACGATTTGCGCAAGCGTCGAAAATAGTTTTTCGGAGTCAGTTTCAATTAGTTTCAAACGAAATACATAGAAGAGGCGGATCTGAGGGGGAGATAGAGAGAGGACGGGAAGGAAAGAGTTGAGTGAGGGAGACAGAAAGCATATAGATATTTTACACATCTCTTTTTGTCTCTCTCTCTATCTATCTCTCTTTCTCTCTCTCTCTCTCTCACTCTCTATCGGTAGACTCTCTCAAGAAAGAGAGAGAGAGAGAGAGAGCGAGAAAGATAGACATAAACCCAGAATCTCTTTGAGCACTGACTGCCCTCGGGGATTATTTGTTTCTAAAGAAAATCCCCAAAATATTTCCTTTTCTGCCTCTCTCCATTCCTCCACTCCTCTAACCCCATTCCCTATTACCCCAAAATCAGTTCTCAGACCACCTCTTTCGTCACTCTTAGACGCTGCTGATGATGCAATGAGGAAGTGCATTGAACGATCTGTCGTTGAGCTCAGCCTTGCCCTCAGTCTTGCCCTCAGCTCTGTCAAGCCAAGCCCATATCCATATCCATATCCGTATCCGTATCCATATCCGAATCCATATCTATTTCTATTTTCATTTCCCTTTCGCACTTCCCATATCGCTTACAACGGAACCGCCTGGCTCGCATTACGGCCGCTTCATAGGCTATTTAAGTGGGCTTGGTCACATGCCTGGCTGCAGACACGCCTCACAACTTGCACACAATGCGTGCCCTCAGCTGGGCAACTGGTCTGGCGCTGCTCCTGTGGCTGGTCGAGGCGCAGTCGCCGCCCTTCTACTATCACAGCTGGCTATATGCGACGCCGTGGCGACCCCTGGTGCCGGTCAGCCCGCCACAGCAGCTGGACACCCGACAGCTGAGCCTGGGCTATACGGGTCCGCAGACCTTTCCACTAGACGCTGTCCAGGCACAGGCGCAGGCCCAGACGATGAGAACAGCCCGAAGACCCATTGTCCTGGCACTGCCCCTCAGGCCGGCGAGGCAACAGTTCACGGTGCCCTTCAGACCCTCGCCCTTTGCGGGCTACAGCAACGACGAGGAGCAAGTGGAGCAGCGGGATCAAGTGGAACAACTGGAGCAGCCACATCAGCAGCTGGAACAGCAACCAGAGCCGCCTTTCTACGCGCCCGGGTATCCACAAGTCGTCGCCTCCCCGCTTATCGGCGAGGATCAGGCGGAGCAGCAACCCCCCCACTACCTGTACATGGCACCTTCCAATCAGTATAATCTAGTTAGAAGTTAATTTATAGTTTTGTTTTTGTTTTTGTTTTTTTTTTTTACTCTCAATATAAACAAAGAAACTTTTTGATCAGTTCTCTCGCCTTTGCTTTCGCTTGGTGAAATTATCACTCGTCCGACCTTGGCAACGACTCGCTGCGCATTGCGCCATCGCTTTCAGCTCGGCGCCGCTTGAGCATTGAAGACCGCAGATTACAGATCTGGCAATGCCAGAGACGCCCCAAGTGTGCCGACAATTGCCTCTGCTAAAAACCCCAAGCGCCAGGCAGAAGCGGAGCAAAAGTGATTCAGGTAATTGCTCACCTAGGCAAGCAGACATCGGTGCGTTAACTGAGCGAAAAGGCGGACTAAGTAAACTAATTGTTG
Organism: Drosophila fulvimacula; assembly: GCA_035045555.1. NCBI lineage: Eukaryota > Metazoa > Arthropoda > Insecta > Diptera > Drosophilidae > Drosophila > Drosophila fulvimacula. The sequence goes on along the minus strand of JAWNOX010000192.1, from coordinate 8,820,662 downwards.
CTGTAGATATATCTGATATATGTATTATCATGTCAATTGTATGCCTAATGCCAAGCTATCTGTTATATGACAGCTATCTGGGACCTCGTTGTGGGAGATCTTACCTAGCATATAGGTAGAGCTATGGGTTTTCGGGGTTATTTGTCTATTTGAAAACAGACTAGATAGAGTTAGTAGCCTAGCTAACAGATAGGCCTTGTTGCATACCGAAGTCGACAGATATAATCCTTAGCTTAATTTTAATATAATTCCTTAACTATCAGAATATCTTGAAAATGAAATCCCCATCAAAGTCAAACAAGATCAAATTTACCCAACCATCAGCGTAATACATATGTCTTATGGAGTTACATATAGGCAGTACTAGCCACAGATGAACCCATCTTCTAGGTGAACTCTATCTCTGCTCTTTATGACCCACATAGGACCTAACCCTATAGTAGACTAGGCTAGCGTAATGAAATAAATTAGGTATCTAAAAGTCAAGTTATATCTACGATATATCTGATGTACAACATGATAGATAGTCTTATGGATACATGTGATAAGGATAAATTGTGTGATATATATAATAGGATATCTTTTGTGATATACATATATGATAGGATATCTTATGATATCTAACGTTCCACCCCAACTCTATGCCAAACGATCTTTAGCTACGATTGCGATCAGCTTCACCACTCAGTCAAGTCTATATCTCATCCCAACTATCTGCTTTATATAGTAGCTATTTGAAGAGTATTGAAGACTAAGGCCCAACCAGCCGATCCTAATCCACTTCAGTCGATAATGAGCTCATTTAAAGTCATCAGTGAAGACCTTTCGATTAGCCTCCAATGGGAAAGAGGCTTTTAAAAGCTCAATCAAACTGTATGACTCGTAATTGGGTCTATTAAAAACGAATGGAAGATCATCAATTGATTGACTGAATGAGTGATTGATCGAGTGATTGACTGATAATGGATTGCACTCCATCAATTTAAGACACACCTGGGGAATAACCTCAAGTAACGGTTAACGGTTATCGCTTATGTCAAGTGGATTGCGAGGCCTTGGCTAAAATATTGTTACGACATTGTCGCAAAGAGCTTAATTAAAAGGGAAAGATTACGAGAATCGCCAGCCCGAACTAAATTGTGGTTTGAAGGAAAGAGAAAAACAAAAACAAAAACAAAATGAAAGACAAACACAATTTGTTACAAATGTGCAGCAGCTGACAAAATAGCAACAACAACGAATGAAAACATTCATCAGCAATAGCAATAACCAGAGCAACAACAACAGGCAGTAGTAAAGCGGTTAAATTACCGTTAACGCTGCCACCGCCAAGAATAGGTAAGAGCTGGCAGGGGGCAGGGGGCAGGGGGGCAGGTGGAGGGGGCGATAGCCTGGCGTGGGGTGGGGTACGCCCTGTCATCCGCACTCACATCCATCAAAATGTTACTTGGAATTAATTGCAATTCACGCATAAGCCAAAAGACTGGGAAAGCTTGACAAAAAAAAAAACTAAAAACCAAAAACCAAAAACCCAAAGAAAAGAAAGACACGCACCAACCTAAAGAGAGGGTGTGTGTGTGAAAGAGAGAGAGAGAGGTGTGCACTGAGACATGCGATATGGCAAATGTGTCACTTGAACTTGAGGCGAACGAACGGGAGGCAATGCAACAGTCGCAATGCACCGTGGGACGAGGGTGCTCAAAAGTGAATGATATGCGAAGTAAATAAAATGTAACTAGTGTAATAAGTATTAGTAAAATATAATATATAAATCAATTATAAAGTAAATATAATAAATGTTAATGTAATAAATAAATAGTAAAACATAATAAAATATATAAATAAATTATAAATGATATATAATCAAATTAATGTATTAAATAAATATTAAAATATAATAAAATATATAAATAAATTATAAAGTATATATAATCAAATTAATGCAATAAATATATTGTAAAACAAAATAAAATATAATAAAATATATCAATAAATTATAAAGTATATATAATCAAATTAATGTAATAAATAAATAGTAAAACTTAATAAAATATATAAATAAATTATAAAGTATATATAATAAAATTAATGTAATAAATATATTGTACAAAAATAAAATATAATAAAATATATAAATAAATTATAAAGTATATTTGATCAAATTAATGTAATAAATAAATAGCAAAATCTAATAAAATATATAAATAAATTATAAAGTATATATAATCAAATTAATGTAATAAATAAATAGCAAAATATAATTAAATATATCATAAAGGGAATATAATAAAATTTATATAATAAATATATTGTAAAATAAAATAAATAAATAAATAAAAAGTACTAATTGGACAAGAATAAAGTCAAGAAAAGACAATTATGTTGGCATTATGCTAGTCAGTATTGAATCACTTAAGCTGCCTATTTCAAATTACGAATTATTTATTATCAATAAATTTTCCGAGCTCGAACAAAAATAAACAAAAGAGAGAGGGCAACACAGAGCACACAAAGTAAAAATGATAAATTATAAAACTTACAAAAAACTTGAACTAAACGAATAATTCATATTTAGCAAGAGCTAACATTAACACACTCATTTGGTGATGTGACACTGTGCCAAGGCAACGGTCCAGAGTCATGTCCGCAAAGCGTGCGCCACACCGATCCAAACAAGAGTGAGAGTGCGAGTGCGAGTGCGAGTGCGAGTAAGAAGAGACGGTTAGCGGTAAACCAAAGCGAAGCAAAGCCAAAAATCGCTTTAGTTCATATGCAAAAGGGGCAGCAACAAAAATGCTGCGTCGCGTTGGCGCTTTTCGCATCGCCGCCGACGCCGCTGCGACGCCGGCGTAGACGTGCGCAATGACAAGCGATTTGTTGCAGAGGCCGCGTATAAAAGGGTTGGCCGGCGCAGAGGTCGTCAACATTCGACGCGCAGTGCTTGTGGAATAAACGCGACTGAGATCGAGAGCGAGAGAGAGAGAGGGAGACAGCAAGTGTACAAAAGGATAACAGTTATAAATAGACCGACCAACAGCATTTGTTGAGCTTCACTTTTTTTTTTTTTGTTTTGGTATTTTTTGACGTGCAGCCCGAAAATGCAGTTCGCTGTAAGTGTTGTGAAACGACAAATGAAATTTAAATAATGCACTAACGCGTTTAGTCCTTGATGGGTATTTATAAATTTATACCAAATACCGCAACTGTTGTTGCACACTGGCCATAAGTTTATAAATCCCTTGCCGCATTTCTATTCAAATTAAAAACGCAAATTTTCCAATTTTTAATGCAGTTTTCGCGCGCGCTCTTCATCTGCGCTTTGTGCGCCTTTGCCGCTGCCAAACAGTCGCAGCCGCAGGCGCAGCCGCAGCCGCAGTCACAGCAGCCGCAGCAAAAACAAGCGCAGCCCGCCAAGCTGAAGCGCGATGCTGGCTTAAGCTTCAGCAGCGGCCTCTACCATGGACCCTCACACAAATACCTGCCACCAGCTGCCAGCGTAGGCGGCTATGAGAGCACCTACGCCCAGTTGCATGGCAATGGCCTGGCCGCCAGCAGCGGCTTTGACTTTGCCAGCCTTGACACGGACAGCGGCCACCATGGCCATGTCCATCATCATCAGCAGCCGCAGCATCATCATCCCTATCATAGTCATCATCAGTCTCATCATTATAGCCATCAGCCTCATTCATATCAATCGCTGGGCTCTTACCATGGTCACGGACGTCCTGTGTATATTAGCTCCTCGAGCCTGGCTGGCGGCGCTGCTGCTGGCGCAGGAGTTGGTCCCAGCTATCATCATCAGCGTCCGCCCAAGGTGGAAACGTACATTGTGCAGACCAGCAACGGCGGCGGCGGCGGCGGCGGCGGCAGCAGCGCTGGTCACGGATTTGGCCAACAGGCTCATGCTGGCTACAAGTACGCAGGACATGGCAGCGCCTCTAGCTACTTGAGCCTCCTGGGCGGCGGCTCGCACAAGCAGCATGGCGGCAGCAGCACCTATTTGCTAACCACGCCCAGCTACAGCAGCAGCTTAGGCGGCGGCAGCAGCAGCCTTGGCAGCAGCCTTGGCAGCAGCAGTGGCTCCTCCCACGGCCTTAGCTTTGGTCATGGTCATCCGCTTAGCCTGGGCAGCAGCCACGGCTTGGGCTTTGCGTCCGGCCTGGAGCACGAGCAGCACACGGGCTACAGCTATGAGGCGCCCAGTCTGAGCCCCTTCGGCAAGCAGCCGCTGAACAGCTACGGCGTGCCGCTGCTGCCGGGCTATGAGCACGGCCTGCAGGAGGATGAACACCAGCAACACCATGAGCTGCATCACGATGAGCAGCAGCTGCCGGCCGAGAAGAGTCACGCGGAACAGCAGCCACCGGCCTATGCGCTCGGCCACAAGGGCTTGGGTCACTTCAGCTATACGTCGAGCAAGCCGCTCGCCCTCAACACGGACATCCATCCGCACGAGGAGCAGAACGAGCTCGTCGCTGAGCTGGCGAAGGCGCCGTTCAAGCCGAGCACATTCCTCGGGGCCAAGCACGAGACGAGCCTGGGCTACTCCGACTATGCCACGCCCACCACACAGTATTTGCAGCCGCCCACGGCAACGGGCTACGACTATGCAGGGCCGGGTCCGGCGGTGCTCTACGGTGCGCCCGGCCAGTCTGGTGACTCGGCCACGCCCATTTTCGAGCCAGACTCCACCTATTTGCCGCCCACGCAGAACTATCACTAAATTATTCACACTATTTATAATATCTCTCTCCCTATATATATATATATATATATATATATATATCTATTTTTTTTTTAATATATATATTATATTTTATATTCATGTAGATTTTGATTAAGTTTATGCCAAATGGAGAACTCATCCAATAAAAGCAAATTGAAGCATAGCCACGCCCCCACTGCCTCTTTACTGTTTTCAGACTTTCGATCGATGTCTTTAGCATGCACAGCTCATCATAGTCGGATATATATATAGATAGATATATATATAATTTTTTTTTTGTTTTTTTTTTTTTTGATTTGGGTTTTCTCGATTCGTTTCGCTTTTTATTTTGAAAGCGTGTGAAGCCGCGCGCTGGCATCGTATGTGGAGCAAGTGCGAGAAATTATTGAAACGCCAACGGAATGGCCAATTAGACGGGCTAACTGAACGCAGTACATCCGACTGCCAACCGCATGGAATAATTGAAAAGCTTTCAACTGAAAGTGCAAATGGAACAGATGTGGAAAGACTTCAATCTAATTTACCAATCAAATCAAATTGCCAAAAAATACCCAACGTCAGTCCATTAGCGCTATTCTAGTAGCAAAGGCAGTCGATTCGTTTGAAGTATGTGGAAATGATCCCATTTTATTCAAATTGTGTATGCCTAGACTAGACTAGACTCGGAGTCTAACGTAAAGCTCAATAACTAAATTCCTGAACTCGAAGTACTTGAAGCACTCAAGTATATTTAGGACTTACTTAAGATTCTTGAGCTAGAGTTCCCTATAATATAATATAAAGAATATGTATAATGTATATAATATGAATAATATATATATTATATATATCGTTCAAATAGTGAGAGATTTTGTGCTTTATAGATTTTTATTCGATAATTTTGTTAAATAATCGAACATATACATAAATACAATTTATCGATGTTATTAATCAATATTTATCGATCTTATGGTCTTTTATTCTGCTCTTTCTTGATTTTTTTGGAATAGAAATTTGGGAATTATTTAGTGCTCGACATATTCAAGAAACTAGCATGGAGTAAATATGACGTGAATAATCTTAAGAAATAAAGCCTATTAAAAAAATAATTTAAAAATATTAATAAATAAAATGTAATTTATTATTATTTCAAAAAAATTTTTTATTTAATTAAATTTAATTTATTTTTTATACATTTTTTATTATATTTATTTTTTTTTTTCAATAAATATTTTTATAATGAACATATATCATATCTGAAAGGCATTTCCCATTGCATTGGCACAATCGGCACAACGATCTGATGAGGGACGCGCTTTAAGAGCCTGTAAAATGATGTCACTTCGTGGCGGGGAGTATAAATCATGTTTATCAGCGTGGTGGTCGGCTTCTGTTACCTTCTCCGCTTGCTCCTCTTCTGCTGCTTCTTCTTCTATGTCTTCCTTATCTCCCACTTATGCAATGCGACAGAGAGCGAAGCCATGCGCAAAAGCTGATCCTGGCCACTAATCTGACCCACATCAGCCGCGGAAAGTGAAAGGATGGACAGTTGAACGATGAATGTGTTTTTGGCATTTGACCAACAACAACAACAACAACAACAACAACAGCAGCAAAATTGTGTAGAAAAAGAAACCAAAAAAAAAAAAAAAACGAAAGACTTAGGCAACGAACTTGCCAGCGCGATTTCGCATTTAGTTTTCATGACGCGCTGCACTTGTGCTCCGCCTTTTGGATTGATTTTGTCTGGTCAGGTGAATCGACTGGCAACTTGAAGATGCCAGCCGTGCGAAAGTTGGCAACAGCAGCAGCAGCAGCAGCAGCTGCTGGTGCTGCGATTTATTGTTGGTTCAACGACCAGTGTTGGAAAATGTATTCGTAAGGAAAAACCCTTCAGATAGGAATTTCACTTTCATGTGCATAAATCAATTAGAGCTTTCATTTTGTTTGTGCTGCAAGTATATTACATTTGTGACTAGTTCAAACTGCTGAAAATCAGTGTTGAGAAATATGTGAAAAAAAATTAAATATTAAATATCATCTAGACCCATATAGAGCTTCGGCTAAGTTTTCGAAAGGAATCACTTTTGTAACTTGCTTAAAATCTTGTATTAATTAGTGTTAAAAGGGCAGTGTTGGAAAATACACAAAAAGTATAAACTGGGCTGGAAAACTAAAACGCAAAACGCATTTTCACATATGTATATTCTCAGCAGAATTTCATCACAGTTTCTTTCGGCTAGAAATTATATCATTTGTAAGTAGTCTCAAGTTTCAGGGTCAATTCCAACATTCAGCGCTAACCTTCAATTTTGTTTTGTTTCTCTTCTAGTTTTAATACGCCCACGCACCATGCGAGAATCTTCCGCTGCGTTAAAAACGTGACAATGCGTAGTTAAGCATATTTATTTAATTTATTTTTTACTTAATTAAATAACAATTTACGTCAAGACGTGTGACTAATTTGCAAATGAAATGCTGGAACGAAATTAAGTGAAAACAGCTAAGAGTGCCCTGGTAGAGGGAGTGTGCGACTTGGAAGATACCCTAAACTATGAATTGGAAACTTGTTATTGATATCTAATTTATTTAGGATCAAAGAATAAGCCACACAGCAAATTTTCCAGCTCTAGCTCTTATAGTCCCTGAGTTCAGTTAGGCTAGATTTTTGTTAGGATAGTATAATCTAGTTTTATATACGTTTTATATAAAGTGTTATCAAATAGAGACTCACATACCAAAATTCGGAGCTCTAGCTCTTATAGTCCCTGAGTTCAGTTAGGCTAGATTTTTGTTAGGATAGTATAATCTAGTTTTATATACTTTTTATATAAAGTGTTATTAAATAGAACATCACATACCAAAATTCGGAGCTCTAGCTCTTATAGTCCTTGAGTTCAGTTAGGCTAGATTTTTGTTAGGATAGTATAATCTAGTTTTATATACGTTTTATATAAAGTGTTATCAAATAGAGCATCACATACCAAAATTCGGAGCTCTAGCTCCCATATCTTCTGAGTTCATATGGGATAAAAAATAGTTAGGATAGTATAATCTAGTTTTATATACTTTTTATATAAAGTGTTATCAAATAGAACATCACATACCAAAATTCGGAGTTCTAGCTCTTATAGTCCTTGAGTTCAGTTAGACTAGATTTTTGTTAGGATAGTATAATCTAGTTTTATATACTGTATTATATATATATTATAATATATTTATTATAAAAATAATAAAATTCCCAAGTTTTTACAATTCCTCAGTTCAAACACGCAGTTAGCCTTCTACACCTCCTAGGGCAGGGTATACAAAAATGATATATGTAATTCGTCTCGTTTCGATTTCGTCAGCAGTCGCTTATTTCATTTCATCATCGAGGCTGAAAGTCTTTAATCTTCCTACAAAAGATAAGATCAAAGAAGAAGAAGAAAGCTAAAAATCCAATTTTATTTGTGTGTCAACAAGTTCATTGAGGCCACGCCTACCTCCCTACAGGCAAATTTCTCTCCCTCTCTCTCTCTCTGTCTTTGTTTAAACAATAAATAAGTTAATTTTCTTAGGCATTGGATCAATGCGACAGCTTCAAGAGCTATAAAATAGATATACAATCAGCTACAAAGCGCACAATATGATCAATGATATAATTTATAGGGTATATGCGTTGATAACTAATTTCCGTTGGGCTTTATGGTCTCTTTGTTGTTGTTATTGTTGGCGCCTGTGACCTGTGGCATGCACCTGCCAAGCACATTTACAAAGAGGTGTTAAGTAATTATACCCTGTAAAATATGGAGTAAGGTTAAGCAAGGGCGTATTGGTTTTGTGGCAGTGTATGTAACAGATAAAAGCAAGCAGCTCCAAAAATGTATATTCCAATAATCAATATTTTTTGTTGATTTGATGTCGATAATTATCGATAGATATCGATTTATAAAGCCTTGTTTAATTAGACGATCTCTGCATACCTAGAAAAACTGGACTCCATAAACAATCTGTCGTATACAATCTCGCATACCTTTATAAGGTATCAGCTAGTCGTGCATGTCCAGTCCACCTCAAAGAATTAAAATGATGTAAAGCTGAGCTAGTAGGCACTGTTTACAGGGTATATGTTAGTGGTGTGAAGATACAAAATACAAATATTCTAATACAGGGTATATACCAGTCGTGTTTCAGCTAGTATATAATTTGTACATTTCAACATGTTCAGCTGGGCAGAGAAAGGAGATAAGAGAGAGAGAGAGAGAAGTAACATTTCATTTTTTATATCTATTATTTACATACTGTTAATGTGGAGGCTTTACATTCACTTTTTATCTGGTATTAAACGGTCTTAGGTGAAATGGGGTATGCTCGTTTCAATGCAGACTTTGCGTATTATAAAGATTTTAAAGGGTATAGGTATATGATAATTGAAAACATATAATTAACATTATCTCCTCTGTCTCTCTCCCTCTCTCTCTTTCTCTCCTCTGCATTCTCTCTCTCTCTCTCTCTGGTATAATTACGTAATGGCCCGCATAGCTTAAACCGTCTCATAGATAAATTTGTTTTATCTTTTGTATCGGTTATTATAATTAGCTTTGAAAAACTGTGGGAAAAAGTAACTGTTCATATGCCTGTGTGTGTGCGTGTGGGTTGGTCGCATTGAATATGCTTTGTGTTAAGATAGGTCATGAAATGCCCAAGCGATAACAATAGCTCGGCGTGCGACAATGAAATTCCACTACTTAATATATTACAAAAATTTACATAAATTCGTTGCTTCGTTTTTGTAAACTGGAGTATTTGCCTAATTACCTGCAGGTCAAATCAAGTTTAAACTAAATCAAACTCACATTCAAATTTCTTGTTTGGCGGCAAACGGTTTAGCTGCAGTCGAGCGTTCTGGCAGCACTTGAGTCCTTGGAGCGTTAAGTTGGCTGCGCTTGAACAGCAACATCTGTATGCAATTTTCGAATTTAACTGTAAAATCAGCTCAGTTGAAGCGCACGAAGAAAATAAATAGAAATTGACAGAAATGACGATAAATCAGAGGAACAACAAAACCAAGTATCCAACAATTTCCATAAATATCTTTCCATCATTAATCATAAACCACTTACAGCGCAATTATAGCTAAAGATAAACAAAAACTTTGGCCATGCATCAGGGGCCTCGGCCCGGCCTCAGGGCCTTTCGTAGCGCCATTTGAGCATTGTAGTTGGCAAGGAAATGAACATATCGCAGCTGTTTCAGTCGTATCAGGATTTGTCCGGGGAGCAGATGAATCAGATCAATGAGTATGTGGCACGCGCCTTGCTCCACGTGGTGCACAGCCACATCATGAGCGTGACGCCGTCGCTGGTGCTGACCCTCTGCTGTCGCAACAATCACACGTGCAACTTCTACAACGAGATGATGAGCATAATGTTTCGCAGCTGGGGCATTGCCCCGCTGCAGATAATCACCGTGGAGCAGGGCGTGCTGCGACAATTTATACCGGGTCGCCGGCACTACAATCTGATATTCACAGACTCCTATGCGGCCTTTGCGGAGATCGAGGTGGAGGCCCACTCCAAGGAGTACAACTATAACGAGTACTACTATATATTCCTGCAGGCACGCGATCGGCTGCAGCTGGCCGAGATGCGTCGCATCTTCGAGCATTGCTGGCGCTACCAGCTCATCAACTGCAACATCCAGGTGCAGCGCGCCAATGGCGACATCCTGCTGTACACGTATCTGCCCTTCGGCCCAGAGAGCTGTGCCGACGTGACGCCGCAGCTGATCAACCGCTACAACGGCAGCCACATGCTCAATCCTCAGCTCTTTCCGCCCAAGCTGCGCAATTTCTATGGCTGCCCCCTGCGTGCCGCCTTGTTGCACATGCCGCCGTTCATCTAGCTAGAGGGCACGCGCATCACGGGCGGCCTGGAGGGTCGCCTCCTGCAGACATTCATAGCGAGGCTCAATCTGAGCATTCAAGTACAGCCGCCGCCGCCACATGGAGCGGATTTGTTCTCCGACAAAATGCTGCAAATGGTAAAGGATCTCTTTCCATCGGTTCTCCTCTCATGCATGCCTCTCTCTTCCTTCACAGCTGCAACGTGACCAAGCGGACTTGTGCGTCGGCGGCATTCGGCAGACGGTGGCCAACAGTTTGGCAGCCACCTCCACCCACAATTACCACCAGACGAGCGTACGGTTTGGTGTCCTGAGCGTCAGCTATGAGCTGAGCTCCCTGGACATCCTGCTCTATCCATATCCCACATCCATTTGGCTGGCCGTCGTCGTCGTCTTTGCCATGTCTGTGTTGATGCTGCTCATCATGGATCGGCTGCTGCAGCTGGGAGAGCAGAGCTCCGTCCTGCTCAATCTGGAGCTGGTCTTTGTAGGCATGCCCATGATGCAGCTGTCGAGCTCCATTGCCAAGAGCGTCTACTGCATCATGCTGATGTTCTACACGCTGCTCATACGCACCGTCTACCAGGGCATGCTCTACCATCTGATACGTACGCACCAGCTGAACAGGCTGCCGGACTCCATCGAGGAGCTGGTGACGCACAACTACACCGTGGTGCTATCGGCCAGCATACACGATGCACTCCTCGAAATATCCGCCGTGCAACAGATGCGCTACCACCTGGTCGATGGCGAAAGCAACATGATGCAACCTTTGCAGTATCTGGCGGAGCGGCCCAGGGATAAGACGCAGGTGGCGGCCACCGTGCAAGACATCTTTCTCATGTACAATCGCTTGAGTGCGTATAGTGCGGAGGCTCAGTCCCAGCAGCAGGAGGCAAATCACTTCGAGATCGTTGCGGAGGATGTGATCGATCTGCAGCTGACGATGTACCTGAGGAAGCATTCCTTCCTCATCGATGCTTTCAACGACGAGATCATGTGGATGCGCTCCGTCGGTTTGTTGGCCATATGGGCGCGCTGGGAGCTCGACGAGAGCCAGCTGCGAGCAGCCCAATTGAGATCTCGCGTCTTTGGCCTACAGGAGCTCTACATCATGTTTATCCTGATTCTGATTGGCTGGCTGCTCAGCGCGCTTATCTTTTGCCTGGAGCTGCTCTCCCAGCGCTCCATGCGACTGCAGCGCTGCTTTCTACCGAAATAGACACTTCTATATTACCATATACGTATGTAACTTAAATTGTAAATAAAAGAAATTTCCAAAATAAACGAGCGTTGGGCAGCACAAAATCCCAAAAAATACCAATAACAGCTGGTCACCCTAGCTCTGATAATTTCCCTCTAACAAAACTAGCTCATTTTTGAGCTCGGCTTGGCGCTAAAGCTCGGCTTGACATGCCATAAAGAACTAGTTCATTGCATCTGCTGGTTATTTTGAGTAATTCGTTTCGATTAGAAACATTTTAATTGACAAATTCGAATTGTTTTAGAGACTATAATAGAATTGTCGCGCATCCAGATAGAGGGCAATGCCCATCCAGATCAGTGTATTCCATACGGCCTCCAGCAGCAGCAGGAAGTGCGTATTCATAGCGCCGATCCGCCAGTGCCAAGGCAACATCTTGTGCATCACCGTGTGGCCGACGTACATAATGATGGCATTCATGCCGCACTCGGTGAATGGATAGCCCGACCACAGCTGGCGCACATCCACCACGTAGTAGAGCACCGAGAGCAGCACCAGCGCCAGTGCCACAGTCACGAACACAAACGAAAGCGACCAAAGATTCTTGTTGACTGGAATGACGCCGTATTCCTTGGAGAAGCCACTCAGCGCACCGCCCAGCAGACCCAGGAGCGTGGCGCCCAGCAGCCAGCGTTTCAGACGAGCCTGCCACGTGACATGCACCAGGAGCGTGACGCCAGCAAAGGCGCCGCACATGGCCTGGACGATGCTTAAAAGGCAGCCTGCGATGGAAAGAGAGAGAGAGACAGAGGAAAAAGCACAAATATGAGTAGAATCAGTGAGAGAGAGGCAGAGAGAGAGAGGGAGAAAAAGAGATACACGGAGTGGGAGGAATGTAGCCTGAGAGAGGAGGGAGAGAGGCATACAGGGAAAGTAGAAGATTGTGAGAAAGAGAAAGAGATAGGGAGAAGAAGAGAGTCAAAGTGCGAGAGTGGTATAAGAAGTATAAGACAGGTAGAATGAAGTGGAGAGAAAGGATTAAAGGAGAATGGACAGGGAGAATAGGATAAAGAACGAAACATAGATATAGAGCGAGACAGAGAGAGAGAGAGAGAGAGAGAGAGAGAGAGAGAGAGAAGGGGGGGGGGGGAGAAAGAGAAAAAAAGTGTATAAGATTGAAGTAACAGAGGAATAGGAAGGGGTAGAGAAAACGGAGAAGAAGGTATAGAGAGGAGGAAAGGACAGATTGAGGGATAGAGGGAGATACAGAAGGAAAGAAGGATAGACGAATGAAGGGATAAAAAGAAAAAGGACTATAGAGGAGTAGAATAAGATAGAGAGAGTGCCTCTCTCTCTCTCCCGCTCAGTTATAACAGACAGGGGCAGAGGAAGTAGAGAAAGCAGGAATACAAGAGCGTCCTTAGGTCATAGTGTATGCAACGACTTCATAGAGTCCATAGATCTTAGGGACAACAACCTAATCTTACCAAAAACGCCCTCCGGATCAAAGGCGGAGGCATCGTAGACATATTTCGCCGTGGGATGCTGATAGATGTGCGCATTGCCTAGGACCAGGCGATCCACGTAGCCGGCGGCGCCGCCAATGCAATTCGGATCGGCTGCATTGTTGTGCTTGCCGCCGGGGCCGAGGTAGCCGCGCGGGCAGCCCGGCACAGGCAGGCCAAATGTGAGGCCCAGGTAGCTAGCCACGAGGGCGAGCAGGACGGCCAGCTCGCCGCTGAAGAGGCAGACGTCGTAGATGGCACGCTGCCAGGCGCGCTGCGGACTCAGCTGGTCCCGGCGGCTGCACAGCGTGTGCAGCACGCCGGCCACGAGATAGGCGATGCCAAAGCGCTGCAGTACGCCCATCAGACGCAGTTGCTCCAGCTGGGGGCCATTCGTCGAATTCAGGCAGAGGCCGATGGCGAACAGTTTGCAGGAGCGCCAGACGATGCGCAGACAGATCCTTGGCTTGCTGATGCCACGCCCCAGTTGCGACTTGATCGACAGTGGTATGCAAACGCCCATGATCCAGAGGAAGGTGGGAAAGACTATGTCGGCCAGATGCAGTCCATTCCAGGCAGCATGCTCAATCCAGCTGTAGCCGCCGCCGCCGCTATTCACGAATATCATCAACACAATGGAGAGTCTGCGAAGCACAGTGCACTAATAGATGCGATTCTATTTTACAGGGTATCTCGAGTGCTTACCCGCGGAACGTGTCCAGGCTGCGCAGACGCTTGCGCTGCGTCGCCTTGGCCGCTGCATCGCCAATGCTGTCCGCCGCGGCAGCTGCCTCATCGTAGCGATAACGTTTCCAAGCACAGCTCACGAGATTCAAGACGATTAGCAGCAAGGCGACGAGCACAAAGACGGAGAGGAAAGCTGCAAGGGAGAGCGTGGATCAGAGTTGAGTTGGAGCCAGTGAAACGTTTAAGAACCAAGATAAATGTATAAGAACTATATAGCTATATAGGAAACTAGATAATAGATAACAGACATCTATATAGATAAAACAGCAATATATAGAAAATTATGCTGCCAGTAAAACGTTCACGAAATGAGTAATCAACGTGAATCTGTATATGGAGAGTGGCTCTGCCAGTGAAATGTTTATGGAATCCAATAAAAGAGAGATAGAAAGAGATAGAGAGAGAGAGAGATAGCTATAGACACAGTTATTTTTGAAGGCACTGCCAGTAAAACGTTCACGAAATGAGTAATCAACGTGAATCTGTATATGGAGAGTGGCTCTGCCAGTGAAATGTTTATGGAATCCAATACAAGAGAGATAGAGAGAGCGATAGCTATAGGCACAGTTATTTTTGAAGGCAGTAAAACGTTTACGAAGTTGACAAAGGATAAGCAATAAAATAAATCAATAAGAAAGCTGAGTACATCGACAAAAAACATATATATACACATATATAGAAATTTGAGTGAGAGAGAGCGAGAGAGAGAGAACAAGTTACCTTCTAAGTACCAAGTAATACAATAGATATCAGCGATTAGATTGTCTAACATAGGAAATCGATACTTACCGTAATTAACGGGAACGCCGGGCTTGTCAACGCTAAAGCTGCAGCTGCCATTGGCCAGCAGTGTGAGGTTATATACACCGAACTCATCCAGATCGCTGCGGCGCAGCGCACACAAAGCCGAGCTGCAAGGGGAGAAGGCGAATGAAACAGAAATCAAGCAAATAATCTTTAAGTACACAAACAGTCGAAAACAGACACACAAACAACGCTTAGGCATAAGAATAGCGTGTAAACAGATGTCATGATGATATTATTGCAACTGGAGCCATAAAGATTATGCATAAGCAGAAAGCATATGTGGTGCCGTAGAGATGGGCGTGTGCCGAGCCAGACACGAGGGCGAACCACGCGATATGCCAATATAGCTTATTATTATGTACAATTTATATATTATAATAAGAACTATAAATATGCAAAGGGTCGGGTGATCACACATTTAATAATTGAAAATTTTGTTTATGGCAGCTTTAAAAAACCGTTTTTCTTCGCGCTCGATCGGTGCTGGAGAAACGATGAACGTTAAACGCGACCATCTCTAGAACACTGTAAGACACGCTAATACACACGCACGCACACACACACACCAATTGCGACACATACACATTCTCGTAGGCATAGTGACCCTGATCGTGTGCATAAATTTTGAAACTCAACGGGTAAGCGGTGCTGAGCTTTAACGGTTCCACCGACCCAGCTGTGGGCAGAGCTTTCTCTTTGGCAAATGGACACTGCAACAACAACAATAACAAAAGCTCTTTAAGAAATTAACTGTGGCGGGAAATGAATGTGAGCGTTAACATACCGTATAGCACTCATCCGACAGGGTATAAAGATAAGTCTTCTCGGCATACTCCGTGTGCAAATACATATAAGCTTGGTCGACGTGCAGGGCACGCATGTCCAAGTCCCGCCACTGGGGCTCGGTGTACTCCACCAGAAACGACATTCCTTGTGACTGGCTACGTTGCGATCGCAAATTTAATTAATTTTATCCAATTTGGCAATTGTTTGCAGTGCAGTGCGCCGTTGACGACTAACTGCGCTCCAACGGCTACAAAATTGCCATATCAACGCCTCTTTTTTTTTTTGTATACAAAACGAAATCGAAACTATTTCGAGTGCGCAATAAAAACAAAACGCAAACACAAATAAAGCGATAATTTCTAGCATGGCGAATAACAAATACCCTTGTCGCATGTGCATACTTGTGTTTTGTTAGATATATGAAAACAAAAGAAATAAATTAGAAGGAAAAATAAATATTTATTAAAGCAATTATTTTTCACATACCAGCAAATGCTAATTAATAATAATCAAAAATATATATTTATAATTACATTTATAATTTTCAGCTGCGTTACATAGAAGTTGACAAAGTCGTCAGTGTCTACACACTTAGTGCATTAGCAAAACAAACTTGTTGCAGTGTTGCGCAATGGTCAAGCAGTGTTGACAACATGCTGTTATCGATAACGATTAGCAGCGCGCATAACAGCTGATTTGCTCTGATTTAGTGACAAATAAATAATTGTTGCTCCTCCTTCGGCTGTGTTTGCTGTGTTGTCTTTGCCTGCCCACCAAATGGCCGCTGGCGCCAAATCGGAGACGCGTCGCCTATGCGCCATCACCTTCTTTGCCCGGCTGCATCCGGGCGATGTGTGCGGCAGCAATGGCCTCCCGCTAACACCTAATTCGATTGCAATTTTAGGGCGTTCCCAGCGGCTTAAGGAGCTGCAGCACGAGCACTTGTGCCAGTATTTGGATGTGGTGCGCGGCAAGCACGGTAACACCAGGACCCATCAGCTCACCCAATTCTCTCCTAGCTAAGCACACAGATAATTCATGCATTTGTTTCTTTTAGAGCGCACCATTGTCGTCTCGGAGTACGTGGGCTGTACGCTGGAGGATTATGTGAAGCGGCAAGCACAATTACCAATCCAGCACACACATATATTGCGCATATTCCGCCAGGTGGCCAGTGGGCTGGCTGTGCTGCACACCCACAAGCTGGTCGTGCACAATCTGGAGCCGCGTCACATACTCGTGGAGGGCAGCAACGATGCTGTGCACGTCAAGCTCTTCAACTATGGCATGCACCACATGACCAAAGGCGGCGCTTACGTGCCATTTCCTCTGGGCAATGTACGCTATATGGCGCCGGAGCGTCTGCTCGGCGTCAACGGCAACATCAAGAGCGATGTCTGGGCCTGGGCGATGCTGCTGCTGGAGCAGCTGCTGCAGACGGAGCTGTGGCCCAAGCTGAAGCTGAGCAACATTGCCTGGAAGCTGCTGGCCTTCGCGCGCAATCCCAAAGTCAGCGTCGTGGAGAAAATTGCCCGCGAGCATCAGCGCCTGGACCAGTACCAGCAGCTGCCCCTGGAAGTACGCGAGCTGCTCGAGCATTGCCTGAGCGTGCTACCCGCTCAGCGACCGCTGCCCGCCGACCTGCTGCAGCACCCATGCTTGGCACGGCTTAACCAGCCGCCGCCGCCAGAGCAGCCAGCCTCAGCATTGGCGGATCCCGTGCCGCTGCTGCTGCGCTGCCCCCTGACGCAGATCTATCACCTGTGGCAGCTGGCCGGCGGCGATGTGCAGGCGGAGCTCAAGAAGGAGGGTCTGATACGCAGCGAGGCGCCAATTCTCGCACTGCCCCAAATTGTGCGTCTCAGCGGCGCCAGCGTCTGCCCGCCGCGCAGTCAATCCTATTTGATGGACGACCGCGTGGTGCTGCTCAAGCTGCAGCCGTTGCTCCAGCGACTCAGCCGCCTGCCAGCCAACGTCTACTTTCCGCTGCTGCACGTGCAACGCCAACACCAGCAGCACCAACAGCAACAACTGCAGCAGCAGCAGCAGCAGCAGCTGCCTCTACTGATAAGGGAACGCGATATTGAGTATCAATTCCGACGCGTGCGCCTGTTTACGCGCCTGCTGCACGGCTATCCACATACGGCGGATCAGCTGCAGCGGGAAGCGGCCATTGATATACCGCCGCTGCTGCGTGGTCCCATTTGGGCGGCTCTCCTGGGCGTCCTGCCCAATGCGAGCTATACGAAAATTGATAAATTTACCGCCACCAGCACGGACCGCCAGATCGAGGTGGATATACCCAGGTGTCATCAGTACGACGAGCTGCTCTCCTCGCCGGACGGACATCGCAAGCTAAAGCGTCTGCTCAAGGCGTGGGTAACGGCCCATCCACAGTACGTCTACTGGCAGGGACTCGACTCGCTGACTGCGCCCTTTCTCTATCTCAATTTTAACAATGAAGGTGAGTGAGACAGCATGATAGAGAGAGAGAGAGAGAGAGAGAGAGATAGAGAGGGACACCAAGAGGAATTGCATTATGAAAGTGCCTGCAAAACCCATTTATAGGGTATATTTTGGTAAATTGATGTATGTCATGCCTAGGGTATTGACTGATGAACGTATTCCTTTATGTATTTAAGTAATATACAGGGTATATCAGGTGTATATGTAAGTTGTGAATGGGGCATGTTATAGAGGCTATATACTTGATCTTTATTATAAATATAGCCGATTAATTGAGGTTTAAGTTCTATATGTCAGTCTAGACTTTTGTAGTAGAGCTCAGTGCCGCATATACCCTGTAAAAATGTATATTCCATTAAGATAGCGCATATCTCAAATTATGTTTTTATATTTTGATTGCATATCTAAGTAAATGCCTCTGTAACGCAGTCTGCATGCTGTAAATACCCTGTAAAATGTGTTGAATTATCTTAAGTGTTCTGTATATACCCTGTAAAATGTTTATTTACCTATGTAAGGCTATATTTTAATATATTTTATTATATTTTAAATTTATATCTAAGTTAAAGCCTCCACATGCTGCATATACCCTGTAAAAATGTTATTGGCAGCCCTATGACAGAAATTTATGTTATTTATATTGAATTCTGTTGGTTAAGTGTAAGCTAAAGTTATGGTATGAATGTGCACATGCTGTTGATACCCTGTAAACCAATGAATAGTCCTGAAAGTGGATGCAGAAGAGCATATAGGATATATCTAGAGGGAATTTATAGCAGCTATAAACTTTATAATACAGACAGAGCTGGGTATATAGCGATATATATGCAGTTGTGTTATAGTAAGGTATATACACATAGATAAATCAAGATATACAGTTCAACTTGCCTCAAGTGAGGGTTTCCTTTCTGCTCTATATTCGCTTATTTAAAATTCATTTAATTTCTGTCGCTTTCAGAATTGGCATTCCTGAGTCTGTTCCGCTTCATACCCAAGTATCTGCAGTGGTTCTTCCTGAAGGATAATTCGGCCATTATCAAGGAGTATCTGAGTAAATTCTCGCAGCTGAGCGCATTCCACGAGCCGCTGCTGGCGCAGCATTTGGCCAGCATCAACTTTATACCCGAACTGTTTGCCATACCCTGGTTTCTCACCATGTTTTCGCGTAAGTCCAAGCGCGATTGACCCACTGATTGATTGATTGATTCACTGATTGACTGATTGACTGCTTGCAGATGTTTTCCCATTGCACAAGATTCTGCATCTGTGGGACAAGCTGATGCTCGGCGACAGCTCCTACCCGCTGTTCATTGGCGTCGCCATATTGAAGCAGCTGAAGAGCACCCTGCTCAGCTCTGGCTTCAACGAGTGCATCCTGCTCTTCTCCGATCTCCCGGACATTGTGATGGAGAGCTGTGTAATCGAATCGCAAAAGATGTACGAATGCACGCCGAAGAGCATCACGCATCGGCAGCATGCGCTGCGCCTACAGACGCCCCATGTGCTGGTTGGTTGAGCTGGCTTAGCCATTGCCTTCAGTATCCTTTCACGTTTGCCTTTTGCTTACAGGACATTGGCGCTGGTGAGGTGGAGCTGCAGCATTTGCAGTCCGAGCTGTGTCCACGCATCAGCGCCAAAGATGTGCATCAGCTGCTGATGCACGCACCGGAACAGCTGGCGCTGATTGATTTGCGCAGCGTTGTGGAGTTTGGACGCGTGCATGTGCCCCACTCAATCAACATACCCTTTGCCACCGTACAGCTCGGGGAGCGGCGCCTGGAGGCGCTGCAAGTGCCCCACCTCGAGGCGCAGCTGCGACAGCGCATTGTCGTCTGCGTCAGCAACATACATCAGCATGCCGTGGAGGTCGGTTTGGTTTGATATATATCTATGTATATCTGATGTATCCAATTCCTTTTGTCTATATGTATTTCAGTTCTCGCAATTTTTGGTCACCTGCGGCGTCTTGCGCACCTGCATCCTGCACAAGGGCTTCAACGTCCTTCACTCAATTGAGCCAAATATACTCATCTCGAATTGATCGGGCTATGAAATCAATCCAACATGTACTATTTTATAACCCTATATATGTATATATATCTGACATATATATATATACCTGTATAGTTTGTATATTATGTCAATATTTAAAAAAGTCCATCTATTATTCAAGTTTTATAAATCTGCATTGTACTCGAATTATATTCAGCTATATCTATATCGGTTTTTACATACATATATGTATATATAAATCTATATATATAAATCATAATTTTAAATGTATATATTTATTGTGTGCTTCACAGAGCTAATGCATGTGGTTAAAATCAATGATTCAGCTTTATATTTAAAGTTAGTTAAATATGACACAATATTACTGTGCTTTAATTATACATTTCAATATATTTTTGTGGGATTCCCAGTAATTTATATATATTTAAATACATATATAGTATAGTATATAGTTCATAATTTTCCAGCTATGCTTAAAATATAGTAGCCTTAACAAGAAAATTAAAAAAAAAATATTTTTATAAATTAAAATTAATTAAAAATATATAATTTTAAAATATAAATGTTTAATAACTTAACATTTAACGTAGAGCATTTTTGCGTTCAGTGAGCTGCATTCTGCCTACGTTACGCATTTCGTGTTAACGATTAGCATTTACAGCGGCAAACTGGCTCTGATTTGCGTTAACAGCACTGGTTTAGCAGGTTACGACGCTGTTAATGCTTACAATTCACGTTGCGCAAATTACGTTTGTTTACTTGCTGCTCAGTTTGATGAAGTAGCTTCACACGAAACGATTTGGGCTGGGCAAATATATGTAGCCCAAAAAAACGTCAAGAAAAAAAGTGAAAAAGTTGTGCGCGTTGAAGTCCAGGTGCGAAAATTGCAATACGCGTAACAACAATTGCGACGCAATGCATTAACAAATTGGCCACGCGTGCAGGTGGCAAATACAAATACATATATATATATATATATATATATATATATATATATATATATATATATATATTGAACGCAGTGCCAAACGCAATGAAACAGGTGGGCGCATTTATTGTGGGGGTGTCTGATTGGATTTTGTGAAATGGAATTTTTACGTTATTGTTGTTGGCTGATGATGTTATGTTTGCAGCGTCAGCGATTTACTCTTTTCTGTGACTGTTTTTTTTTTTCTCTTTCTGTTGTGCAAATTGTACAATACATATGCACATGTGTATACGTGTGTGTGTGTGTGTGCATGTGTATGCATATGCTGATAAAAATGACAACATGCTTGTCGTTAGTGTGTGTGTGTGTCTGTGCAGCAGCTGCGTCGTCAACGTCAGCGTCGGCGTCATTAGGAGCAGCATCGTAAAACCTATTTAGCTGACCAATGAATCACTTAATCTGAAATGATGAAAGTCTTTCTGTAATCTCTCACTCACTCACACACACACCCATGCCAACAATGGGAGTTGTGGTGGCAGTGGCTGGGGTTGGGGTACGCCACCAGCGCATTTGTTGTTTATGGCGCCCTCATATTGCTATCAACAGACGGCAGCAGCGGCAGCGACTGCGAATTCTCTGCTGCTTCTGCTGCTGCTGCTGCTGGTGGTTGACTCGCGCGTGCCAGCCCAACAAGTTTCTTATTGGGATGATAAATTGTGTTTGCCTGTGGGTATGCCTGTGTGTGTGTGTGTGTGTGTGCGTATTTGCAAACACGATTTCAAGATGATTCCTGGGCATATGACGCAAGAGCTTGGCCATTTTTTTTATTGCATACTTTTCTGTGTGTTAATGGGTCGAGTGTATACATACAAAGGCGTACATACGTCGTTGTGTGTGTGTGCGAGTGGGAGAGTTGTTATTAATATGGCCGCCCTGGAGAGCGCAGTGGTGTGGAGAGCACGTTTAACGGCATAACTCATAACAATTTCAATGCAAATTTTTGTACTATTAAGTCAGTGCGAGTGTGTGCGCGTATTTACATTTGAGTTGATTAAATTTTTGATGTGTTTTCTTTTGTTCCTGTGTACTTGTGTATGTGTGTGTGTGTGTGAGGACAACAAGTATCGATTCCAGGCCATGGCTTCAGGATTGCCGCTTGCCCCAATTGGCGCACTAGGCCTAGAGTTGGGGAACGAACGCAAATCAAAGCTCTGCTCTGCGGCAACCCTAAAGCGGCGCGACGCGACGCGCAGCAAACCGACGCTGCTTTGCATAACTGCTGCCAAGCTGACCAACTTTGTGTGTATGCGTGCCTCTATGTGTGTGTGTGTGTGTGTGTGTGTTTATAGAGATGGGCGTTTACCGCATTCTTCAGCTGTGAGAACACGATTATTGAACTATTAATATATTATTATTTTTATTTTTGTGGTAATCTGGTTTGCTTATATTATTAAATACTTAAAATACAAAATATTTATCAAAATATGAAATTATTGTATTTGAAAAATATGAAAATATTTTATATGAAATTTATGAAAATATTTAATATAAGGAATATTAAAATTTTTTATATAAAAAATATGCAAATTTTTTATATGAAAAATATGAAAATGTTTTAAATAAAAAATAAGTAAATATTTTATATAAAAATATAAAATATTTAAAACATTCTAAGCATACTAAAAAATTTTCTACTTTACCAATAGTATATACAAATTTTTATTAATTTAAAAAAAGTCTAAGCTCGTTTTTTATTTAAGGTCGACTTTTCTATTTTTAACTTTAAAATTTGAACACGTTTTTTGATCGTGTCACGTACTCCGCTCTAACGGAATATGTACATACACGTTAAAACTGCGCGGTACTAAGACAGCAGCAGAGGCAGCAGCAGCAGCAGCAGCAGCCTCAGCAGCCAGCAGCAAAAGTGTTGAGCGCAACGCGGATGTTCAGTTTAGACTTTCCTTTTGGCCAAATAACGTGCAACGTTTCCTTCTACACAAATGTTTCGCAAACGTAAACGCTTTTAAGTTTTCTATATATATATACATATATTGTTAATGTGTGCACATACACATACAGGTGTGCGTGCATGTGTGTGCTTGTGTGAAATATGTTAGCTAAAGCAAAGCACGCTCATATATAATTTAAACAAAATCAAAGCCTATTTCCCAGGCTTAATGTGAGGGGGTGGGGGGTTGTTTGCTTTTTGCGCTTGCTACCTCAACAGATTTGCGTGTGTATGTGTTGTGGCGTGTGAGTGTGTGTGTATATATATATATGTTGGCTTCGTGTCATGTGACCGCGCGCGCAAAAACGGTTTCACCACGATTCGCATTGTGTGCGACACATCGTCCTCCAGGCAGGACACGACGGGGCGCCTCTTAGCGTAAGCATGCGCAATGCACAGCTACTACGAGCACTTCACAAGCACACACACATGCACACACGCACAAAGAGTGTGAGAAAATCTTATTTAGAAAATCTTTAGCGCATTTACTTTACTTGCAATAAGCAATTAATACTGCAACATCAAAAGCTAACTGTAAAAATTCAAACTGAGCGCCTCGGGCTATGCAACAGTAAAATATTTTTTTCTACATTTTTTTTGACATGCTTAAACAAAGCAAACAACTAAAAAACTAGGAGAGTGGGAGAGTAGAGATGTTGGGAGAGTTGGAGAGTGTGTGTGCTAGAGTGGGCGAGCGCGCGTGCCAGTCAGTGCTGCTGGAGAGTGCTGGTAGAGTGGGAGAGAGCATTGGAGAGCAGTTCAGCTTTCAGGGTTGACGAGCGAGCGAGCGAGCTGGCGTTCGCTCTCACTGTGTCCTCGCGTGCGCCAAACAAGGTGCAAAAAATGCCTTTACAAACACGACGACAGCGACGCCACTCAGCGATGGGCCTCAGCTTCAGCAGCAGCAGCAGCAGCTCCAGTTGCCATTTAACCAGCTAACCAGCAGCATTTTTCTCGTCTTACATATCCCCGTGTGTGTCGGAGTTCGACTTTGACTCCGTCTACGTTTTTCTTCACTGTGTGTGATTTTTTTTTTGTGCCATTATTGTCGTTGTCTCGTCTCTATGTGTGCGTGCGTGCGTGTGTGTGAGTGTGTCTTTTTCTAGTGAAAAATCAATTGATACACATATTTTTGTTATTAGTGCAAATAAAATACCTTAAAATATGCATTAACTAAAGTTTATGAAATATACTAAAAACGTCTTCAAAACTATCAAATGCAGTTGTAATTGTTGAAAGCAAACATTTCCAGTTACTGAACAATTTACCTTTGAAAGTTTTTTTTCCTTTTTTTTGTTGGTTTTTAATTTTTTTTTGGCGTGTCTTGTTGTTATTTGCAACAACAAAAAAGAAGAAAAGGAAAAGTAAAGGAAACGACAGGAGCGGAACGAACGCGGCTGCGGGCCTAAGGCGCCAAAGAGTACAAAAGATATAAATCGAAATAAAAATGTAGAGTAAATTCAAGTGAGTAGCAACAAGCATCAAAACGAAGGAACTGAGAAAAAAAAGCAGCAGAAAAACGGACATGTGTGTGTATGTGTGAAAAAATCTGTAAATCGAGGTTATCTATACGTGTGCATACACACACACACACACAAACACATATATATGTATGCTAGAAGAGCAGAGAGCGAGAGAGTGGGAGAGAGTGTGTGCTCAGCTTCCAAGCACTGCTGTTTACACAACCAACAACAAGCGATGGCATTTTAATCATCATTAGGCAGCAGCACTCACACACACCCATAGAGTAACGGCTCGTTGTCGTCGGTCAGGCGCCTGGTTGTATGCATGTGTATGTGTGGCCTATTGTTGGTGCTCGCTGCATGAGTCCAGGTTCTTTTTATGTGTGTGTGTGTGTGTGTGTGTGTGTGAGCTCGTGCCTTTTTGTTTGTGCAAATTAAATTTAAAGTATGCCAGCGATTTGCTTTTCACTTTTTACTGTTGCGCGCTCGCTTGTCCTGGCGACCCAGCTAAATACACACACACAGAGGCCCACACAAGCAGTATGTATGCATGTGTTTGTGCATATGTGATTATTTGTTTGACAAAGCGTAAACAATTGCAAATAAGAAATGGCAGCGATGTTGACGTCGACGTCGACGTGCGATGAGTGTGCGAAAAATCGATTTGTGTGCCATCCCAAAAATAAGTGCACATACCTAGAGAAATATACACACTCACATATACATACATACAGTTATACACAGGCATTGATACATATAGACAAATATAACCCATATACAGAGCATCTATGTACAAACATATATATGTTGCCATAGGTCTGTGTGTGCGTGTTGTGCAACAAAATGTGGCAACAGCGATTTTCAATTATATCCATTTAACATTTGACTCTTGACACTGCCCACAGCCACATTTATCGCATTTATATACATACATACATACGCACACTCACGGTGCCATACAAAGCTCATTACCATCCCTCATTGCCATTTCTTTAGTGCCAGCTCGCTCGCACTTGTGTGTCGGCAATGGCAAAAGCAGTAGCAACAGCAACAGCAACAGCAGCAGCAGCAGCAGCAGCATAAGCAGCGCTGCTCGTTTTATAGCGAGCACCTTTTCAACGGTCATTGCATTAAAAATGAAGATGGCACTTGAGCGCGGCTTGTTGTGCCTTCAATTCATTTATCATCATCGCCTCACCCTCCAGCCCAAGTCCAGGCGACAACGGCGTCGTTGACGTTATTGTTATTCAAAAGAAAAATATCGATAGAAAATTTACATGCAAATTGCTTGATATAAAATTTGAGATAAATCTGTTGATTTGCATATGTTAAAGAGAATTTATGTGTATGTACATATTTAACTATATGTGTATATATTAAGTAAAAATATGCAAAATAATAAACAGGCAAATAATATAATATATAGGAAGCTAGCAAATTAAATAACATCAAATTAATACCAACATGTTCCGTTATTTATAAAGCGGCCATAAAACTAGCATTGATATGGCCAAACAACATTATTTACTTTGCATGAAAATTGCATTTTGATGGGTTTGCGCCCGAAAGTGGGCTATAGTTTTTATACGCTAAGCAAATATGTACTAAAAGCCATGCTAACGATACCATTCAATGGCTTAGCGAGTGTGTGTGTATATATATAGCTTTTGCTATTGCATCATCAAACTGTTAGACATCAGCCATTTAAGCCACATGCAACAAAACTTTTTATACTAATGCATTTCGCTATCTCTCTCTCCCTCTCTAATTGCAGCTCTCAATTCGACTATTGCTAACCTAGTTTCACTTCCCAAACAACAAAAATCTACAAAAAATCCCCAAGAAATAATCTAAAAAAAATAAAAAAAATAAAAAAAAAAAAGAAACTGAAGACAAAAAATTTATTGCAACGGATTGAAAAATAAACCAGAAAATATAATTTGAAACAATTTCCCGAAGAAGAAGAAAACAGCAGCAGAAAGAAGCTGCGCCCTTTTTAGATAACCTTTTGAAGCAACCTTCAGATCGGCTTTAGCAGCAGGACGACTCATGTTAGAAAAATGAAAAAGTTCACATTCAAAGGAGTTCTGGATGGATTTCGACAAACCGTACAGCCGCAAGCCATACGACAGGAGCAGGAGATACTCGAACAACTGAAGGCCGATCATTTCACACTAAAAAAAGTAAGTGAGACGTGAGACGAAAGAAGAGAATGGAAAAGGGCGAAAATATTTATATATATATATATATATATAAGGTATATATACGTATATATTAAGCATTTAAAACTGAGAAACATGTCCAGAATCTAGAACACATTTGACTAAATCTGTGAGGTTATATGGGCTCCTTAAGTTAGCTGCGGCTTTTAGCAATGTGGCAACCCTGAAAAG
Source organism: Drosophila fulvimacula (assembly GCA_035045555.1). Classification (NCBI taxonomy): domain Eukaryota; kingdom Metazoa; phylum Arthropoda; class Insecta; order Diptera; family Drosophilidae; genus Drosophila; species Drosophila fulvimacula. The sequence continues at coordinate 8,793,751 of JAWNOX010000192.1, read as the reverse complement.
CGTGTACATTAAGTTGGCTGCGCCAGTATTTTCAAAGCGAATTAAAAATATGAAATATATGGAAGAAGAAAGAGATGAGAGATGAAAAGAGAATTGAAGGCAAAAAATTGAAGATGGGAGAAGAATGGAATATAATAAGATACAGTTGTATATAGTATATATATAAACACAGTGATCGACTACGAAGCATACACTTGACGTCTGTTGTAGCCTGCGGATGTCTTATTTGGTAGTTGTATTTTATAAAGTCTATCATAAGACACACGCGGCTATAACAGAACCGGTCAACAAGCAACCTAAATCAAATGCCCACTATACTATTTCGATTTCTATAAAGTGTATTCTATATTTACCTAGATTCGTTTAAACTTTATTCTTTTTCTCCCTTTTCGTAGACTTTTCGCCATGGCTTTCCATATTCACCCACGTCCTTTGCCTTCGATCCAGTACAAAAACTATTAGCGATTGGTGATAAATCCGGCTATATACGCATGTAAGTTCTTGAATAGATGATATATATTGGTATCTTTCAATTAATTTCATTTGAACGATAGTTGCATTGAGGCATTGAAGCATATTTCCATTTATAGTCTGATTTATGAACAAAGAAAATTCAATTAAAATCTGCTTGATTGACTTATTCTCGGGGTTTTCTTCATTGTAGCTTGGGCCGACCTTGCGTCGATGCGCATGCCAAACATGAAGGCGAATCGGAATGCGCCGTCCTCTTCGCCCAGTTTCTGGTGAACGAGGGCGCTTTGGTAACGGTCACAGCCGACGATACAATACACTTGTGGAACATACGCCAAAAGACGCCGCGCATTGTGCAGAGTCTCAAATTTCAGCGTGAGCGGTAAGTCTACAGCTTATCCATGATATATATATGTATATATTTCTCTATATATATATATACATTTCGATCTGAATCTTGCAGTGTCACTTGCATACATTTGCCCGTAGGCAGCAAATGGCTGTACGTGGGCACCGAGAAGGGTAACATACACGTCGTTCACATAGATACATTTGCACTTAGTGGATATATTATTAACTGGAATAAAGCAATTGAAGTGTAAGTATTAACATTAACAGCTGCTGCTAACTCTATGTTCAAATTGTTGTAATATATTTATTATTTAACATTATGCAAAAGTCTGCTTACTGTTAAGTTAACATTGCGTTACTAGTTCAATTCTATTAACAGATATCTGTTACAGAATCAAGCTCTGTAAACATAGCTCTGCTAATATGCTGTTATCTAACATTTAAGCAGTAAACTTGTAAATACAGCTAAAAATCTTGAAAAACTATATGTGATATGAAATAATATTTTATTAAAATATTTTCTAACATTTTCAGGGTTAGAACTAGTCATCCAGGTGCTGTGATTGCGTTATGTGATAATCCATTGGATGCAAACAAGGTAAGTAATGTAATTGGGCTGTAGTAATTGGCATTGGAAACTAATCGATTGATTAATCCCCATATCAATGACAGTTGCTTATTGCATTTGAGTGTGGGCTGCTTGTATTGTGGGATCTGAAGGCGAAAGCTGCCGAGTTCCGATGGCAAGCAGCGGAGGCGGTTAAATCGTTGGCCTGGCATTACGAGGGCAAATACTTTGTATCCTCACATACGGACGGATCCATTTGTTCGTGGCCGACCAAGCCGCAGCCGAAACCCCAGTCTCAAGTTTGTCCGCACGGTAAGTGAAAGGAAACATTTGTTAAGCATTTGATTAATCGATTCGAGTGCGCGGTGATGCAGCGAAAATCAACAAGGATGGCAATGCGGAAAAATGTAAACCGATTTATAAAGTTGACCTCAAGTCAAGCACAACTGGGTAAGTCGAAAAGCCACTTATCTCTCTCTCTCTCTCTCTCCCTCTCTTACGCTGATGACTTTCATTTTTTTTTGTTTAGCGAAACCTTTACAATTTTCTCTGGCGGCATGCCATCGGAGAAGGGCTCAAAGTCGAATTGCATCACAGTTATGGTGGGCAAGACCACAACCGTATTGGAAATGGAGCATGCCGTTTGCGATTTCATTACGCTCTGCGAGAATCCTTGGCCCTGCGGTTCGTTAACAGTTCGAGAAAAGCATGAATTGCCAATTTCTATCATTGTCTCTCTGTCTCTCTCTCTTTCTCTTGCTCTGGTCTGTACAGAAACCCAGGAACCATATGCGATAGCTGTGTTGCTTCAATATGACTTAGTATTAATAGACTTATTAACGCCCGGTTTTCCATGTTTTGAATCGCCTTATCCAATGGACTTACACGAATCACCTGTTACATGTTGCACATATTTAACCGATTGCCCATCGGATTTGGTTCCTGCTTTCTATTCTGTAAGTATTCTAGATGTTCAGGTGGAAAAGCAACAGATATTAGCGTTAAATTAACATGATGTTTGACATGATGATGCAAAATTTGATAGCAAAACTAAGTATATTCCCCAAGTACAAACTTTCTCTCTCTCTCTCTCTTCATCCTCTCTCCCAGGTTGGTCGCACAACGACAAGTAAAAAGACAGGCTTCTCGGAGCGCGAATGGCCCATTTCGGGTGGCGAATGGTCGCCAGCCTCATGCAGTTACTCGGAAATTGTCATCACTGGCCACCAGGATGGGTCACTCAAGTTCTGGGATTCCGGCGCTGGCACTCTCCAGGTAAGAGGCCCTCTACAGAGACACCCTCTAAATTGTGAGTCAATTTTTGCCTCGTCGCAGATTTTGTACAAATTGAAGACGGCGAAAATGTTCGAGAAGCCGCGCCATGTTAGCCATTCGGATAGCGATAATCCGTTGGCAGTGCATTTGATATTTTTATGCTCGGAGTCGCGTCGACTGTGCGTCGCCGGCGCGATGGGCCAGGTAATGTTGTTCAAGTTTCGCAAGGTCGAATCCACATCGGAGGTGCTGGTCCTGGAGATACCAATACTCTATGAGAATTTTGATGATATCTATGGCACCAGTCCGGAATGCGACTTTCTCACTGGACACCAAGTGCAGAAGACGGAATCGAGTGATTCGGATAAGGTGCGTATAGAGGGAGGAGTATAGAGGAATATAAATGTAGGTATGAGAGCAAGTAGGTAAGAAACTTGACGGTTGTAGCTGTAGGAGCGTACAAGTGAAGGTAAAACTCCCAATCGATATTTATCGATAACTATAGAAAAAGTTAAGCTTGAAGTATCTTTAGGCTTACCATGTTTGTGAGTTTATATATTTTGTTAAGAAATTTTATAGTTGTAGGTATGAGAGCACACGAGTGAGGGTGAAACTTCCAATCGATATTTATCGATAACTATAGAAATAGTTAAGCTTGAGGTATCTTTAGGCTTACCATGTTTGTGAGTTGTTTATATATTTTGTTAAGAAATTTTGTAGTTGTACGTATGAGAGCACACGAGTGAGGGTTAAACTTCCAATCGATATTTATCGATAACTATAGAAATAGTTAAGCTTGAGGTATCTTTAGGCTTACTATGTTTGTGAGTTGTTTATATATTTTGTTAAGTATGAGAGCACACGAGTGAGGGTGAAACTTCCAATCGATATTTATCGATAACTATAGAAATAGTTAAGCTTGAGGTATCTTAAGAATTTTCGTATGTTTGTGAGTTGTTTATATATTTTGAGATATTATAAACCAGGTTTGTTTAAAAAGTACTGCGATTCGATTCGATTTTAGATTAATTTGTGACCTCGAAGTGTGCCAAATAGATATTCAACCCGCACACATTTATTCATATA